>OZ025240.1:100887077-101147071 GCA_964019155.1 Osedax fenrisi | reverse complement strand
TATATATATTGATATAATTTTTAATATATAATAATTTAAAATTAAGGAGATTTTTTGGAATATATCCTAATAAGAATAAATTAATTAACATTGATGTACATAAGGAATACAATATTGAGGGTGAAATCAAAAGTATTAGTATCTTACACATCATTTATGATATATATATATATATATATATATATATATATATAGTATTATTATTATATTGACATTATTTATTAACATATTTTCATTAAACATTTTTTTGTTTATAATAAATTTAATCAATATTTGTAGGTATAATGATGTACAAATGTTGTATATAGACAATTATTGTTATATAATATATGTAATTTATATAAGTTCCTTTATATAAGTCAACTAATATTGTGCACCTACTAAAACAGTAATGACTCTATAGATTTTAAATGTTATGAAATACAATTTAAATGCGTAATTACAATATATATATGTTGATAATACGTGCCCTTTTTATTTTATTAAAAAACTTGGTTATGTACTAGGAGAAATTTATCACGGTTTAGATATTATATACATATATAAAATAACAATTTAATTTTTTTGAATAATGTTATTAACCGTCGAAAATTTACCCGACACATATTGTAAGCTACATTTTTAATAAGGGCCAATGGATTGTAATACGGGCGGGATAAAACATCCATTATAAGGCGAGACAGTTTTAATATCAAACCTATCAATATTAATAAATTAATATTTAATATATTTATTTGTAAATTAATTGTTGATATAATTATCAATATTAGAATAGATACTATTAATTACTATTAAATACTACTAATTAGTAGTATTTAAATACTATATATTATATATACCTTGTTACCTTGTGCCGTCGAGTCGTAACCGACCGCTGGCTACGTCAATGACAGTTCCTCTCCATATCACTCTATTTCTGGCTTCTGCTAGTATCTTCATGATGTTGTCGTTGGCTATATAATGCTGCTCATTGTTCAGCCACGTTATGTGTGGCCTATCCCTTCGCCGTTGACCATCCATATTTCCTGCATCAGCTGTAGCTCCATCGAGTCCGCTCTCACCACGTGTCCGAAATATGATAAGGCAAGTTTGACAATTTCTGCCTCTAGTGTTCTTTTGGGTTTTATGCTGGCAATCTATATTTTTCTTCCTATCTATATAGGTCACTCCAAGCAGGTTTCTCCAACACCATATTTCGAAAGCATCGATTTTTGCTCTTTCCTTCTTTAAAATATGTCTTTATATCTTATATGTTTAGTATTATGTTAAAATACAACATTATATAATATTTATTATGAATATACTTAATTAATTTTAATAAATAAATATATTAATTAATATAATAATTTATTAATATATAATATGTTTTAGTTTATTATTAAGTAGAATGTTATAAACATTTTATCTATTAGTATAGTTATGTATTTTATAATATTGAATGGAGTATTTATTTATTTAGTTATTGAAATATGAAACTATTTTTAATTAACAATTAATTATTACTTACTTTACTTTCGTCGAGCTCTGGCTCGACCCAATTTTGACAGTTTTTTCCATTTACCACGATCCAACATCACAGAACGAATCTCATCGATACTCTCAAGGTCAGTTTGAAGTTTTAGAGCAAATGTAAGCTGCTGACGTCCTCTTCTTCTCTTTCCTCGTGTGGGCGTCCATAGAACTAGATTATGGGCCATCTCTTCTTTGTGACGTACACAGTGTCCAGCAAGATTCAGCATTCTTTAAGAGATTATATCTGTTACTTTAGGTAAACCATTATACAGTTTTTCGTTGTTCGTTTTACTTTTCCATGAGATATTTTTTGCCATGCGTAGTAAGCGAGTATAGCATCCATCTATCCGTTTTCTCAGCTTACTGTCTACGGTCCAGCATTGACTTCCATATAGCAGAACCGTTTCAACAGTAGCTTTAAAGACCCGGATCTTTAACTGATTACTCATGTTAGATGTTCATAGTCGTTTCATTCTGTGCATAACCGTCCAAGCAAGAGCCTTTCTGATTTCAAAGTCCTTTTCAGAACTTGAAATCCATGCTCCCAGATATTTGTAATTTGACACTTCTTTTATTGTTTCACCACTTATTGTTTTAATAAATGGGGATTGTTGAAGGTTATATCCGATAACTTCTGTTTTTCTTGTGTTTAGCGTTAGATCTATTTGTCCAGCTTCTAATTCAACTATCTGTAACAGTTCTTGAGCTTGGTATAGTTCTTGAGATATCAGTGCTATATCGTCAGCATAACTTAGATCGGTTATAACGACTGCTGGTTCTCTACTGCATCTTCTCTCTGTTAACTTGAAACCGAGATTGTAATCATTTTCACCAAATACTTGACGCATTATGTAGTCTAGAGTTATGATAAATAAGAAGGGGGCTAGAGTGTCTCCCTGTAGCACACCCTTTGACATTTTGAAAAATTCTGTTTCGCCATCAGGTGTTATAATTCTCGCTTCAGTGTTTTCATAGAATAGTGTTATTACATTGGTTATGATAGATGGTATACCATATGCTGCTAACATTTTTAGCATTTTCCCGCGATCAATACTATCAAATGCTTTTTTGAAATCAACACAAATAATAACTGCTTTTAGGTCATGGCTCTTAATTCCTTCAATTAACCTTCTCAGTGCAAGGATGTGTGCCATTGTAGATCTACCGATCTGAACCCATTTTGGTTTGGTCTTAATAGAGGGTCAATATACGGTTGAATGCGATTTAATAGCATCTTGTTAATTATTTTTGCGATGACTGCTGATAATGCAATTCCTCTATAGTTACCAACTTCTTCTAGGTTGCCAGATTTTGGAATAGGAACTATATCACATTTAGACCATTGAGCTGGTTTTTTACTTTGTATTAGCATTTGATTTGCAAATTCGAGGATTATATCATCAAGGTTAGTATATTTAAAAACTTCTGGGGGTATGCCATCAGGACCAGTTGCTTTACCATCGATAAGATTATTCTTTACTTTAGTGTATTCGCTATTCGTAAAATAACCAACGGATATATCAAGAGTTTCAGGATAGATAACTTTGATTTCAGTATTATTAATTTCATGTTTATCACCTAGGAGTTTCTTAAAGTGTGCATACCATATTGTTAATCGGTCTTCCTTATTTATTGCTTTGATAATACATCTTTTCGAGAGTTTCCGACCAGTAATCTTATTAATTAATGTCCAACTGGCTGCGTGTTTGGATAGCTTATTTGCCTGCTCAATACCTTAAATATCTCTATCGAGTTCTTCAGATTTAATATTATCATATTAAGATTGGAGTTTCTGTTTTGCATTTCTAAGGTTATCTTGGTTACTATCTGTTGGCGTTTTTGAGTAAATACTGAAAGCTACGTTAACCTTATCTCTGGCATCAATGATTCTTGTCTCTTCAGATATGATCTTTATTTTCAGCTTTTCTTTCTTTGGAATTAGTAGGTTTGATGTTTCATCATTAGCTTTAACACAGTTTTCGTAGAGAGATGTTGCGCTCCCGTCACATTCTTTGTTTTTGTTTAAAATTTCAAATCTGTTTCGAGTCATAATGGAATATTCTTTACTTGTATTTTTATTTTTAAGAACAGACCAGTCATATGTTAATCTTTATTTTCATTTTTTATTAGATCTTAAACTTAGTTTTATCTTTGCAGTAATTATCCGGTGGTCAGATCCAATACTAATGAAGGAATTGTATGCTTCGCAGTTTTTCACACTGTTCATCCATTTTTTCCGTATCATTATATAATCGACTTGGGTTTTTATACCTCCAGTATCTGAGAGGAAGGTCCACAACTTACCCTTTCTTTTTTGAAAGTGGGTATTTGTTGTTATCATATCTGCTTCCTCTGCATAGTCGATAGCGAGTTTTCCATTGGTATTTGTAGATTGGTGAAATGTGAATTTATTGTCAGTATCATGGCTACCAATGTGGGCATTAAAATCTCCAACTGTTAGTAGTACGTTGTGTTTTGGGATAGTTGCAGTAGCTTGTGTAAGTTGGTTGTAGTGCTCTGCAGCATCGTTTCTACCTTCGCATGGAGAATAGTGTATTATTATTGTTGTCATTGGATTTCCATTAAAATTGACTATCAATATACGCTCGTTCCATTTTTTAATTTCAGTTATGAGATTTTCTGAAGATCTGTCTACCATAATTCCTATGCCTCCAACGGAAGCATTATTTGAGTTGCGCCATGCTGAGCTAGTAATCAGAGTTAAATTATCAATATTTTCGTATCGAATTTTATCAGTATGATTGATCTTGTGATCGACTATGCCTAATATGTTAATGTTGTTCATTTTCATGTTATTTGCGAGTTCTTCTTTTTTTGATTTTAAACGGATTGTTCTAACGTTCATAACGGATATATTTAATATTTTTCTGCATTTTAATAGTTTGTTTTTAGCCCTCATGTATTTGTTGTCAAGTATATCCCTTCCTTTCGGGTTTGGAGATATACCGTCATTTTGGATTTTATTTTGATCCACATCTACAGTCAGAAGCTGGGTGGTATTGTAAGCAGGGGCTCTAACCCTGGAGCTGTTTGTTGTACATGTCATAATTGGGTTGTCTTTGCTGATATACCAACATTGGTCGCAACTCCTAATGTCGGTTACTTCCATTTAGTCTGACATCTCATCCCTAATCTTTGTAACATGCTTGAAGCTACTAGAGATTTTTAATCCCCGTTACCATAGCTCAAGGAATCATCGATGCGCGCAAGCCTTTCTACCACGGCAAGGCGGAAGCGTTAGATAGGTAATTAATTATAAATATTATAATTAATTAAGTATAATATTATGAATAATAATTCAAATCCAATTTTTTTCCATATTTATATAATATATCTTATAATTTATAAAACAAATATAACATGTTATATATAATTATCAATATTTGAATACGACTAATCATTTTGTAAAAAGGTGCGTACAATTTTTGTAAAATATAGATTATTTTCATATGTTATTAAAAATGTCTGGTATTCACAGGGTTAATGTGTTTACGGTCTTTAGATTTCAATGTAATTAGATAGGATATTTGTGTTGTTGAAAATGTAATGTCTCACGAAATAATTCAGATTTTCAGATAATTTAAATTGCATAAGAATAAGATATATTTTGTTATTGTTCTATAGAATTTATATTGATTATAATATTATTTTTGAAAATATCACATTTAAAAAAGTAAAAAATATATCTAAATGAAATATTTATTTTTAAAATTGAATTATCAATTATTTATCAACTCTATATCTAATCACAAATATGTTCTAAATATACATATAATACTTAACATAATGTTAAAATTTGACTAAGTTTAATTAATTATTTACTGAGAAATAGCATTTTTCAATAAAAAAAATAAATATTCTGAGATAATTGATGTTAAAGATTGACTATATTATTTATCTACTTTTTGACTCTTATTATTATGGTAAAAGTTATTTTAGCTAATTCTAACAATTCTTATATTATATTTATATAACTTGTATAATTTTTCATGATTTTTACATACATTTCATCAATATAAATTATTGAAAAACAGTGTTATAATATATGTAAACAGTCATTTTTCGACATTTTTTAATCATTATTTTATTAGAAATAGGTAGTGTTCTAAAATTATGTTTTTGATGCTTTATATATATATATATATATTTAACATATGATATGTTGACATATTATACATTATACATGTTGTAATCTATTTTGTATATACATTTTTTTTAAATTTATTTTAAAGACCGTGAATCCCTTTAATATAAAATTATAGTTACACGCCATAAGATTATAGTAAATTATAATAATATATTTGAATTTCTATACTATTAGCTACAATTAGCGATTTTTCTAATAATCGATAATATTACATTATCGATTCATTTAAAGTGTCATTATATTTATTTTTGTATACAATTTATAAATACAAATAAGTTAAAAATTATGTTAGTTTCATCAATGTAAAATATGTTATAACTATTACAGTTTTCCGAATTTTTTGTAATTATCAAAAATCCCTTATTTCCTATACTAGATGTAAGATATATATTTTATGAATATTATTATTTGTATACTGTTATTGATGTAATGAATGTGAATTTCTGAAAGATTTAAATAATATCAAACCACAAATTTTAAGAAATTATTAAAATTTTACTTATTTCGAAAATCAAAAAATGTATAATCACACACGGATTACTAATAACTATTATACACGGAGTATGCTAAATAATATAACAACGTAAATTAAGTAAATCCTAAATAAATTAAATAGTACTGTTTAAGGATTTTATATTGTTCCTACTAATTTAAAATTGGTATATTCGAATACATATTAATTAATACATATTAATTTGTAATGAATTTATAAACTTTAGTTATATATATATATATATATATATATATATATATATTTATATATATATATATATATATATATATTGCTTACTTGCTTAATTTCGAGGATGATCTTGTCAGTCTACTCGAGCATCAGTATGATACAGCTTTCTCCAGACATCCCTATCCAGCATGCTGGTTCTTATTTCTTCCTTCTCATGAAGACCACAATCTTTCTTCAACATATCAACATAGCTTATTCTTCTGCGGCCACGACTTGTTTTACCTTGAGATGGTTCCCACAGAATCAGGGGGTGAACTGAGAGTTCAGGATAGCGTACACAGTGTCCAGCCATTTTCACCCTTCTGGCCTTAATTTTGGAATCTTCCCATATACTTCTTTATTAGTTACGTGTTCCTGCCATGTTATATTAAAAGCTTTCCGGATCATTCGTATGTATGTGCCGTCTAGTGAGTTATGTTGTTTGACATTCAAAGTTCATGATTCTGATCCATATAGTAATACACTTTCCACCGTCGCAACAAATAGTCATATTTTAAGTGGTAGGTTTGTCTTAGATTTCCTTAGAGTCTGCATGCTGTGTAGCGCGTTCCAAGATAAAGCCTTTCTTACTTTAATATCTATTTCCGACGAGTTTATCCATGATCCAAGGTATTTGAAATCTTTTTCTACATCTAATATTTGTCCATCTGCTGTTTTTAATATTATCGGATCTAATGTATTAAAGGCCATTACCTTTGTCTTATTATAGTTGATAAGCAGTCCGACTTTACAACATTCGGACTCTACTCTATGTAGTAACTCTGAGGCTTGACGTACAGAATCAGATATTAAGGCTATATCATCAGCAAAATATAGGTCAGTTAGAACAATTGGGTGCACTCTTCGACTTCTACGTGGGACAATAGTGAATCCTAGTTCCTCTTCACGACCTTTGATAGCTTTCCTTAGTGCATAGTCGAGTATTATGACAAATAAGTAAGGTGATAGGGTGTATCCTTGTAAGACTCCTTTAACTATATCAAATTCTTCCGTTACACCATCTGGTGAGTATAATTTAGCTCTAGTACTAGCATAGCTCGCTTATATTGAATTTACTATATTATCAGGTATACCATATGATCTAAGTATTTTTATCATCTTACCTCTATGTACTGAGTCAAATGCCTTCTTGAAGTCGATAAATGTAAAGACAACTGGTACATTTTTACTCTTAACACCTTCTAATATTCTTCTTATGGCTAATATCTGCCAAACTGTTGTTCTTTCCTGTCTGAATCTATTTTGATTGTTTCTTAGTAGAGGGTCTAGTATTGGGCGTATTCGATTTAAGAGCATGCGGTTATAGGTTTTGACCATTATAGACGTGAGAGAAATTCCCCGATAATTATCAGTTATAGTGGTATTTCCAGATTTAGGTATATGGATTATATTGGAGATATTCCATAAGTCGGACTGTTCACAGTTTTCAAACGACTTGTTTATTATATCAAGCATAATGTCACTGATTTGGACATATTTTAGTACTTCCGGCATTATACCATCTCCAGCACTTTTTCCACATTTAATTGACAGTATTGCCTTGCTATATTCCTCTGGTGTAAATACATCGTCATTTATGGGTAATTTTTCAAAGACATGAAGTATTTCTTCATTTTCGTCTGTAGCCTCAGTTGAGTTTCCGAGAAGATTTCTGAAATGGATATACCATTGGTTAACTCTATCATCGTCACTGTTACCATTTAGCTGTGATGTTTGGCTATTCTTCGTGCCCGATATTTCATTGATTAAGCTCCAACTTTCTAAGTATCTCATACTTCTATCAGCTTGTTCAATTTTTAATACTTTCTTTTCTAAGTCTTCATCATTTATTTCTTTATATATTTGATACATCTCAAATTTATTTTGTTTATATAGATTACTATGACCTTTTTTCCCAGTATTTGTCTTATATGCAGTACTTATAGAATTTCTGGCCCTAATGATTCGAGGGTCATCCGAGTTCAGTTTCCGTATAGGTTTTGTGATTTGTTATTGTGATTTGATATATATAAATAACAATTAGAGGAGGTATTCGTAAATAATATTCTAATATGTATTGTATTGATAAATAAAGTTGTCTAACATATCATCTAACAAAAAAAATACGTATTTATCAGAGACGAATACACAAAGAGAGATAACTATATAAATATATCAGCTAACTTTATATTTGAATACTTAATATATATATATATATATATATATATATATATATATTCAATACATTTCTATCCAGTTTAGTTGTACCATCGTTTAAATTAATTCTATTGCTATATATATATAATTATTATTCTAATTTTAGAATCAAGTAATGACAAAATTATAATAATATATGTAATATTAGTTTTGATAATAATTACATTTGTCATATATTTATATCTCAAATATCATAAAGGTTAATTTATAAATAAAACGATTATTTATATATATATATATATATATATATATAATTATAAATATTGATATCACTATGATATATTTATGTCACTATGATATATTTATGTCACTATGATATATTTATGTCACTATGATATATTTATGTCACTATGATATATTTTTAATTTATAAATATATATTATGTATATAATACTTCTTACATGTTATAACTTTAGAATATATTATAGTTTAATATTTTATTTTTTATTATTTATTAGATAAATAATATAAATATTGATATATATAAAGCACGCAATAGTTATATAAATTATATGAAATGCAGCATATAAACTATATAAATATGTAAAACAATTATTTTTTTTAACTGTCAATTTATTTGAGTAATTTAATTTATATATATACTATTTTTATTACTTTTCAATTATATTTGTATATTCATTTTTTTAATTAATAACTTGTATGTTATAATTTATAAATTGTTTCAAGATATATTTAAAGACCTATATGTAATGACAATAAATACATTATTTATAATGAATGTATAATTTTTAAATATTAAAAATAGAAAAATATATTCTGTATTGTTATTTTGAACCTTATTTTATATATTTAGTCCTTCTTTATATTTAATTTATCATCTGCTGTTTAAAAATGTAATAATAATAAAAACAATATTATTAATACTAATAATAATATAATATTATATATAAATAGATATTTTATTATTTTTAAATAACTTAAGGAACTATAAAATTAGTTTAACTAATGAAATTATGATTAATTTAAAAGTAATATAATTATTTATATATATATATATATTGTGCAGAATTGATTTATAAATCCATTATCTAATATTAATATGTATTAATGATATATAATTATGTATCCAATATCAGGAAATGAAGTAAAACAAGATAATAAATATCACTGTGAAGATATTGATACTGTTAATCTTACCCATTCTTCTATGTATTAGGGAATCACGAAAATAAGATGTTTTGTTAAAATAATAAAAAAATTAAATTCATTATTTAAATTTAAATTAGATTATATGTATATATATATATAATGTATTCTAAATAATAAGGTGAAGTATAGGAGACATATATATATATATATATATATATTAAATACAATTTATAATTAATTAATTATCATTAATTAATTATCATTAAATTACTTGACAAAATTAAAATTATTCACAACAAATATCTCCGCTTAACCATTGATAATATTCTTAATTCTTCAAATGCAATTAACCTTATAATTTATAAACTAAATATACACATAATATATCTATATTTATTTAAATTTTCAATGTGAATTACTTTGGGGATATTTCATTTATATATATATATACATATATATATACATTTGTTGAATATTGATACATATAAATTGATTCTTACATATACAATTGTTAAAATAATCCGTAAACATGTTTAATATATATATATATATATATATATATATATATATATATATATATATATATATTATTTATCTATTTAACGTTACTTAATAATAACGGGTAGGTTATACTAAATATTGAGTATGTATTATAGGCAATTTATCATAAGAGTGCATTTAAGTTATTTAGGCAACTTAGTAATTTATTTATTTATTATTTATATATATATAGTTTATTGACTACAAAAACATTGTTTGGTTATAGGCGTCGTTAGATAATAAAAAACAAAAACAAAAATAAATAGAAAACGAATAATAAAATAAAATAGAACGAATTACAATGACTTAAAATGGACATACAGTTTACGTTTAAACAATGAAATTGATGTAACACAACGAATATCATAAGGAAGAGAATCCAGCTTTTCGGAGCAATAACCTAGAAAGCTGATTCAGAGAATGCCAACGATGTATATTGTTGAACCAATGTCATGAAGTAGCACTTCCGACTGAATCTGTTCGAACTCTGAATAGTAATGGATTGAGATAAATATTCAGGAAATCCACGGTGTATAGCCGTATGTGTAATACACAATAGCCTATGTATACAAATATATCTAACTTAATCCAGTCTAATAATCTCATTAAATCAGATTTAGAAACAATTGAAGCAAAGTTTAGTTTATATAATAGACGTATAGCACGACGTTTAATAAGCTCAAGTTTGTACATAAGGTTAACAGGTAAATTAAATAATAATGAACAGCAATATATAAGTCTGCTGAATACTAGCGAGTGAATTAAACATTTCGTCATGGCGAATGTTAGCTTATAACGAGATTTTATAATATTATATAGAAAATAGTTGGCAGTGCGAATCATGCTATTAATATGTGGAGAGTAGTGTAGGTGAGAGGTTAGATGATTATATATATATATATCATATTATTAATAATTGTTTTACCTAATTATATATTATATACATATTTCAATATAATAATATATATTTCCAAAATAATGAACTAATTAGTTCATTAGTTACTTAGTACTTTAATATTGGATGTGAAATAAATCACATAAATATTAAACAGAAATAACTGTATACATTAACACTATTAGATAATATATATATATATATATATATATATATATTTATATGTGTGTATGTATGTGTATGTGTATATGTATGTGTGCGTACGTATGTATATATTATACAATTATATTGATATAGAATTCTATTAATAATAATTCTTATTGATAAGAGATATATTTTATAAAATATAATATTGCACAATAGATATTGCTGTTGTAATATCCAATGTATTTATTTGACCTATAAAATATACAAAATTGGAACATACATTGCATACATAAAATAATCATATCCAAAGTGTTTATTTGACCTATAATATATACAATATTGGAACGTTGTTATATATTTTACGTTGACGGGCAACGTATTTGGTTGCTTGGGAATGCTTTTATTAATTTCAACTACACTTTAAATTATTGATATTAATATGATTGTAATCAAGGATAGTTAACTAATCACTAACATTGATTTACGATCAGTTGGTAATCTTTAATCATCAAATTTAACAGAATAAATTTACATAAATGATATTAATATGATTATAATAAATGATAGTGCACTGATCATAAATTAAAATTAATGTTCTTAATTGAATGAATATAAATAATTATAATCGAATTGTAATCTGTATTCGTAATCTGTTGAATAATTTATTAACTGGATATACATACATTTATATTTTACTTTTTCATCTTAACGTATCCAATGTTACCTACATTATACTTGTGCGTAAATTTATCATAATAATTTCATAAATTATCGCATAAAATAGAACCATTTGTATTAAAATAAATTTATATTATCGTAGAAAAAATACACAATTTTGCGTGTGCGTGCATTATCATGATAATTTCATCTGGTTACACATATGTGTTATTTAATATGTGATTTGCGCCAAAAAAATATATTATTATTAATACAATCAAATTATAACATGAAATAATTAGATAAATATACATATATTAAAAATATCATAAATACAATATACATTTTGTTAAATATATTTAAAATCAAAATTGAATAGCATGCTATATATAACTGTTTATGTAACTCAGTGGCTAAGACGTCAGACACATGATCAGTAGTACGCGGGTTCGAACCTCATCCGGACATTTAATTACTTTATAAAAATGGGTCTTAAAATATTATTTAGAAGTTATCTTATATAATTGTGTACACATAAATTATCGGCTCTCGTTAATATATATATATATATATATATATATATATATATATTTTTGAAGTTAGAGACCTTGCTCTCTCATGGTTTACTTCATATCTATTTGACCGTAGTAGCAGTGTAAAAATATATAATTCTTTTTCTTCCCCTTCTCCTATGAAATATGGTGTTCCCCAGGGATCAGTACTCGGTCCTTCACTTTTCTCAATTTATTTATACCCATTACCATCCATAATATCTAAATATCCAAATATATATTACATACTTTATGCAGATGACATACAACTATATATGTTTCTTCCAACTAATTCATCACCAGGTATCAATAATCAACTCTTTAATTGTGCTGATGATATTAAAGAATGGCTTATTTCTAATAATCTTCTCCTTAATACCTCCAAAACTAAATTGTTGAATCTTTCTCCATCACCAACTTACTTCAATCCTTTTCTTATTGATAATATTGTAATATATCCTTCTCCTACTGCATCTAACTTAGGTGTAATTTTTGATTCTACACTTTCCTTCATTCCTCATATTACTGCCATCACTAAATCTGCAAATTATCATCTATTTAGAATTAGAAAAATACGAAAATCAATTACTGTATCTCTTACTAAAACTCTAGTTAATTCCCTTAAGGGAGAGTACAATTGTACTCTCACGTATATATTACTGTTCCTCAATCCTTATAAATCTTCCATTATCATCTATATCTCCCTTAAATCGAGTTATTCATTCATCAATCCATACAACATATAACCTACGTATTCGAGATCATTCCTCTACTTCCTCATACCAACACATATCTCCATGGTTCACATTTAACAAATACTCAGCTTATCGCATATTATCTATTGTTCATTCCTTAATATAATCTTCAAATTGCCCTTCATATATTTCTGCTTCTCTTGTACAAAGAGCTCCCCTTCCATCACTTAGAAACCATACACCTCACCTTCTATCTACCCCTATTCTACGTCCCTCAAAAATGAATACTCGGGCACTGAGTTATATTGGTCCTAATCTATGGAATTCACTCCCGCCCTATATTAGATCCATAAAATCGCATAAAACATTCATGAAATATATACAACAATTGATCTCAGGTGGGAACCTGAATTACTAATATTGTTTGTCATTATTATTTTATTAATTAATTTCCGTACGGATTATTCTATTTTATTGTATTATTACTATTGGTATTTATTGTTTACCTACTTTTATTATTTGTATTCTATTATATACACCTTTGAGAAATCATATATGATTTATTTAAGTGTCTAAATAAACATTCAATCAATATATATATATATATATATATATATATATATATATATATATATATATATATATATATATATATATATATCTGTATACATAATGAAAGTAAACTTATATTTTTAAATAATTTAATAAATTGTATCTTTTAACGATATTTAATCATTGATATATTATCATTAATATATTTTAAATTAATATGTATTATTATTATTTGTCACATATATATTATTCAAGAAGTTAAATACATTATTGATATAAACAAATGATTTATTAATAAATAAAAATTATACAAGTTAGTGATAATATACTTTATATGATACGTATACCCTCTTCGATCCTGTTATTTTATATATAAACCCTAAATCCTCTCAATAACTTGAACTACTAACGGAGTATTTAATTGTGGAATTTTCTATAAATCTAATATCCACAAATATTAAATGAAATTGTATTAAATATAGATATTTTAAGTATATTGACTTGGTAAGCAATATAAAAACTGCAATTTCTTCATCTACTACCCTCTGTCCGGAATTACTAAACTCCGTTCTCCAAAATATTATAAATATACATGCACCTACAAAATCTACATTAATTACTGACCACTCTTTTTCTTTCTGGTTCTCTCACTAACTATTTATATTCAAGAAGATTGTTCGCAAATTTTGAAACAAAATTAGATATATAACTAGTCATATTCGATTATATAATTACATTCTATTATATCTTATTCAAAATCCATCTATTAAATATCCATCTATTATAATACAAATATAGAATTAATCTTTTCTGATCCTTGCTAATTATTAAAAATAGCATATACAATCTCTCTCCTTCAGATAACAAACTCATCCCCATTTTTCCGATTATGAATTTTCAATTATACTTTCTTTTTGAAAAATACTTGAATACTATAAATACAAATACAAAAAAAAAATTGCTAGCATTAATGATATTATTCGTGCTTCTGCACTCTATCCATACGCAACCCTATCATCTCTAGTGTTCATCATATTGACTAATTAAGTATATTCACTATGCTCTAAAGTAAGTGATCTACTCATGTAATATCATAGATTCTCTCTACTGATTCTCTACCTATATGTTTATATCATAAACTTCCATACTTATTTTTTTCCTAATTTGTTGGATATTATTCCGAACTTAATAAACTATGGCCAGGTTTCACCCTGCCTCAAGTATTATATAATTTCCCCTATCCTAAAAAAATCAAACCGTAGATCAAACGACTTTGCTATTATCTCCCGATATCCCATCTACCCATATTAAGTAAAATATTAAAAAGAATTGTATCCAAACAAAATATCGCCCATATAAATAAAATAATGTGTTCGACCTGTTTTAAAACGCTTTTCGTAAAGGTCATTCGACAATATACCCTCCTACATATTACTAATACATTATTATGTACCATAAAGAGCAACACTTGTTGCCAGCTGGCTAGCCAATCCTACTTGACCTCTCATCTGCTTTTGACACCCTGTACAGTAACATTTTACTCTCACGGGTTATTATGATGGGTCTACATGGATTAGCATTAACATGGTTTATTTATGATAATTAACTTCATATATGACAAACAGCAATAGATCTATTATGATTGAAAATTCTTACTCTCCTCTTTATCCGCTTAACCACGGTATTCCCCAGGGATAGGTTATATGTCCATCCCTATTTTCTATTTATATACGCTCTATTGCTGATCTAATAACAAATTTTTTAAATATAAATTATCATATTTTTGCTGATTATATAATTTTATAATTATGATTATAAAATTTGCTGCAAATATATTCAATTGTTTACCTCTTTACCTATAAATTCTCATAATACTATAAACTATGAATTAATCGATTATGAAAACTGTATACAAGTATAGGTCATCTACAATAAACTACTGATTAATGCCTCTTAAGACTATTGTACTTAACATATCTATTTTTGATACTTTCCAAAATTTACCACAGACTGCATGATTAAATCTCCTTTCCATTCTTACAAAAACTTAGTATTAGTATTTGAAGACATACCATTTAAATATCACATATCATCCATTACAAAATCCTCCAACTTTCTTCTCTTCATAATTACAAAAATACGTACGTCACTTTCCAAAAACTTTACGAAATCTCTAATAAATGCTCTTGTACTCTCCCGACTTGACTACTTTTCTTCCCTACTGAATCTACTTCCTGCTAAAACTACTGCTCGATTTAATCGGATTATCCGTACTCAATACGTACAATTTACAGCATTACATGATTTAATCTCTCTATTACAACATATTATCAATCATCTGTAACATGGCTGAAATTTTCCCTCATTTTTAAATTACGTGTGCTCTCTATAATACATAAATCAATATATTCTTTCACCTCTATCTATATCTCTGATCTAATTAAAAAATGTACAATATTACATTATCTTCGTTACAAAAATGATCCTCTTCTTATTTCCCGGAATACTATTAAACTTCCCAAAATTCTATATCTTTTACAATTCGCGTTCCCACTCTATGTTCCCACTCTATGTCAATTACCTTACTCGTACTATTCGTCCTATTATATCCCACAAGAGATTTATAAATCGTACTTCTTCTTTTCTCTTTACATCTAATCATTAAATTAACATTCAACGTATTATTATTATGAAATAGTTATCGTATTTTTATTATCTTATGATAATTTTTTACATGATCCTATTTTAGTGTATAATAAACCGTGTATTATCATCATATATTTGTGTGTGTGTAAATGCATATATATATATATATATATATATATATATATATATATACACACATGTGTATGTTTGTGTGTATGTGGACTGTGTATTTTTAATATATCATTTTAATATATATATTTATATAAATTAAATAATATTTTATAAAAATAAAATGTTATAACAATGCATTATTTAAATTTTATAAATCAAATTAATTATAAGTACAATAATATAATTTAAAAATCCGAATTTAAAATATAATATAATGTGTAACACTTTATAAATATTCGTTTTAGTAATATTAACATAACATATAACTTATTAAGTATAGTAATAGTTAGGTACGCGTTTACAATGGTTGCATGGCTAGCAATACTCTTAGTATTAACGATCGTCACAGCGGCAATATGCTTAAGTGGAATAGTGGCAATTCTTTCTTCTACGTTAGATTAATTATACATACACACACACATATATATATATATATATATATATATATATATATATATATATATATATATTTATATATATATACTAGATAGGGACCGGCGTTGTAAGGCTATATATATATGTTATTATAAAGTTTAATATGTTATATATATATATATAAATATTTAGGAATATTTGTATATATTGAAATTATTAATCTAGATGAAAGAATATATTACATATATATAAATATTTAAAATTCAATATTACTAGATTTAGATTGGAACCGGTATTGCCTAGTTATTGATTATTTAATGATGTATACCTGTATAAACTATACTGTATACAGGTATACAGTATAGTGCAACATTTGCACTGCATATATTATACTGGCAGGTATTTTTTCGGTTATTTATTTTATACACTCACACACATATACATATATTAATTGAAAAGTTTATAAACTTTTTTAGTATATATATGTATAATTTATTTATATTTGGGTATATAACTGAGTTATGTATCATTATAATAATTATAATAACTATAATAATTAAACAATGTTTGAAATCAACTTTATCAGTTGAAAAGCGTGATATGATATATTCAATATATTATATTGTGATAGTATGGTAGTCTGAAAGTATGATATGATGTAACGTGACATTATAATATGATATAACATGACAGTACGGTGTGCTGAAAGTATGATATGATGTAACGTGACATTACAATATGATATAACGTGACAGTACGGTGTGCTGAAAGTATGATATGATGTAACGTGATAGTACGTTGTGCTAGAGGGGACAGTATGATATGATATAACGTGACAGTACGGTGTGCTGAAAGTATGATATGATGTAACGTGATAGTACGTTGTGCTAGAGGGGACAGCATGATATGATATATTGTGACAGTACGGTGGTCTGAAAGTATGATATGATGTAACGTACATTATAATATGATAAAACGTGACAGTACGGTGTGCTGAAAGTATGATATGATGTAACGTGATAGTATGTTGTGCTAAAGGGGACAGCATGATATGATATATTTTGACAGTACGGTGGTCTGAAAGTTATATTTGTGTGATAACATATTAATATGAACATATTATGAACATAATATTTTCATATTAATATGTTGTCAAATAAATATGCAAAATCATATAAATATGTTCATATTATAAACATAATATGTTCATATTTGTATGTTGTTGTTTACTGGGTATTTAAATTATTTAAACACTTAAATATATCATAAATTATGTCTCAAAAGTGTAAATATATATAATACAAATAATAGATTAGGTAAAACAATAAATACCAATAATAATAATAAAATAAAATAGAATAAACCGTATGTAAATTAATAAATAAAATAATAATGATAAATAATTAGTATTACGGGTTATTACCTGATATCAATTGTTGTATATATTTCATGAATGTTTTATGCGATTTTATGAATCTAATATAGGGTGGGAGTGAATTTCATAGTTTTGGTCATATAACTCAGTGCCCGAGTATTAATTTCTGAAGGACGGAGAATAGGAGTAGATAGAATATGATATGTATGATTTCTAAGAGATGGAAGGGAAGATGTTTATACTAGAGAAGCAGAAATATATATATATATATATATATATATATATATATATATATATATATATATATATATATATATATATATATATATATATATATATATATGTGTGTGTGTGAGTTGTGTGTGTGTATTATATATAATACATCGATCCGGCTATGAAAATCTACCCCGATTAACACGTGACTACAACATCGAGGATATTTCACTAATTTCGACTACGAATCTATTAACATTTAAACCATATATAAATAATATGAAAATACACAAAAACATGTATTTATATTCATTTCTTCTTATTATTATTAAATAGTTTATTGACTACTAAACATCATATTTTTATCGGCGTCAAATAATATAATAATAATGAAGGAATAACAATTTGAACATAAAAAATAAGAACAATAACAAGAACAATATATATATATATATATATATATATATATAAAAGACCAAGAACAATATTAAATAATGCAGTTATAAAGAAATAAAATAATGATATACTTTACGTTTAAACAAAGGTTCAAACTCGGTTGATCTGATGTCAGCTGGCAATGCATTCCAACATTTAGGAGCTACGACAGCAAATGCCGATTCGGCATATACTGTCGTAGTGACTTAGTAACTTATAAGAAAGTAAAAATATAAATTAGAAGGGAGAATTTAAAAGAAAATAAATTAATATTTTACAGTTCTTAACGAAAAAGATATTATTGTTCAATATTAAGTATAATACTATACCATGGTATTCTAAAAGTATCTTTATCTACCTTTTTAATTTAAAAAGTTTACATTTATTCGGCATAATTACATAATTATATAATTTTCGTTTTTATAGATTTTGAGGTGAGTGTTGATAGTGATCATTTAGCTTAATACGGGTCTTCCAATATTCGGTAAATCAGAGCTTACAAAATAATATATACAGATAAGTCAAAACAAATTTTATTAATTTTTGCCATCATAGGATGTTGACCATCGCGATAATTTCTTGAAGTTTAATATGGAGATACGAAATTTAACATGGGAATTAAAAAGTAATTTGAACCTACTAATACTTTTTTTGTATTATGAAATTGTAATAGCTTATAGAATAAATGTTATTATTATAGATAATAAAACAATTAAATTGTTTAATTCCTAAAAATGAAATGAAATTAACGACATTTCTAGGATTATTTTAAAATTTAAATATATGAACGAATTTTGTTATTACAATTTATTTGTATGTCTATATGATATAAAAGAAATATATTTAATTTATAATAATATAATATTTATTCCACTTTTACTATACTTTTTATGATATTTTTAAGAAAACAGAATAATATCTACTAGAATGAAAGCCAGGGATAACAAATATTAAATAATTAAATTTTAGCAACCATTTTCATGTATTTTCATATATATTCGTTATATATTATTTTTCTATAATACTTGTCAATGTAATTTTATACTAATTTTTAAAGATCTATCGCATCGTTAATATTAGTTCAAATTAAATATTTTGTATTGCATATATCTTAAAACATCTTCATTTAACTTATAATCACTTACCCCAGCATAATTGTTTCCAATGACCACTCTTAGCTGGTGCGAGAGATTCTCACAGTGAGTTATATTCACGCATCAATCTATACTAATATGTATATATATATATATATATACATTGATAACGTGTAAATGCATAATACACTCTTATATTTATAATATATCCTATACTAATAATCAACAATCTATACATGGGAATGTCAATTAACACTGTATTATTATTCTGTTGAATATATATATATATATATATATATATAAGTTGTAAAATGCAGTAGTTTAATTAAATTATATTATTGCTAGATACTGTATTATTATGAAGGAGTATATACAGTTTACAAAAATATTTACATAAATATTCCATTTTACATTTATTTTCATTTCGATTATGATGAAATTGTTAATATACTTGATATTTATTAACATACATATATAATATAATAAACTAATAATATACTTATTAATATCAATATAATATATTTAATATAATTATACATAGGTATAAGTAGGTTCATATTTATATTCATATATATAGGTACAATATAGGTATGTAATATAGTTATACAAAATAATAAATAAAAATAAAAATAAAAATAAAAATAATAATGTTAAATTGAATGTAAATATTAATGAATTTAAAATCAAACAAGTAACAAATTTAAAATATTTGGGAATAACAATTGATGACAAATTAGATTTTAAATCAAAAATTATCTTTGTAAATACGAAAGTATCTAGAACTATTGGTATTTTAAATAAAGTGAAATTTATATTGAATATGAAATCTTTAGTATTTGTACGGTATATAAGTAATCCTTTGTATAATGTTAAACAAAAGATCAATAAACTCATTATGCGAGGTTATATCACACTCTGAGAGAATATTGATAAGTATATTGCATGGGAATCCAGCAACATCTATTATAATTATATATTCATCAATAAATTCTAGCGAAGATGAAGTTATAAACAAATTCTACGATGAACTTAGAAAAGCTATAGAAACTATACCTAATCACAATGTCCTAATTATTATTGAAGATTTTAATGAAAGGATAAAGAATTTTACATATCATCAAGAAATAAATAAAAATGGTGTATTATTAATAGATATTATAAATGAAAAACAATTAGTAATAACAAATACATGTTTTCAAAAGAAGTTGAATAAACTTTGGACATATATGCATCAATGCTACAGGAAATATGAGCTTGACTATATCTTAATGAGAAAAATAAGGAAAAACAGCATCACAAATGTGGAAGCATATAACAGTTTTTCTAGCATTGATTCAGATAATCCAATAGTATCATATAAAGTAAGGCTAAGTTTGCGATAGAATAGGAAGACATTACCAAGAAAACTCCGTTATAACTGGCCTTTGTTTAAATCTGAAATTTCTCTTCATAATAACAATGGCAATACTTTCCTCTCACAACAAGTATATCCCTTTCCCTGACACATATATATGTATGTAACAATGTGAAGTTCATTCGTATATAACTTTATTGACAAAGACCTGTTGAATATAATAATAATAATAATAATATAACATAATAACTATATTATAATATGACATTATGTACCAACCCGGTGAAAACCCAAAGTATATCGATCTCACCGAGCGTCGTTCATTTTATAGGAAAATAACGACACGAAATAGATAAACGATAACAAATATAAAATATAAAATGAATAACAATTTATACAAATGATAAAACATTTAATTAAAAAATAGAAATATACACATGGCTATGCAATCAACCTAGCGAGAAGCCTAACACAATTTATGTATGCATATATATATATATATATATATATATATATATATTGATATGACATAATAACCGAATTGAATTAAATTCAATTCGACATAAATGTATATTACATTAATCGATATAATTTCAGACTTCACTTTATGACACCGACATATTTAATATATATATATATATATATATATATATAGATAAATATTTGTAAATATTAGTAAATATATGTTATATATATTATATTAATAATATATTTATTTTAAAATTCAGGGGGGTTTTTGGACTTTTTCCCAGAAAGAGAAAATTAAAAAATATTGATGTTTATTATACAAGTACATATAAAGGTATTAGTATATTTTATGTAATACATACATACACACATATACACACATACATAACAAATATATATATATATATATATATATTATTATATTATAATATTAAAATTATTTGATAACATATTTGTTATTAAAACTGGTAGATCTTATATACAAATTAATCTATTTTTTCGATATAATTATATTAATGCAATATAATTATTTAGTATAGAGTCTATACTATAGAATATATACTATAGAGCATTTATTTAATATTATATATATATATATATATATTAAATATATGATCTATATCACATGTTATTTATTTTTATGCTGTAATCTATGTATACAAAATACTTTTCAATTATAAATTCTATAAGTCACATATATAGCCCATATTAAAACTCATAATATACATTTAAAAATTATATATATATTGTTCAATATAGTATTTTAAATATATTTCTAAAATAAAAAAGGACACTTTAAAAATAATATTTAAATAAAATTTGCATATTTTCATATATAAGAATGTAAATGATTTTAGTACTTTAGTACAATTAAATTATTTTATAATATATATATATATATACATATATGTGTGTGTGTCCTTTACTTAATCTTCACCTGATTATTTAGAATACATTATATATCTATTCTAAAAAAAATCATCACACGATCGAAAATACATTTTTAAAACTTAAATAAAAACTCCGATCCTCAACTATATTTTATATGTAAATATCAGAATACGTATATATAATTCGATATCCTACGATTTCAATAATATCAAACTTAAAAATGTAAGATATTATTATAAACTTACTTAGGTTATTTCGAACCTATTTCGAAATCACAAACTTTATAATCACACGTGGATAACTGATAGCTGCTATGATGCACAGAGAACCCTAATCTAAATACATGAATTAAATTGAGTATACTTAATTTACTTAATATATACTACATAAATTAAATATTACTGTTTAATTATTTAATAGTTTCCCTATACAATTTTATGTACCCATAATTTTTATTTATGATAAACTAATTATTCATTTAATATATTCATTTAATATATTCAATTAATATACAATTTATTATTTAATGTATATATAACAGGTATCTTCTCTACCGTAGAACAGATATTTGTAAATTAAAATAAAATCCTAAGTTATATTCGCCTATATAAACTATTAATAAATTAATTATTAGTTTTGATTATTGGACAGAAATTCTGCAACGATAATATATCATCTTACATTTAAATTTGAATACGTAATTTAGATATATTCAATACATTTCTATTGAGTTTCGTTATCACTATAGATGAATACAATTATAAGTTTGTTACAAATATAATAAGGATAATATAATATAAATTGTTCAAGTCTGAAACAATATAAGATGATCATGACCCTATAAACAATATACTAGCATCATAGATACACTTACCACAATAATAACATATTTCGAATGTTAATAATTATTTGCAAACTAACAAACTAAATATATATATATATAAAATATATAACTAATTTGATATTTATTTTCATTCCAGAAATAAATGATGAACAAATTACACTAATATATGCAGTATTAATTATGATAATAATACTATTTTTAATACTTTTATATCTATCACAAAGAAGTAATAAAGGTTTATTTATCAAATATATTTATTTATAAAATATACGAATATGTATAGATATTATATACGTATATATACTATATATATATATATATTATATACATATATATAATACTTATATATACATCTATATAACCTAATACACATTATTTATTACATTATCATAAATTTATAATCTTTAACAATAAAACAAGTTTTAAGTAGGCTATTTTGATTTTATTAATTATTGGATAACTAATATACAGTCTTTCTATATCCTTCTTACTGTACATACGTCTTTTTCTCAGCTTAGTTATATTATTTATTGATTTTTTTCTAATTTTATTTAATTTGATTATATTCATTCTAATAAATTGTATTATATTTAATATATATATATATATATATATATATATATATCCCAAGCAATCAAACACGTTGACCGTCAACGTAACATATATAACAACGTTCCAATGTTGTATATATTATAGGTCAAATAAACACTTTGGATATAATTATTTTATTTATTATTATTGTTATTGTTATTTTTATTTTGTGGAGACCTTTAATCCCATCCAGGTACTTTGATGACGTTTTTCACTAATAACCACATATGGTTCTAATGTCCCTTCGAAGCAGCTCTCTGTTTAAGGCATCCATGGTTTTAACGAGAGCCGATCATTTATTTATACACAATTATATAAGATCACTTCTAAATAATATTTTAAGACCCATTTTATACTGACGCCTTAGCCACTGAGCCATACAGACAGTTGTACTATATATTCCAATTTTGTATATTTTGTAGGTCAGATAAACACATTGGATATTACAACATTCTATACTTTTTGTATTGGTAACAATATACGTTCCACTAGGTATTATTTATAGGTTAATATATACGTTCCACTAGGTGTTTATTTATGGGTAAAATTATACGTTCCAATATTTATTTTTTATATGTAAAAGGAAACCGTTTATTTGTTCACAAACTACCTATAATTGTATAACCTATTGGATATTTTTGTTGACTTATAATGTTACGTTTCGGTAACTATTTTCTGGTTTCTTGGGGTATATATATATATATATATATTTATATATAGTATAAACTTAAACTAAATAATAATGACGCCTAAAACAAAAAATAAATAATTTCAAGAAGAAGTAATTTTAAAACTATATACTATAATAGAAAATCAAAATAAAATAATATTAAGTATAACAAATATTAACTTAGAATATAACACTATTATAACAAATCTAACAATGTCAACTAATTTATAGAGATAACAAATAAAATACCCATGCATGATACTATTAAAACCCTAGAAGAGAAAACTAATAATAATATTAAATACTCTGAAATTGTCAATCTAACTTACCCTCATCCTCTTCTACTGCGAATCCTCCTAAGCCTCCCCCACAATATATTATCGCTCATCCAAACATTCCATTATAATAGACCATGTTTTAATTTCTAATAGAAACTTAACATATATTAAATCATTGGACGACTCTATTATATCTCACTATTATCATCTTATACAATTTATAGTTAATTATATCCAAGGTAATTTCTTCAGTCGTCTTAAGTCCCTATTTATGCGCCTATATACTGATATTGAAACCATTAAGACTAGTCGTATTCTCTTTCATGCCACCAACTAATTTTAAGTATGAATCACTAATTTAAATTGTGTCTTCAATATAAGGATTTTAACTTACAAACTTTGTTCTAATATCTGACATCTAAGATGATCATCTTGACTGGAAATCTTCTTGTGTAATTCTGTAATATTCAATTTTTTTCTAAGAATAATGGTAATACTATTGAATTATCTTTAACTGATTCTAATTTAATTTCATATCCCACTCAAAGTTCTCTAATATATGATCACTTTGCCATTTTATTTCATTTGACCTTGCCGGTGGCACAAATTAATTGACCTTAATATTGAGCTTGTTAATCTGAGGCAACTATTTCATAGACTAAAACATAAATATACATCCCATAAACTTGACCCTGATCTTGTTGCCTTTAAAGTTTGTCGATCGCTTTATAAGAACAAACTTCACTCTACAAAATAGTCATACTTCACTAATGGGATCGGTATTTATGGCATATCTTCTAAGCAATCTCATCAAGTATTGTTTACCCTTGGTAAAACCCTTAAAAAGTATATTTCTGACCAACCTGATTCAGTTCGTTGTTCTTGGTTGCCAAATATTTCCAACAACAACATTATAATATTATCAATGAACTTCCAAAGATCAACTCGGCTCGAATTAATCTCAATTTAATATCAACTCAGAATCACTAGTTATGTTTTTCGCTTCCCACACATGACATTGTACTATCTCTGATAATATCCTTTAAAATCATTTCCCTACTTGATCTTATTCCACTTAATCTAATTTGTTCATTATCACCATATTTTATTGGACTTATCACCGACATCATTTATATATCTCTTATATCATCTAATATTCCACACTCCATGTAACATATTCATATATTATTCCGATTAAAAAAAAACTATTCTTGACCAATCTAAGTTATCAAGTTATAGTTCAATATCCCATTTAACATCCATATCTAAGACCATCGAATGATTTGTATATTATTAATTAAATTACGTACAATGTTATTGTTGATAAATATGCCATGATATCTCATAAACTTATCTAGTGCTTTTGATACTCAATCACAATATTATTTTATTAATTAGATTTAATATAATGAAATTGGCACACACGGTAATGTCCACAGTTGGTTTATATATTTTGTTTCATCTAGAACATCTTCGATGAATATTAACTCCACATTATTTACTCCTTATGTTAACATACATAGTATTCCATCTAGCTTTATTATTAACCCATTATAACACAACACTCTTCTTGATCAGTAATGTCCTACTATGTTATATAATGGAAAATTGTATATTATATCTTATGATATATATGATTCGTATTTCTTATGTATAATACGTATATATCTTATGTATATTAACATATTCTTTAATTATTTACATATTTAAATTGATGCCAGTAATACCTACTAATATATTATTTAATAATATATTAAAATATTATAGTTATAATAACAATACATCCTACTAACTCGAGGTTGTATGAGGTCTTATTAATAATCAAGTGATATATTTACTTTTATAATTCGTCCCGAAGATGTAGAATGATATATATCTAGAAATGATTTATTATTTATTATTATTCTGTAAAACTATTAATTTTAATGACTGTTAATTTATTCAAGTAATATATGTTTTATATTATGTTTGTTAAAAATACAATTGTTATTATGTTTACATGTTGTGTGTGCTATACTTACATTATATTACTAGATCAAGCTCTCGGCTACACATGGCATATAATCCTCTACTCATCTCTATTTTCTCTAACGCTTCGAACTTCGTTTGGTCTACAAAGTACGTTTAACATGACTTAGTTCCCAGAGGAGAATATCTGCTGAGAGTTCAGCTTATTCACGCCATCAGTATCCACTGACAAGTAATCTTTGCTGTCTTATCGATTTACAGATCAGTGTGATATTTCCATATAGTTTTTGGTGGTTGTATGATCTCTCTATACCTTGTATAGTGCTTCTCTCAATATTCGCATATAATTAGTTGTTTATAATGATTTAAATTAATAAATTTAAATCTAAATAAAGTTCTTTTTAGTTTATCATTTAGATGTTGTGACGCTATTTTCGACAATCTTATATTTACTCTATATTAGTTAACGAGAAATACTATATTTACTTTATAATATATATATACTCTGATATATTTATGTATCACTGGGTGTGTTGATCTGTTGGCTAAAACGTTATATACATTATTAGGATACGATACAAATCAGTCCAGACTATTAAAATATGTATTAACATAATATTTAGAAGTGTTCTTATATAATTGTGTATAAATAGGAATAATTGTCGGCTCTCATTAAAACCATGGATGTCTTAACATGAGAGAAGTTTCTGAAGGATATTCTAATCATACGGTTAAAATAGTCATACGTGTAAAACTTCCTAGATGGGATAAAAGTAATATACTAAAATAAATTTATATATTTGAATAATAAAGAAATTTGTTAAATTATTTATTTTCCTATAATATTTTTTACATATATGTATATATGGTTACACATATCTTATGAATAATATATTTTTATTAAATATCAATTTCTATTTAAAAACAATGTATTATTCATAAGATAATCGTATTAACACTATTATTGTAATATGAATATTAATGAAAAATAAAATTAAGATCATAAAATGATTATATATATAAATATATATATTCTATACTATTTATTTATTATCTAATTTGTTTTCATTTATGTTTATATTTCTTTATTAACTTCATATTATGTTTTTAAACATTGTTAATAATAATATTTATGATTGCATGATAATATATAATATACATGCAGTATCAGAAGATGATGTAAAAAAAGAAAAAAATTATGAAACTGTTGATAATAAATTGTTACAACATGTTGATACTGTTAAGTAAGCTAACCAGTTCTTCTAGTAATTAAGGAATAATGAAGTATAAAGTTTTTGTTAAAATAATAAACAATAATTACATTTTTCAATTTAATAATATTATGAATTAAAATTAGATTATATGGATATATATATATATATATATATATATATATATATTTATAGTATATCAACTTATGAATAATAACTATAATTAATTAATTATCAAGAGATTAAAATAATAAAGTGGTAACCAAAATCTGATCGCTTAATTTCAATAATTGATACTACATCTTTAATCTACAAATGCAATATACCAATATAACTTATATTTTATAAAGACAAATCTTTATCTAGAATATCAAATATATGTATTCTAAGCTTCACTTTGCAATCAGCTTTACTTTCTATCCAGTAGTAGAAATATATACGTATTAGCCTTAAACTAAGTGCAAATTGTATCCACTTGTGTCCATATTGATTTATAATAATTCTTATGTATACTTATTTAAATTGTAATTCAATATAAATTGAATATTAAATATAAATGAATTACCATTAATGATAATCTACATATTAAACAAATGTTTATTTGAAAAAAGGTGAATATTTTTAATTTATATAATCTAAATATATATATATATATATATATTATAATACGTCAGATACACAAGCTTGGGATGCGGTTTCAAACCCTGTACGGACCATTAAAATAGGTCTTAAAATAATATTTAAAAGTGATCTAATATAATGTTGTATAAATAAATGATCGGATCTCGTTAACACATTGGATGACTTAACATGGGAGTATTACGTGTAATATTATAAGTCAAAACTTCATCTAAATTCCTGGATGGGATGAATGGACTCCATCAAAATATAATAACAATAATAACATTATTGTATACATTCATAGATATTAGAGTGAGGGTTACCTCAACTCTAAGATTTAAGAAATATATTAATAAATAATAAGCCTGTTAAGAATAGATCGCCATAAAAAGGGCCAATTTAAATAGTTAGATATCAGTAAATAAAAATCTATATATTGCAACAATCCAATCAAACGATGGGTAAATAATTATTTAAATATATATAATTATTATTTAACGAAATATATTAAAAAAAGTATACATTTAAGTTAAGCTACCGAAAAAAAAACAGCCAGATTTTTATATCCAGATATCGTCAAATATTAAAATTTGGAAGTATACTTTATTAAGTACACCGCAATAGCGGTGCGAAATGATATAATTACATATAAATATCGGTAATTTAACACAGTCAGATATTCTAAGATCGTTGGCAATAAAATATCAAATTTATATTTATATTTATATTTAATACCGATTGTTTATTATTGATAATTACATTTAAATTAATACACATTATAATATGTTATCATTCAAGAATTATAAGATGTGATTGATATTACCAATTATTTAAAAATAAATAAATACTATATTATTATATATATAAATATTGCCTTTATGAATAAATGTAAATTCTTGACTTGGGATTCACTTTAATCTACTAGGCAAGTGTGGTACACTTTTTATTAGTGAATGTATGCTATAATAAGAGAATATATATATATATATATATATATATATTCCCTTAGTAGAGGTAGATACATTTATATTGTATGTATATTGAGGAAAGATTTATAAGAAATCTATATGTAATAAGTTTACAGAATATTGTAGAATAAAATAATAATTAAGAAACATAAAATATAGGTGTCAGTATAAAAAACCTACATTTATATATATATATATATATATATATATATATATATATATGATCATACCAGATTTGGTATACATTTCTTTCTGAATATTAACCATTTGGTAGACATGATTATTTTGAGGACAATTTCGTGTCAACCAAATAGTTAGGCCAATAATTTATCACTTTTAGCATAAATTTAACTTATAATAAAATTATATCATTAATATATATGAACTATATTTATATATTATTTATTAATTATATTAAAATTTAGAAAATAAGTGTATTTAAATAATGATTGAATTAACACTCTATATATACCAGATCCATGAATATAACTATTTAGTAGACATACCATTTTCAGTGAAATACATAGTATTATTGGATATATGTGTATAGGGTGTTGATAAATTTACAATTACTCATGTATCATATATATTACATAAACACATAAAATTGTACATTCATATTAAATATATATGTTTAATTAATTCATTAATTAATTAATTAATTTATATATTTAAAAATAATTGCACGAGAACATAACTTAGAAAATATTAAAGTTAGAGCTAATTCATTATGCAAGAAGTCCATAACAAATAAATCGTAATATTATCCACAAAATCATAAATTATACATAATATATATTTGGTAGACATTATTTTTTAATGTTTTTTATTATTGATTATTTTGAAAAAATAATTAAATATATGCATTATCATAATAAGATTATATCATAATTAATTAATATGTATGTTTTCATCTTCATAGCTATATTTTAAAAAGTGTTCTCCAAATAATTATATGTTGCATCGTCTACCAAATGGTTATAATATGATTATATATGACCATATATATATATATATGTATTATTATTATTATTATTTGTGTATATCGTACAATTCATACATTATACTTATTATAATTATAATTTCATAAAGTTTAGGTACTTCTTAAATTAAGAATTAAATATTAATTAAAATAATTTGATTTAATATTCGTAAAAACTGAACACATATTAGATCGTTTTTAGAATTTTTGAAAGCTAAAATAAAGAATATTGTTTATATATTTAAATAATCGATGCTGATCAGCATTCATAGGAGGATTTGTATTTTGGTAACATAATGTAATATCATCATCTGTTTATATTTTTAAAAATTATCTTTAGAATCAATTTACAATTTTGTAATCAATTTAAAAAAAATTAGTATTAACAATTTCATTTATTCAATAATGCTATACATTAATTTTAATTTTAATATATATATAATTACACGATAAGTAATTATAATATTCCATAATTACTAAAATTTAAAATATTTATAATTTTATAGTAATAATAATAATTTATTAGTTACAAATAATTATATTACATATTTTCATTTACATTCTATAACACATTTTCTTATTATATATCTATATAATATATATCAAAGTATTACATATTGTATTGAATAAATAAATAACTATAAGTTAATCACATTTAGTAGACCATTATTTTTCCATATGTGTATGAAAAAAAAGTATAATTATACTTAATTGTATAATGATAATAGTTAATATTCACAGCATATCTATGAAGATAGAGTTTTTTGTACCATCGTATATAATATCGTTTAACTGAAAATAGTAATATAAAGTTATGTATTTTATAGGAGATGAATAATGGTGTAATACTGCTGACTTGCTAACTAATTTATAGTAATAATATTATTAATGACATTTTATAGATAATAAGATACCAATTACTTTGTATAAATATCGTTATTTTTATATATAAATTTATCATATATTGTTATATAACATTTATACAAATACAAAATATATATGATAAAGATATATTTTTATTGTTTATTTATTATTTTTGTATAATCATATCACTATTATATCAAATTGTGCTATTTTATATTTATAATTTTGTTTTTGTATAACTAGTACATATATTTTAAATAATTACTTATAATATTAGTAATAATCTAAGCTATATCTATAACATAGATTAATATATATTTATACTAATACATAAACAATAATTATAGATGAAGCAGCTGTATCTTATGATTAATATACATCTAAGAAGCTGAGATCATCACCAGTAAATAACTCCCATCTGCTGTAGACAACAATTCTATTTCAATCAGGAATATTCAATGATATTCTTATAAGTCACTTACATTTATTATAGAATATTTGATATATATATATATATAATATATTACTTCTGTGATATAATACAAATAATAATTCATTATTAAGGGAGAGTATTCGAATACCGACATATTCACCATAACTTTATACTTTCTCAATTAAATATTTCCAAATTGTATTTATATGTATTAAGTACATACAATTTAAATTTAATTTATTTTGTTTATCTCTGAGATAATAGGGGTATCGGTATTATATGCACTGTCCTGCATACCGACACATAATACAGACACACTAAATATATATATATATATATATATATATATATATATATATATATATATATATATATTTCTATATACAATATATTATATAATATCCACAATCCAATCAGATTTTTTTATAATTTTCTTTTTATAATTTTTTTAAAAACTAATTATATATATATATTATCGAGTGAACTTGTCAGTGTATAGATTATATCAGATTAATGTATCTCTGTGTTGTATATACCTTTTCATGTATGATAGTAACATATATTTTAAATTAAGATATAAACAAATATAAATTAAAATAGAATTAAAATAAATAAGTATAAATGACTCGTTTTTTCATTAATTTCACATATTCATTAGAGTGACAAATATTTCCAATGGAAAATCTTCACTATATTTCGATTTTATGTGTCTGATAGATAAGTGTTGTTTAATAGATATATAAATTAGTAGTGGCTGGAAGTTAATACATTTATATTATTATAAATATAAGTATTAGTACAATATATTTAATAGTGTTTTTCTTCTGAGATTAATGAATCTTCTAAAGCTTTAAATAAGAAATCATCTTTCTTCTGTTTAATCTCTTTCTTCCACCGTTAATTCTTCTCCCATCGTTGCATACATATAATTTTTAACTACAAAATCATTTTAACCCAGCGTTTGGCTGATATTTTGAGATGTATATAATTTTATTTACTGTACATAAAAATATATCGACCTATTATAACAAATCGGCCCTTTTTATGGCCACCTATTCTTAACAGGCTTATTATTTATTAAAATATTTCTTAAATATTTCACCTTTATTGTATTCACCATTTTAAATATTACTTTTAACATAAATTCACATTAATTTCAATACAATTTAAAAATCATGGAATAAATTATTGTATAATTAAATCAATGAATTTTCAAAAATATATTTATACATTAAATTTAATTTTAAATATTTAAATTATTCATTCTATTTTAATTCATATGTATATAGTAAATATATTAAAAATGCAAATTACTAAATACAATATTGTATTGATATTTGTACATTACATTATTTCATTATTATTATATAACATTATAATTAATTATATTAAATTAATATATTTACATAATTTATATTATAACCAATCATAATTTTGGCTACAAATAAGGTTGCAGAATTATTATTAAATATTAAAATTATTTAACTTAAATTATTTTCAAATACCTATATAATATGATCTATATAATAAATGGCCCATTATTAAATAAATAACATGATACGTGTATAATTCCTTTACATTACAGTATATGGCAATATTACCAATTATGATTAAACAAATATTTTATTCGGTAATATATACTATCATATACATTAAATACATTATATTAATTTTGAATAAAATAAATATTATTAAAGAAAATAATATAATAATATTTTGAATAAAACGTAGATTCTAATATGTATAATGGGGTTGTAATGTATTTGTATATAATGTCATAATTTAGCCACTATACACAAAATAAATACAAATCTAAGATTTGCGGATGACATAGACGGACTAGCAGGTAGTGAATCCGAGCTATCCAATCTAATAAAAAAGATTGACAGTAAATCGCGTAAATATGGAATGGAGATTAATGCTACGAAAACTAAAATTATGACTAATTCTGAAGGTAAATTCACATCCGAAATAAAGATAAACAACGATACACTCAAAATAGTTGAAAAATTTAAATACTTAGGTGCAATTATAGACGTTAAAGGTTCTAAATCTCAAATAATAGCTAGAACAGGTAAGACAATAACTGCATTATCAAAACATGTTATATGGTACGAAAAATCACTTCAACTGAATCTAAAAATTCGACTTATGCAATCGCTAGTAAACTCAATATTCCTCTATGTGTCCGAAACGTGGACGCTAACAAATGAGTTACAAGGACGTATTAGAGCATTGTAAATTAGATGTTTAAGAAGGCTAATGAACATATCATACCGAGACAATAACCAATATTGAGGTACGGAGTCGAGTTGTTAAAGAAATTGGCAAACACTCGGAATTACTGGCGATGGTCATTGCAAAGAAGTTGAGGTGGTCATGTGTCACGATCAAACAAAAATCCATGTCTAATACTATTTTGCAAGGATACATTGAAGGTAAAAGAAGAAGAGGACGGCCAAGGACACAATGGCAGGATAATATCATTGAATGGACTAGTCTTGGAATAGAAGAAGCTATGCGAGCGACCCGGGATAGAGACCGATGGAAACATATTGTATTGAAGTCAACTGCGCCCCTACGACATCCAAATGCTATGGGATAGGTAAAAGGTAAAAGGTAAAACTTATAAAAAATAGCTAACAAAGTAACTGAATATAGTGTATATATATATACATATATATTTATTTAAATTTAATAAAATAAATTTATATTAAAATGTATAGAACCGTAGTATATTTGTGATAATAAATATTGTAATATATTACATTATATACATACTATTATTAAAAACATTCAAGATTATTGATTAAATAACATATTTTCATCATATACATTACATAATTGTATTTGAAAAATTATTTCAAATTAATTGATATACAGTAACATGATAGTAAATAATAAGTGGAAAGGGAAGCTCGGAAGAAATGTAGTTGATATTTTAAATACATATTTTTAGATATATTATAAAATATATTGAATTTGAAGATTTGATATTTAGTATATATATATTTAACTATAATATATAAGGTGAGTGATCTTATTTTTGTTGCACAATTTATTTTTCAAATAATGTAAAGATAATTAATGAATTATATTAATATTTATAAGTATATAAACTATGAATATATATATATATATATATATATATATATATATATGATTTATAATATAATTAAATTGAAAATTAGAAATTAATTGTTTATTATTTTAACAAATACATTAAACTTCTATAGTTATTTAAACTTAATAACTAGAATAACGAGCACAATTACTTCACAGTGACAACCGTTTCTAACAATAGAGTATCAACAGGCTTATCTTTGTTTTCTTTTTTTACTTCATCTCCTGATATTGAATGTATATTATATATTATCATGCATATTAATTAATATATGAAAATAGATGTATTAATTAATTCTAGGAAATGTATATATATATATATATATATATATATATATGAATTATGTATATCTAAATTCAGTTTTTGAAAATAATAAAATATATATTTATATATAATATAATATAATATGTTATATGATAAATAATATATATATATATAATGACATATAAATATAAATAAAAATATGTTAGATAATAAATAACTAGTAAAGGATGAATACATTTATAAATGAAAGTTCAATATAAATTATCTATATTATTAAAATGCAAACTTAGATTTCTCTATTTTGAAACATCAATGTTTCTTTAAAATAATGAAATAATTGTCATGTGATATAAGTCTTTATGTATAACATATTACACTTTATAAAGTATTACATATAAGTTAGTAGTTAAACATATTTTGTAATACTTTTTATAATCTTAATTTGATATATCATAATTATTCATATATGAATATATATACCAATAATAGTGTTATTAATTTTAAAATGTTCTTATTCATAAGATATTATAATTAATATATTAATGTTAAATATGATAGGAAAATAAATAGTTTAAGACATTTATTTATAATTTAAATATATCCAATGAAATCAATATATAAATATATCAGAGTATATACATAGGATACACATACAATTTAAAAGTAATACCCACTTTATAGTTAAGGATATTTATTATAAATATAAAATAATATACAAAATATATTAATGAAATAAATGTTCAGTCATTAATTAAAAAAATAGTATTACATATTTTACAGAATATTATATTATATTATTATCTAGATTTATACCATTCTATAAATTTGTATGAATTATAAAATGAAATTTATCATGTGATTATAAAGAGACATTTCCAAATGATGAATTTCAATATCGTCACGATAGAGAGAACATCGGTTAAAATATGCACTCTATCGGCAAATTTCTTCGTTGTGACAGGCTTAATAATTTATTATATTTAATATATTATTAAATACAAATATTAATAAGACCTAGGTACAATTTCATTTATTTAAAATTGTATCTAATTTAGGAATAGGTTGATCATATTTATTATACATAGGTAATAAAATAATTCAGATATGATGATATAATAGAAATATTATCATCATAGAACCAATAATTCATATATGTCCAATGACATTGTATGACTTTATTAAGAAAAGGTTTACGTGTGCTGCATTTCATATGATTTATAAATCATAAGAATAACATATGTATTTATATATACATAATGCATTATATATATATATCATAATGATAACTTAAATGTATATTATTTATGCAATTATAGTTAGTATAAGACAATTATTTACCTCCGAATTTACTTATTAATAATACAATCAAAATAGGCAACTTAACACATAATTTATTGTTAATGATTTTATATTTGAAATGTAATCATATAATTATTACATAAATAATATATATTATGTTATAGATAAATATATATATATATACCCAGGCTACCAAAAAGCTATATCTTAAGTTAGCTTTTGTAGGGGTCGTGATTATTAGCTATTTGTGAACACAAAACTATAGCTCAGGTAATCCACTATACACCATTCAATGATACATGGATTTTTCAGGCTAGGTATGGAAACATGGCCTAGAAAACCTAGTATCGAACTATAGCTTAAGTTATCTTTTGTATGGGTCGAGATTATTAGCTATTTGTGAACACAAAATCTATAGCTCAGGTAAGCCATTATACACCTATAAATGATACATGGATTTTACAAGCTACTTATGGCAACATGTCTAATAAAAGGAACATAGATATTATCATAATGAAAAATATACAATAAGAATTTATTTATTAACTAAAATATAGTATAACATATTTACAAATTTGTTTATAGTATTGTCATAACACATTCATCATATGTGTCTGTTGAAACGTAGTCCTATATTTCGTAAATCTTCAAATAGTGCTTCATCATATTCTTGTATTTGCGGATCTCCTACTGACTTATCCTGATTAACTGCAATATAACATTAACATTAATATTAAGTACAATATCATAACATTTATTAATAATATAATTTAATATATTAATGTATTAGGCAGTTTGTTGAATACATGTACATTTTGAAAAATCTATTATAATTATACTGCTGCTTTTTTTTTGCTTTACGCAAAAATTATATGAATAAATTAAGATATAATATTTGTTTAAATATAATATATATATAAGTGAAGAAAAATATTTGTGGTTATATTTTAATAAAAAAAGACATAATATAGCATATATGTATATATGTAAAATAAACTATATTTAAAAATTAATCATATTATATATATATATATATATATATATATATATATATATATATATATATATATATATATAGAATTACATGTAACATATGTATATGTATCAATATATATATATATATATAGCATAAAATAATATTTTAATTAGGTTTAATAATTCCTATCTATAAAATATAAATGCATATTTATATCATATTTCATAATATTATTCTTCTAAATTAATTTTAATATATAAATTATAAATATATTTATAATCTTTTGTAAATATTGAAATCAGTGCATTATTATTAATTGTATATATATAGTTTGTTAATCTTATGTAAATAGTGAGTTCAATTCATTTTTATATAATTAAAAATTTCATATTAAAATATGAAATATTAAAAAAATAATATATTAGTTAAATTAAATATATAAAATTAGTATACAGTATATACTATACACAATTATTATATTGTAATTAATTTTATTTGTAATCATTTATAAATATTTAAATCAATTCATTTTTTATAATTAAAAATTACATATTAATTATAGTTTTATTCTCAAAAATTATTAAATAATAATTTATGTATTATTACAAATGATATATTAAATTAAATATATAAAATTAGTATAAAAAAGTAATATACTATATATGAGAATAATATATAATATTGAAAGATAAAATCATTTTAATACATCAGAGTAATGATGATTTATAATATATTTATATCATATAATTTTAATTAAAAATGTACTATATGCACATAATCATAATGCTTCGCAAAATCTTTGCTATATGTAAGAAAAATATATTGAAAGATAAAATAATTTGTGTGATATGATATTTAATTAATGATATGATTAATACAAAATACATATGATTTATAATTTATTTATATTAGTTAATTTTAATTAAAAATGTACTATGTATGAGAAAAACATATAATATTGAAAGATAAAATATTTCTAATACATCAGATTAATAGAGCAAACTTATGATTTATAATATATTTATATTATATATATTATTACTAATTTATTTTGTATATTTGATAATTTACTTTAATTCATATTGAACATAGAAAAATGAAAATAAAATAAATAGTCAATGATTAATAATAAATAAAATATCATCACATATCTGATGATCATGAAATTACCAATAAATTATATTTTCTTCAATAATATTTTTTAAATAGTAGAAAATATTATAATATAACATTTTATTTAAGTTTTTTTTTAATATTATCATAAAAAACCTACATAAATATTATAGTTTTCTCAATGTAAATATATATGCTTATTACAATATTAAAATCTGGTTACATTTAGATTATTAATATATATATATATATATATATATATATATATATATATATATATATATATATATATATATATATATATATAGTTATAAACTAACAGAATATTAATATTTCCGGTCTGGTTTTTTTATGAAGGGTCCTTTTCTATTCATTCCGGATCAGACTCCATATAGTTAGACGTTAGATAGCCCTCACCATTTATGACACTGGAAGTGAGTTATTTTGACAGCTCGCATGGCCAATGTGTTCAACTGAATAAATAAAATTATCATTTATTATGATGTTCTCTATTATGGTAATTTGCATTTTATATTTTACATTTTAAGTTATTAAAATAACAAAAATAAATATTCATTAAATAATACCTAAAATAATATTTGAATGAGAATAATTCCCATTTATTAATATATTTAACATATAAATGTATGAAATTGTATTTACACGGAGGTATCTATTTAAATAGTATATCATATGGATATTATACCAGTTTATATCAATATTTTATGATATTATACTTTTGAGATATCTTATAAATGTTAATTAATTGTAATATATAAATTATAAATATATTTTTAATATTTTGTAAATACTGAAATCAATAAATTATTATTAATTGTAATATATATATATATATATATATATATATATATATATATATATATATTATAAATATATTTTTAAACTTTTATAAATATTGAGATCAATTAATTTTTATATAATTATAAATTACATATTAATTATAGATATATTCTTACAAATTATTAAATAATAATTTCTTGATTATTATAGTATTTAAATTTGTGAAAAATTCAAATTTGTAATATCTGAATGTATGAAACAAATAATTTCTAGATTAGTATGCAATAATTATATTAGATATGGAATATATTAGTTCATTCCTGTTTGTTTCCCGTCAATATGTAGTTTTGTAAGGTTTCCGGACTAAAGAACGAAGCCATTTCGGATATTATCGCTCAATAACTGCAGATCATAGATAGGTCCTCCAAGCAGTTATCCTACCTATCATTTGTGTATGCATATGTGTTAGCGTGTATGCAGATATGTGTTTTTATGTGTGTATGTGTGTGTATATTTGTGTGTGTAATTGAATATGGAATACATATTAAGGATTATAAAACGATGAAAACTTAATTTTACTTCAAACTTAATTATTACTTAAACTTACTTTTACGTCAATAATATTATAGATAATCTTTAATTTAGTTAAAATACACCATTATTTCATATTATAGAATCATATATTATTTGTATAAATATTTAAGGGATTCTTCTGTAGTTAATAATTAAAATTTATAATTAAATTATTGTTATATAATCATATAATTTAATAGATATTTAATAGATAATATTTCTAATTGAATTATAGAATTATAGTTTTATTTTAGAAATAATGTTATATTAACTAAGATACACACACATATATATATTTATATTGTGAAATATCACATGAACATTTCAAACGAAACCTATCCATTTTCATGATGAAATAGATAGGTTTCGCTTAAGACATAACACTCCTACTAGATAGTTAAGCCCTGTAGTTAAGCTTTAACCAAACAAATATACTGCCAGTATTCCTAGTGATGTTCTGCTGATCTTGCTGAGCTGAGAGTACTGCGATACTTCACAGGTAATACCTCAGATATGTAGATACCAGATACAATGGTAACCATTCCTCCAACTATACCTTAGATTGGGTATACCTATATGTATAGAAAAAATAATAAATACAGCTATTTTATCATTTGAGTTGCCTTTAAACAAATATCTGTTGAATAATTTCTACAAAATAGTATTTTATGTTTTTTTATATACTTTAATTATAATTAGTGATTTTAAAAGTTGTAGGAGGTTATGGTACATAATCCAAACAATATATATTTTATCTATTGAATATCACTAGTGCAACCTTTTAGTAGTATATATTGGGACTAATATTATAAATCTAAATGATAAACGATATAATATGGTTTATAAATATGTATGCATAGTATGCTCATGTATTATATGAGGTGTTAATAAATTATTATTACCGTAGTATATGGTAACTGTTAAACATCTTTAAAATTTTTTTAATACTTTACGCTAGAACGCCAACAAAATAGTTTATTCGAATTAGTAATTTTATAATAGCATAACTTCAAATACACACATATATATATATATATATATATATAATACTATATATAGATATCACAATTATGTGAATAATAATCATAAATATTATTTAAATTAAAATAACGTGTAATATTGTATACATTTAGTAATTATACTAATATTAAATATTAGTATAAATAAATAATTACAATGCACGATTAATCTTATAAAATTATACTATAATAAAATGAATAATATATATTTATACTATTTATAATTAAATGTATGCAAAAATAAAGAATTATCATATTTATTTTGCTGTCATTTAGTGAGTAGTATATATTTTTAAAGCGCGAAGCTTTTGACCATAATCCTAATATATAGTGGATCATTTATTTTAGTTGTATCATTAGCTTGAAATATAATGTATAAAATAAGTAATTATAGAGTAATTATAATATGCAATTATATTCAGATATTATTTAGTATGTCCTACGTAGCCTGTGTAATTTGATGGTTCTTTAATTTAAAAATGCTGATTTCGTCCAAGTACCGTTTTAGGGGTAAAAGGTACCTGATAAAAAAACTGTATAATCATACAAACACATATTCCAATAAATAATTATGCGGGCGTTTAGTGGGTAACTTATTTTTTAAATCGTGAACCTTTTGCTGATAATACTGATATCGGTCCCTTATATGTCATGTGTCAAAACGAGAGTTCAAGTAAATATTTATGGTTATAAAACTCATTAAATTATTTACCTAGTAGATAAGTTATTTCCTATATATGCATACATATCATAATACTGTATTATTATATATTAATATAATATTAAAACATTGTTTACTTGAACTCTCAGTTAGACACGTGACATGTTGGGGCCGATATAAGTCTAAATATAACTTATTTACTAAATAATTTAGAAAAAATTTGATATGTATTTAATATTAAATATATATCTTAATTAATAAATTTAATATTCTTACATTATAATTAATATATAATATATATATATAATAAAATGTTGTTTGCATAGAATCTTAGAATAGATAATCTATGTCAGACTCCAGATAGATTTATAGTTTACATACACTTTATGATAAAGTTACTTTAAAAGTACAAATCTATGTATTTAATTAAGCATAAACTATACATATATGCATACATCATTGTGATTATATATCAATGAGTTTTGATGTATATGAATAAATTATTCAATAATAATTATTATAATGTACATTTAAAAATCTACATATTTACAAAACTACAAAAGGATATCGATAATAAACCTTTACAAATTATTAAAATTAGTTGATATAAATTAGTATATACTAAATTACTTTAACTAATTGTATATGCATAATATGTATTACATATTTATATATGCATCGTGTAAAAACATGTAAAAATGTATGTATTAAAATGTGGATCACATAATTACTGTATTATTTTGATACTTTTTATAATGAAAATTATATATTATACATTATTTTTTAAAGGGATCTATACATTTATATATATATATATATATATATATATATATATATATATATATATATATATATATATATATATATATATATTAAAATACAATCGTTATCGATATATTAATATTAATATAAAGAATTGAAAATGTCACCATATATGTTAATATTCGTAATTTTATAGACAATTAAAAATAATTATAATTATTTTGCAAATATAATAAATAACTATCAATAAAACTAACCAGAAAGTGGAATATTGTCTTATTATCCTATTGAAATAAACCAGTTAAATAGTTCATCATCCAAATCATCAAATGTAGATTTTTTTTGATTATTTATACTTGATAGTATACTACTATAGTAGGTAACCTAAATGAAATATCATCTAATATGTGTATTGTTCATTCATATTTATAATAGAATCCTATTAGGAGTTTACATAACTATAAGTATAAGTATACTTATACTTATAGTTATGTAAACTCCTAATCTTATACTATCACTACGAATCTATTTATATACAATATATATATATATATATAACTACAATGAATGGTTTACAATTTTAAATGAATATACGAAAATTATAATATTAGCGAAATAAAAGAATTAATGGAATCTGGATTACATATTTTCAATAGAAACCTAAAGAATATAATATATTATATACCATGTATCTATAAATACCCATCTGAATATGATTTATTTGGTATTTATGAGGGCATTATTGCAGGAAACATAAACATAAACATACACATAACTATTACATAACTATTACACCAACATCTATATTAGCGAATTACCAAGTTTTTACCAATTTCCCTATACCACCGAGGTATTTTATTTAATACATCAGTATAATATGATGAATATAATACAATCTATACAACATTATTACAAATATCAGTATTTTGTAATAATAAATTAAAGATATGTAAAATATATTTATTTATGAATCATATATGAATAATAAATTATGATATCAAATATATGATGTTATTCAAAAGCTATTATGCGAAACTCTAATATTATCATTAAAGTAATCGTATATCGAAAATTATATGTTTAGCTATTATGGAAACTCTAATATTATCATGAAATTTATCATGTATTGAAAAATCTATGTTTATATATTATGGGAAACTCTAATATTATCATGAAATTAATCATGTATCGAAAAACCTATGTTTAGCTATTATGGGAAACTCTAATATTATCATGAAATTAATCATGTATCGAAAAAGCTATGTTAAGATATACATACAACACTTATAAAATGTATATGTATTGAAATAGCTACGTTGAGCTATATAATACAACTACAGCGAAACCAAATGAGCTACACTTGGTAGCATGGGTATATATATATATATATATATTTGATAAATTAACCTTTATGACCTCTTTGTGTTGTATATATTAAAAATTGTATCATTATCATCACTAATAAAACATATATTAATGTCATGTGTTCATAACTTGATTCTATAATAGAAATAATAATTAGATTAAGTATATATATATATATATATATATATTAATTTTATTTATAAAACCTATAGTTAATTGAATATATTTAAATGTAGTATTCAAATTTAAATATATACACTTATAATCTGATATATTGACCGGTATAATGCTTTTCTATTCGCTAACCATTAGCTGATAACTAATACTTTATTTATCAATATTTTATATAGGTCAGTGGTTCCCAACCTTTGTTCATCATGATCCTTTTTTTGATATTTCTTAATTTAAAAATATACCATGACTCAATAACGAATTTTATTTGTATTATTATATTGTTGTTATAAATGAATAATATAAACTATAATATATATATATATATATATATATATACATATTTTTAGAAATTGGCTCATGAATCATTTTTTCATCATGATCCTTTTTTTGATAATTCTTAATTTAAAAATATACCATGACTCAATGACGAATTTTATTTTTTATTATTATATTGTTGTTATAAATGAATAATATAAACTATAATATATATATATATATATATACATATATATTTAGAAATTGATGACCCAACAAAATAACCAAATAACCAACATTTGGTTCATAGATTGGGAACCACTGATATATGCGATATAATTATTATTTTAAGTTACGCATGTATTCTCTGCCTATATATAGGGGTTATCGAGGACTTGTCCTTAAGTTTATATAAATTCAATCCTAACGAAGATGATATTGAATACATTATAAATTAATAGTTAGTTTTTGAAAATCAACCTTTTTATTAGTATGGACATATTAAATACTTATACAATACTATTTAATTTATTTATTATCTACTTAATTTACTTTGTTGTGTTATTATTTAGAATAATATGTGCATAACGGCTATCGGCCATATATGTGTGTGATGATTATGTTTTAGGTTTTCGAAATAGTAGGTAGGTATTAATGAGTTTTATGATTTTAATAATTCCTTAAGTGTGATGTTTGATATTTCTGAAATCGTAGACTATAGAATTCATAGGTTAATTCTATAATGAATTTATACGTTTGCATCGCCCAGCCACATATATTTCTCGTAAAAGGTATTTTTATTGTTTTTTAATATTTATCTACAAAAAACATTATATTATGGAGCTGATTCAGAATATGAATGTATCCTAATATATATCTATATGTTTTCGTGGTATGTGAATATTTTACTTGAAGGGTACTAGATATATCAGATATATTCTATAGGATGCTAATTCCATTACCATAATGAATAATGTTAATAATATAATGCAATTAATCTAAACTACATACTATTAAGGTTTTTCCTACACCTTAAGGATGTTCATTTGTATTCAATTTGTGTTCAATTTATTTGTATATAAAGATTACAATAATGTATTATCTACATAGATCACAACTTTATAATTAATAATATGTATTATATAAATATCTTAAATTTTATATTATGTAAAATAATGTTCTTTATCAAACAATGGTATTACTTTAATATAAGTATAGCGAAATATATATTAACAATTAAGTGTAATGTAGTAATATAATAATACATAATATATATATATGAAATGAATAATAATATTACCTGTGCTTTCCATCTTTATAGTTGTTCCATCAACATAAATTGGTATTAATTTTTGATTATATCCATAAATCCACCTTAATTAAAAATTGTAATATTTATTTAATTATTTATATTTGATTTATAAACATGTATGAATAATACAATATATTAATACTAATAAGTTAATGTTTATATAAATATATTTATAAATTCATCATAATCGAAAATGGAATAATTATTATTACTATATGAATTTGTGCGGGTAAAATAGAATAACTTATACAGCATAATAATGTATATTACAATAGTTAATATAATTAAAATACGATAAACATGAACAACTTCTATATAGAAATAATCAACAAAATAATAATATATAGTGTTATTTTACTTTCCCATAATGATTATTGATTACGTATACCATAAATTAACAGCTATATTTTCCACCTTTCCTCAATCATTTATTATACACATATAAGGACTTCACATCATATACAAGTTATCAATAGATATTTCACCAATTATACACTTATTATACATATTTTACTGTTCAGGATTAACCCGCTTACGATTTTTTAATATTTATAAATTTACCTTTCTCCAAGTTATCAATAAGTTCATCACTCAATCCATCAATAACATCATAATCGGTGACTTCGATATCTCTACTATAGTACTACTATAGTTATAACTACTTCATCACATATTTAAATGTTTTAAATATTTAAATTTAGTGAATCCTTATTCATGACTCATCAACCGCTTATGAAATTATGTTAAGGCATTATATTGACTCTTAATTAATTCGTTCGATAATAGTTGGACGCTTTTTCTCTGATCATAAATCTTACTTTTCAAACTTTTCTCTTAAACCTAAAAGTATCAAACTTTTAGATACACTTTACTATTAGTATTTGCATAAATTCACAAAAATCAATGAATTACAATCACTGAAATAAATGTACGACTGTTTATACTATAAACTGTAGAGTATAAATAAGATAATGTATTATAATCAGGGAGGTATGATTATCCACATGCATTTCTAATAATTCAACATTACCATTAATCATAATTCCTAGAATTGTATACATAAGTTTTATTATACATCATAAAGTAAATATATATATATATGCATTATATATTTGTATACATACAATGCTATATATATATATATATACATTATACCCATTACGGCATTATACTTGAGATACGATTGCATAATTATAAGAATTACTATTGAATAGCTATACTTATATACGATTATTTAGATATTATAACACAATTTATAAGCAACATTTATATTTTCTATAGGATTGGGTGTATTTATATATATGTTATAGAGTGGCTATATAAAAGGTAGTAGACTCTCACACGCACTTAGTTTGATACATGTATGTATACCTATATAGCACGCAACGTTCGTGAATTCCCAGATATAGGCATCGCACGTTCCCATTATAGAACTAATCAGCAACTCGCATTCTGTTTGGATAAACCAATTAGCGACATGCACTCGTTAATGAGTAGGATATATGCTAATCGGCAGTCATACCAACTACTTATTAGTCGATAGATTCCCATTTATGTTATCATATCTATCATAACACCCACTTATATCGACACGTATACCAACACGTATACACCCACAGTGTGGGTCCCACACGTCAACATCCACGTTACCTACACAGTTCAACTTGGTGAATTATTAACCTGGATAATTACTTACAGGTCCACGCAACTATAGTATGTATACACACACATATATATATATATATATATATATATATATATATATATATATATATATATATATATATATGTTTGTGTGTGTGTCTATATATATATATATATATATGTATGTTTATGTAAGTAAACTAACGGAGTAAAAATAATTGATACTAAAAAACTAACTATGCCCAGTTCAACGACAACCATCGCTATCATGACTATGGTCATCGGTAAAACCATTGTAAATATGAATGTGCACTTTACTATTAATATACGTAATAAGTTATCCCGTATGTTACTATTTGTATAATGAATATTTATAAAGTAGTATTTATTATATTATAGTTAAAATCTGATTAACAATTTTAAATATAGTTTATAATTTTTAATTTATTTTATCTCAGTAAACAATTGTATAGCAATACATATTTAATATATATGCGTTTAAATCGTGTGTATTTGTTTACATATATGTATATAATTACGTATATATATACATAATGCATATAAGTATACTTGTATAGTCGTGTATATTTGGTTTATAATGTTACGCCGTATACGGTAATAATATATACGTATAATTGCATGTATATACATATATATATATATATATACATATATATATATATATATATATATATATATATATATATATATTTATATATATAAATACACATGCAATTATCATTTGTGACATTTTGTGGTTACGAATATTGTCATTAATGCGTATATTGTGTGTAATTTATTGCTTGTATTACTTTTATCAATTCGTGATATAATGCCTCTAAAAAACTAGATAATTATTGGGTTAACCCGAAATTTAAATATATATATATATATATATATATATGACTTAGATCTATACTCCGGATTACTAGGTCTAACAGATTCCGAAACATCATGATACGAAAGAAACTAAACATAAGCGAAATGATAGAACACATAGTTCTTAAAATAAGACTTCGCTGGTTTTGACATGTTGTCAGGAATACGTAAACACTAAATTCCAGCTATAAGCTGTATTTAAAAAAAAAGAGACAAAAAGGACTGTCAAAAAGATAGTCGTATGGTATAAGGAACAGTGCGGTGGGCCAATATTAAATATAGAGAGACGAGCCAAACGACGAGATGCCTTCAGAAACTATGTATTCATATGGTAAGAAAATTGAAGCTAATCCTACGAATTTAAGTCAAGTGAGTCAATATACAGGGTAAAGTAACCTAATACGGACACGTTAACAATAAATGTTCTTAACTTTTTATTACTCATTATTTTTATTCAAAAATTACAATATATTAATATTATATGATTATAGATATTATTCTATTTTAAAATTTTATTTAATCTTTTAATTCCATAGATAACCGGGGTGTCCGTATTCGGTACCCATATCCGAATACGGACAGTGTCCGTCGGACACCATGTGTTATAATACGGATAACCTATATACCACTAGATAAACTATATATTATTGATGAATCAATCAGACAAATTACAATTACGTTATTTATAATTAATTTTATAAAAAATATAATGTAATTTAATTAGTTAATAATTTATTTATTTTTATTATTTTTTAATTAATAATACAATTTAAGTATATACAAAATATTTTTTTTAGAATTGGCTTTATTCGTGGTATTAATATTATAACGCACACGATTTTTATGAAAATCAGAATTGATCATACGCTGCGCGCTGATTGGTTATATTGTGACCGTATTAAAACATTAAGAGTGTCGTATTAGGAATTTATATGACCTCTAGATATATGCTTATAACTTAATAAATATTTGATAAAAAATATAGAAAATAAAAATACAATTTTTAGAATCCTTTATTTTGTAATAATACAGTGTTATGTTTTATCGATACATTTGCATAATCTTGAGAAGGTTTTAAGTTGAAATTTTTTTTCATAAATTTAAAAACGTAATAAAAAAATCAGTTTATTGAATATATTAGCAATATTTTGTATAATTCAAAAATAAAAAATACTTTTTTCGACTATTTTTATAATTATGAATATTTTATTCATTACACATTTTTTTGTAGGATTTATGGTTTCTGAGATACCGAGAGTGTCAGTATTCGGGCACTATCCGTATTCGGTTATTTTCCCTTATATATATATATAATATAATATAATACATGTTTGTGTATCGAGTAAATAGCATATCTGATGATTCATTTAGAAGTGTAACCAATATAACCAGCATTACGATCACTATAAATCTAGAACGAATTCACTTTAAAAATAACAACAACCTCACGTGTATGCAGTCGAACCTATGTCCTGATCTAAACATATTTATAACTCAGAAAAAGTGTATTGGTAGCGATATTTTCAATACATTGTGCATTTATGATTTAGTTAATGAACTTAATATATACAGATATATACATCCCGACTAAGCCTTTACTATAGCCAGTACTCATAAGATACATTTTCTTGAGCAGTTATTCGCAATTATTATTAGTAAATGGGATTGTTATTTGAAATAAAATCGCAAATAATTGAATTCATAGTGAAAGAATCAGATGACTTAACTGTAAGTAAAACATTTTATATGTATGGAAGAATAATACAAATATTGGATGAAATTTCATGTATTTCACTTTGTTTACATAACAACCATATTATAGTTATGTTATTCACATATTAGCTTTTAAATCTCCTAATTATATTTAAGGGCCGCGCAACACACTGATTTTAACATGGTGGTGATAGGAAAATCACGTAATACTAAAAATAGATTTAATCTATGTATACTTCAAAATATCAACTAATTTTTTTTATATATTATATAACTAATATGTATCTACAAAAATAACTATCGAGTATGAGAATTAGATTATTAAAATTATATTAAAAATGGACTAACATAATACCTATTTCTAGAAAAAAAAAATGCAAGAAATTTAAATAAAATATAAAAAATATATAATTATATATAACTTATATATAATTGAATAATGTATTAGTTTTCTATAGTTATATCTGAAGAGTAAATTAATATTAATATACTGTGAAAAAGTAATGTCATTTGAATAATTATTTCTATAATCGAAATGATTCAAACATAGATGGTAAGTTTTTTTTTATTCTGTAATATATTCATGTTTTAAAAATTATTTTACTAAAAATGTCATAACTTCATAATTTTAACTAATTTTTGTTTACTTTTGAAATACATTTAAAACAATAGATAAATATATAAAATAATCAACAAAATAATAATAAATAGTGTTATTTATCTTTCCCATGTAGATTATTGATTACTTTCTACCTTAAATCAACATTTATACTCATTTTCCACTTTCCTTAATCATTTGTTATACACATATAAGGACTTCACATCATATACAAGTTATCAATAGATATTTCACTAATTGTAAACTTATTACAAAGATTTTACTGTTCGGGATTAACCCGCTTACAATTTTTTAATGTTTATAGCATTTACCTTTCTCCTAGTTATCATACACCTTGATGACTTTAATAAGTTCATCACTCAGTCTACCAATAACATCAACATATATTAATTCGATATATCTACTAACTAATTCATCACATACTTACCAGTGAAGCCCTTATTCATGATTCATCAACCGCATATGAAGTGATTTTAAGGCATTATATTGACTATTAATTAATTAGTTCATTCGATAAGAGTTGGACCATTTTTCTCTGATCATGAGTCTTACTTTTTAAACTTTTCTCATAAAACTAAAAGTATCACACTTTTATATACACTTTACTATTTGTATTTACCTAAAATTCACAAAAATCACTGAATTACAATCACTGAAATAAATATACAGCTGTTTATATAAACTTTATAGTATAATTAGGGAGGTATAATTCTAGTCATGCATTTCTAATAATTCAACATTACCATAAATCATAATTCATAGAATTTTATATATATAAGTTTTATTATACATCATAAAGTAAATATATATATATGCATTATATATTTGTATACATACAATGCTATATATATATACATTATAATTGATATACGATTGAATAATTATAGGAATTACTATTGAATAGCTATACCTATATACGATTATGTAGATATTATAACTTATATTTATAAGCAACATTTATATTTTATATAGGATTGTGTATATTTATATATATATATATATATATATATATATATATATATATATATATATATGTATATATTATAGAGTGGCTATATAAAAGGTAGCAGACCCTCACACGCACTTAGTTTGATACATGTACTTATACCTATATAGCACGCAACGTTCGCGCATTCCTAGATCCAGGCATCGCACATTCCAATTATAGAACCAATCCGCAACTCACTTGCGTGTGTAATGAGTATATGCTAATCGGCAGTAGTACCAACTAATTATTAGGCGATAGGTCCCCGTTTATGTTATTATATATTATATAATATATATCATAAAACCCACGTATATCAACACGTATACCAACACATATACACCCACACGTCAATATCTACGTTACCCACACAGTTCAACATAAGTATACTTGTATAGTCGTGTATATTTGGTTTATAATGTTACGCCGTATACGGTAATAATATATACGTATAATTGCATGTATATACATATATATATATATATATATATATATATATATATATACATATATATATATATATATATATATATATATATATATATATATATATACATATATATATAAATACACATGCAATTATCATTTGTGACATTTTGTGGTTACGAATATTGTCATTAATGCGTATATTGTGTGTAATTTATTGCTTGTATTACTTTTATCAATTCGTGATATAATGCCTCTAAAAAACTAGATAATTATTGGGTTAACCGAAATTTAAATATATATATATATATATATATATATATATATATATATATATATATATGACTTAGATCTATACTCCGGATTACTAGGTCTAACAGATTCCGAAACATCATGATACGAAAGAAACTAAATATAAGCGAAATGATAGAACACATAGTTCTTAAAATAAGACTTCGCTGGTTTTGACATGTTGTCAGGAATACGTAAACACTAAATTCCAGCTATAAGCTGGATTTAAAAAAAAAGAGACAAAAAGGACTGTCAAAAAGATAGTCGTATGGTATAAGGAACAGTGCGGTGGGCCAATATTAAATATAGAGAGACGAGTCAAACGACGAGATGCCTTCAGAAACTATGTATTCATATGGTAAGAAAATTGAAGCTAATCCTACGAATTTAAGTCAAGTGAGTCAATATACAGGGTAAAGTAACCTAATACGGACACGTTAACAATAAATGTTCTTAACTTTTTATTACTCATTATTTTTATTCAAAAATTACAATATATTAATATTATATGATTATAGATATTATTCTATTTTAAAATTTTATTTAATCTTTTAATTCCATAGATAACCGGGGTGTCCGTATTCGGTACCCATATCCGAATACGGACAGTGTCCGTCGGACACCATGTGTTATAATACGGATAACCTATATACCACTAGATAAACTATATATTATTGATGAATCAATCAGACAAATTACAATTACGTTATTTATAATTAATTTTATAAAAAATATAATGTAATTTAATTAGTTAATAATTTATTTATTTTTATTATTTTTTAATTAATAATACAATTTAAGTATATACAAAATATTTTTTTTAGAATTGGCTTTATTCGTGGTATTAATATTATAACGCACACGATTTTTATGAAAATCAGAATTGATCATACGCTGCGCGCTGATTGGTTATATTGTGACCGTATTAAAACATTAAGAGTGTCGTATTAGGAATTTATATGACCTCTAGATATATGCTTATAACTTAATAAATATTTGATAAAAAATATAGAAAATAAAAATACAATTTTTAGAATCCTTTATTTTGTAATAATACAGTGTTATGTTTTATCGATACATTTGCATAATCTTGAGAAGGTTTTAAGTTGAAATTTTTTTTCATAAATTTAAAAACGTAATAAAAAAATCAGTTTATTGAATATATTAGCAATATTTTGTATAATTCAAAAATAAAAAATACTTTTTTCGACTATTTTTATAATTATGAATATTTTATTCATTACACATTTTTTTGTAGGATTTATGGTTTCTGAGATACCGAGAGTGTCAGTATTCGGGCACTATCCGTATTCGGTTATTTTCCCCTATATATATATATAATATAATATAATACATGTTTGTGTATCGAGTAAATAGCATATCTGATGATTCATTTAGAAGTGTAACCAATATAACCAGCATTACGATCACTATAAATCTAGAACGAATTCAATTTAAAAATAACAACAACCTAACGTGTATGCAGTCGAACCTATGTTCTGATCTAAACATATTTATAATTCAGAAAAAGTTTATTGGTAGCGATATTTTCAATACATTGTGCATTTATGATTTAGTTAATGAACTTAGTATATACAGATATATACATCCCGACTAAGCCTTTAACTAAAGCTTGCATATGATATTATTCGCCTATAGCCAGTACTCATAAGATACATTTGCTTGAGCAGTTATTCGCAATTATTATTAGTAAATGGGATTATTATTTGAAATAAAATCGCAAATAATTGAATTCATAGTGAAAGAATCAGATGACTTAACTGTAAGTAAAACATTTTATATGTATGGAAGAATAATACAAATATTGGATGAAATTTAATGTATTTCACTTTGTTTACATAACAACCATATTATAGTTATGTTATTCACATATTAGCTTTTAAATCTCCTAATTATATTTAAGGGCCGCGCACTGATTTTAACATGGTGGTGATAGGAACATCACGTAATACTAAAAATAGATTTAATCTATGTATACTTCAAAAATTAACTAATTTTTTTTATATATTATATAACTAATATGTATCTACAAAAATAACTATCGAGTATGATAATTAGATTATTAAAATTATATTAAAAATGGACTAACATAATACCTATTTCTAGAAAAAAAAATATGCAAGAAATTTAAATAAAATATAAAAAATATATAATTATATATAACTTATATATAATTGAATAATGTATTAGTTTTCTATAGTTATATCTGAAGAGTAAATTAATATTAATATACTGTGAAAAAGTAATGTCATTTGAATAAGTATTTCTATAATCGAAATGGTTCAAACATATATAGTAAGTTTTTTTTATTCTGTAATATATTCACGTTTTAAAAATTATGTTACTAAAAATGTCATAACTTCATAATTTTAACTAATTTTTGTTTGCTTTTGAAATGCATTTAAAACAATAGATAAATATATAGAAATAATCAACAAAATAATAATACATAGTGTTATTTATCTTTCCCATGTAGATTATTGATTACTTTCTACCTTAAATCAACATTTATACTCATTTTCAACTTTCCTTAATCATTTATTATACACATATAAGGACTTCACATCATATACAAGTTATCAGTAGATATTTCACCAATTGTAAACTTATTACAAAGATTTTACTGTTCGGGATTAACCCGCTTACGATTTTTTAATGTATATAGCATTTACCTTTCTCCTAGTTATCATATACCTTGATGACTTTAATAAGTTCATCACTCAGTCTACCAATAACATCAAAATAAGTTAATTCGATATATCTACTAACTAATTCATCACATACTTACCAGTGAAGCCCTTATTCATGATTCATTAACCGCATATGAAGTGATTTTAAGGCATTATATTGACTATTAATAGTTCATTTGATAAGAGTTGAACCATTTTTCTTTGATCATGAGTCTTACTTTTTAAACTTTTCTCTTAAACCTAAAAGTATCAAACTTTTAGATACCCTTTACTATTAGTATTTGCATAAATTCACAAAAATCACTGAATTACAATCACTGAAATAAATGTACGACTGTTTATACTATAAAATTTAGAGTATAAATAATATAATGTATTATAATCAGGGAGGTATCATTCTATTCATGCATTTCTAATAATTCAACATTACCATTAATCATAATTCCTTGAATTTTATACATAAGTTTTATTATACATCATAAAGTAAATATATATATATATGCATTATATATTTGTATACATACAATGCTATATATATACATTATAATTGATATACGATTGAATAATTATAGGAATTACTATTGAATAGCTATACCTATATACGATTATGTAGATATTATAACTTATATTTATAAGCAACATTTATATTTTCTATAGGATTGTGTGTATTTATATATATATATATATATATATATATATATATATATATTATAGAATGGCTATATAAAAGGTAGCAGACCCTCACACGCACTTAGTTTGATACATGTACTTATACCTATATAGCACGCAACGTTCGCGCATTCCTAGATCCAGGCATCGCACATTCCAATTATAGAACCAATCCGCAACTCACTTGCGTGTGTAATGAGTATATGCTAATCGGCAGTAGTACCAACTAATTATTAGGCGATAGGTCCCCGTTTATGTTATTATATATTATATAATATATATCATAAAACCCACGTATATAAACACGTATACCAACACATATACACCCACACGTCAATATCTACGTTACCCACACAGTTCAACTTGGTGACTAATTAACCATCTAATTACTTACTGGTCCACGCGACTACAAACATATATATATATATATATATATATATATATATATATGTATGATTATGTAAGTAAACTAACGGAGTAAAAATAATTGATACTAAAAAACTAACTATTCCCAGTTCAACGACAACCATCGCTATCATGACTATGGTCATCGGTAAAACCATTGTAAATATGAAATGTGCACTTTACTATTAATATACGTAATAAGTTATCTTGTATGTTACTATTTGTATAATGAATATTTATAAAGTAGTATTTATTATATTATAGTTAAAATCTGATTAACAATTTTAAATATAGTTCATAATTTTTAATTTATTTTATCTCAGTAAACAATTGTATAACAATACATATTTAATATATATGCGTTTAAATCGTGTGTATTTGTTTACATATATGTATATAATTACCTATATATATACATAATGCATATAAGTATACTTGCATAATCGTGTATATTTCATTTAAATGTATGCCGTATACGGCAATAATATATACGTATAATCGCAAAATAATAAATACACATGCAATTATCATTTCTGCAGTTTTGTGGTTACGAATATTGTCATTAATGTGTATATTGCTTTTATTGCTTTTATCAATATTTAATGCATCTAAAAAACCTAGACAATTATTGGAATAACCAAAAATATCAATATATATATATATAATATAATATAATACATGTTTGTGTATCGAGTAAATATCATATGCCGATATATGATATATATCTGATGATTCATTTAGAAATAACATTAACATCACGTGTCGTCGAACCGATTACCTGATCTAAATGTATTTATAACTCAGAATGTGTTGATTGGTAGCTATATTTTCAATAAATTGTGAGTTTATGAATATAGTTAATGAACTTAGTATAATAAGATATATACATCCCGGATATGCCTTTAACTAAATATTGCATATATATAATATCATATAGGATATTATTCGCCTATAGTCAGTCATCATAAGATACATTCGCCTGAGCAGTTGTTCACAAGTATTGTTAGTAAGTGGGATTGTAATTGGTTAGGTAGTTATCAGTATATTATGGAGAAGAGTCAGTGTTTTGTAGTAAACCAGTCAAGTTGTAGTCGCAGGTTGGTCATAGAAGTAGTATAGTCAGTGGTATTTAGTTGGTGAATAGTTCATATAGATATGTTAATAATTCGGTCTAGTTTAGTAATAGAAGCCGTTTTTGTACCAATGAGAAATGTGTTACAATAATTTAGTCTAGAGAGAACAAGTGAGTGCGTGAGGAGTTTGGCCGTAGGGAAGTCAATTAAATGTCGAATTTTTCTAATATTATATTGAAAGTGCGAGGTCGTCTTTATAAGTGAGGTGATATAATCATCAGAGTATAACGTAGATTTGAGGGTAATCCCAATATATGTAACGGTAGAAGATGGAGTGAGTTGTGAGGAGTCAATGTAGAGTATTAGAAAATTGTCTAAGTTGTAGTTAGCTTTAATGTTAAGTAATTCGCTTTTAGTAGCATTAAGTTGCAAGTGGTTTGATGTTAGCTAGTTATGTATAGTATCCATGCATAGTTGTAATTCAGTAATGTTGTGCTTTCGGAGTTTAATTCAATGTCGTCGACATAGAGTGTAGTGAACAGTGGGGAAGGTTTAGTATACTTAAGAGAGGTGGTAGGTAAATCGCGAAGATGATAGTCGAAAGGATAGAATCTTGAGGAACATCATAATACAGCTTGCGGGGTGATGAACATTTGTCATGAATTTTGACCAGTAGTAGTGATCACGAATAAAGTTATAGATCCATTTTAGCACAATTCCGGTAATTCCTATTTTTTTCTAGTCAGGTTATAAGGATATCGTGGTCAAGGGTATCGAATGCCGATGAAAGGTCAAGGAATATTGCTTGGGTTTGTGAATTATTATATTATTAGAATAGAATTTGAAAGTTATGATGATTTTTTCTAGTAGAGTGAAAGTGTAAATTGAAATTTCCAAGGATTAGAAAGTTTTTGTCAATATAGTTGTGTACAATTTCCGTAAATTCGATGAAGAATTATTAATGAGGGTTTTCAGGGGTCTGTAGAAAATAATTATGTGGAGGGGTATTTTGCTTATTAATAGTTTCGTTATTAGGATTTTAGAGTAAGTAATTGATAGTTGTTTGTGGGAGGTAATTATTATTTCATTTTTAGTCAATAGCGTTACACATCCTCCGTGACTGCGGCAAGAGTGTGTTCTAGTGACCTAGTCAGCCTGTAAGATTGACCTTGTATGGCTGATGGAGTACAGATATCACGTATGTTAAGCCACCTTTCGTTTAGCGCATATATGTCATAATTGTGGTCACTTGTGGTGAGTAGTTTATTTTAGTTATGGGGTAGTCATGTTTGAATATGTTCATTAGGTTGATGGGTTTGATCGTTAAGGCTCTTTCTAAATTGGTTAAGTAAGTCGGTCAAGTCAGTTATTTGGGTATCAGTGGGTTTAAGTGTGGGTGAATCCCATTCAGATATGTTCTGATCGTGTCGGCAGCGTAGTTCATAGGTATTGTTCCTCAGGTTGAGTACATATTTATATCCAGTAATTTTTGTAGATTAAATCGATGGTAATATATGCTATTTATCCGAGATTGTTCTGTAGTAAGTAAGTTTTTAATAAACAGTGAGTTGTAGTTGGTATCATGGAGTCTGAGTCGTTTGAAGTGATTTTTAGCGAAGAGAGTAGTAAATATTATGAAGCAGTATTTATTTAAAATTGTTAAAACGAGCTTGAGCGACAGTATTATGGTTGATATTTAGGTATTTTATAAGTTTATTAATATTATCATAGGTAAGGTTATCTTTAGAAATATGTTCAATCGTTGCAGTACGTATGGGCTGGGGTAGGGTTGTTTTAATGATACAATAGGTGTGGAATGGGTAGTCGATTGTACACTGTACAGTAGTTTTGTTTTTTACATCATGTGCGTAGGTTAGTTTAGGGAATTCGCTAGTTTCGTTGGAAGTTGGGTTTGTCAGTATATCGATTTTAGCAGAGAGTATAGAGAATTCAGTTATGATTTTACTAAGTAGAGGATCTAATGCGGCATAGTCAGGGGGAATTATATGTTGGGTACAGATCGAATCTAAACAATTATTGCAGTACAAATAAAATTGGTGAATATGGCGCAAGCATACTAAGATGGTGTATTACTAATAGTCTAAGCAGTAGGTAATATATTAGCGTTAAATAAACATTTATAATATATACGATCGATACATTTCCTACATGAATTAATATCATTAGTAATACAGTCCACGCAGTTAGTCATCATGTATGAATTAATAATACAGTAATACATATTAATGTCAATATAAAATCATCCAGGAAATATAGTAGACTAAATAAAATAATAGAAATCAGTTGTTTACATAATCGAAATGCACGCGATGCGGTCTGGTGATTTTAAGGTATCGATTTATCAATTAGCACAGTGCTGTAATCTCAAAAACCTATATAAAGCTTATAATTATATAAATTGACTCAATATGATTGATATTATATTCTATATGACACGAAATCTATATATTTATATTGCGTATACACAGTCATATCATATGTGATAATAAATGTATACTAATCTCGAGGTCACGACGGTTTCCATCAACCAGAGCAAGCCATAAATGGGATGATCCTCCTGAACAGTGACTGATATATGACGAGCGTAACATTTACAAGTTACTCTTTTTTGATATTACTTTATCAGATAAGTAGAAATCATTAAATATAATAGTCATTTATATAATTAATATAATTAATCTAAAATGGATCTTCTAAAACATGCATATATTTACAAACAATAACATACAGTGAAAAGAGTTAACTTGATGATGATAATATTAACATTTTTAACATATACAACCATTATATAATAATATTACATATTTTAAAATTATATACTTTAATTATAGAATAAAGGTTATATTTCTTATAGTTTAAATCTGTAAAATAATCGATTTTTAATAATGACAACAACATTGATAACAAATATATTATGTATTATAAATAATAAAAAAAAAATGTAATTTAAATATAGTATATTTTATTGAAAACATAATATATTTATATTGAATTTATCGAATAATATATATATAACAATATATATATATATATATATATATATATATATATATATATATATATATACGTTATACATAATTATACCGAAGGTACGACGTTAAATGTAGATATTAATATATACAGTATACATATAGGTATTAAAAAGTGCTAATAATTAATTTAAATGATAATTTATATAAATTCGAAAAATCGAGGAACATAACAAATATGCGTTAATTAAATACCATATCAATATATCAACACATACACTCGAAAATATAACATTACATATATCATATGGGTGATGCAATGAACCCGTTTCATTTACAACATCACCGTAGTCCTATCCTGAATAAGAAGTGCCTCAGATTGGGTATCATGATATGTCTGACTTGCCAGATCAGTACGGGCAGATCTAATATCACCACGTAACTTATCACCAGGGCCATAACGCTTAGACACACAATACCCGTAGCTATAGATGTTGTTCTCTGGTCGCTGCGGGTGTAACCGATACGCTTGTAGTAGCGCTCTAGCTCCGTCAGAGGCGGGTCTTTAGGAACGTATATCTCGTAGAAATCTCCTGGTTTCTCTGCGTGGTTAAGGAGATGTTAGTGACTGTTATGTCATAGTTATGTCACTATTGTTACGCTAGTACTCTTATGCAATCGTAATATAGTTATTGGTATTATATATCATTCAATTTATTTATTATATAAAATCAACAATAATTGAAATAATATATATATATATATATTATAAATATTAATAATACAGTACTTTTTTAAAATAATTAGTATCTTTAAAACATTAACATATATTACAGAAAACCATTAAATACAAATCATATATTTACATTTATTCATTGTGCATTGAGTAATATATTAATTTCTAGAAAACTAAAAATAAAAAATATATCACCTACATATATAGGTATATATAGTGCTAGTGAATATTATACTTATATACACACATATATATATATATATATATATATATATATATATATATACGTGTATATCATATTTTAAATATAATTGGTCTATAATAAATAAATTATTAAATAACAAAAAAATACAATCTAATGAAGAATTAAATACTCCTTCATATGAAGAATTTAATAATTATTTTAGTACTATAGGTATATAATTATCTAATAAAATAAAAAAAAACTTATGTTATAATAATATATATACTAAAATGACAAAATTAATTATAATAATAATTTTTTTTTACCTACATCAAGTTTTTAAATTCATGAAGAAATTAGTAATTCAAAACTTAAATATAGTACTGATTGTTCAGATATAAATATGTTTTTAATTAAAAAAATTAGTATTTAAATTAGTCCAATTTTATCATATTTGTTTAATAGAGTTTTTTCTGACGGGGTTTTTCCTTATATTTTAAAAATATTTAAAGTTGTACAATATTTAGCAAATCTGATAATTAGGCTAATTTCGTTGTTACCACAATGTTCTAATATTATAGAACAATTAATAAAAAATAGATTATTAAAATTTTTATATATATTTATATAATAAGTAAATGTCAATATGGGTTAAGAAATAAAATTTCAATAGCAGATGCTTTTGTAGATGTTATTGAAACTGTTTGTGAAAAGCTTGACAATCTAAATAAATGTGCTATATTATAGATTGATCTACGTAAAACTTTTGATACATTAAATTATGATATTCATGTTAAAAATGTATATGTATATAGGATAAGAGGTATTTATTTAGACCTTTTAAAGATGTATTTGTCGAATAGGATGCAATATGTATTTAATAACGATATTAAATCTAATTTATAAACTATTAAGTGTGGAGTTCCACAAGGATCTGTATTAGGACCTATTTTATTTGTATTATATATAAATGATCTACCTAATATATATCGATATATCGTCTATTTTCAAATATATTTTATTTGGGTATAATATCAACTTAATTTGTTTGGATACATCTATTTCAAAGCTTAAGAAAAATGTAATGTGGAATTGATCACTTATATGTATGGCTAAATATTAATAAATTATCATTAAATATAGATTAAACTAATATGTTATTATTCAATATAAGAAATATAAATGATAATGTTAAATTAAAACTTAAAATTGATAATGAAGAAATACGTAACGTAGAAAAGATAAAATTCTGGGTATTATTATTGATAATAAATTACACTGGAATAGTCAAATACCTTATGTATGCACAAAGTTATCAATATATATTGCTATATTAAATAAAGTAAAATTAAAAGTAAATAGTAAAGCATTAGTTTTACTTTATAATTATTTTTTTAAATCCAACTTATATTACTGTACCCATATTTGGGGAAATACTTATAGTTCGAACCCTCTCAAATTTAATATGTTACAAAAAAGAGCTTTAAGATATATATGTAATAATGAATTGATATACAATACATTTTATTTTAAATAAACTAATTTAAAGTTTGATGATACTGTTAAATTGAATACTGTTAAATTCATGTTCAGGGCCAGAAATTAATCTCTACCCTTGAATTTACATAATTTATTGAAAATAATGTCTTATGATAATCTATTATTTCATAGAATAAAAATAAGGATGCAAAAAAAATATTTTTGTATATCCAATATGTGACCACAGTTATAGAATAATTAAAAAAAAGTTTTAAGAATAAAAATAATTTAAAATCATTTATACACATTATAAAAAAGTGTTGATAATTTTATATAATAAAACTTAATTTTAATAATGAATTTTACATATTGACACTTTAAAAAATTATACTATTTATTTTATCGCTTTTTTTTACTATTTTATAGATAATATACATTGTTTTTATATATTTAGGAAGAGAAAGTATATTTAATTACTTTAATTTATTTTAATGTTATTTATAATTAACTAATGATACGAATTTGAATAATGAAATATATTGATTAATGATATTAATGATTATTATGTAGGTTTATTATTATGACTATTGATTTTTTAGTTTTTATTTTATTTATATTATATTGTATATATATTGTATATATTCTATTAATTTAATATAAAATTAGTAAATAAAATAAATGAAATTAATAAATATAAACTAAAATTGTAATTAAATTCACTTATTTCATGATAAGATTCGTATATAATAAATGTATATGGCTAATCAATTAGTTTATATAATATACTAATTTGATACGATTTTACTAATTTGAATTCTATGATATATAAATATAATATATAACATAAATATACATATATGTGTATACATATATACTATATTTTTGGAAGACCCTATATATATACCCTAGTATACCATATAGGGTATACATTTAGAGTATATATATATATATATATATATATATATATATATATATATATATATGGTATATGGTACCATACATGGTATATATAGGATATATAGGGTATATATATATATGATATATATATATAGGATCTACTATAGTATATTAGTTACACATATATCTTAGTTCTAGATATTTGATATAGTGTAGGAATGAGTTAAGCTTATTATATTGTTCATAGATATATATCGGGTTTGTAACTTTTTATAAATACAGATATTCTATAAATGTTTACAAAGTTATGTCATTTCTAACGTTTACAAATGAGATCTTTTCCGTGCCATATTCCATCATTTTTACAAACACGAAGTTCATCTCCTGATATCTTTTCAAAGTTCAATTTACACTATAATAGATATTATGTATAAATAGTATAATATAACTGGTATATATAAATAATATCATATAAATCGTAAACTATATATATAAATAACAAGTTTAATTATCTCTATACTCTATACTATGAGTCTATAGCTTTAATAAGTTACCCGTTCATCTGAGATGTATAGTAATATTAATATGTAACTATACTTTATAATTACCCTATATTTAACTGTTGGTTTGAATGCTCCTTTAACCATTGTATTAGTGGTATTAATTATTTGTGACGGATTGCCGCATGGAACAACTGTAAATATAATAGATTATATACATACATTAAACTATATATTAGTATTATATACATTATATACATTATATATATATATAAATATTCAATATTCATAATTATTTAAATTGTCAAAATAGGTACCTAATTATTTGTAATTTTTTAATTATTTAACATAATGTTGATATATTCAATACACTGGTTTTTTTATTACGTTTATACATTTATTATAACGAAACTAAATTTTAAACCTTCTTAAATATATAATATGTAGTAATATAACACATAACAATATAGTATTCATAAATAAAGCATTCTACACAGTATATATATATACAATTTTAATATTCATTATAAAATATTAATTAAGTTTTAAGCATATATCTAGAGGTCAAATAAATCCCTAATACGAACACTCTTGATGTCATAATACGGATATATCCACATATAGGGATATCTATATATATATACCATATAACCAATCAGAGCTCAGCGTGTGAACTATTCTAATTTCATAAAAATCGCATGTGTCATAATATAAACACCACCAATGAAGCTACATTTAATAATGTTGTTATTTAGATACTACGCTTATAATTATTAATTAATAAAATAATACAAATTCATGAATTAATACTTATTAAATTATATTAAATTATTAATAATATTAATTATAAGTAATGTAATTTTAGATTAATGTAATCAGATTGTTTTTCATAATATAAAGTATATCCTTTAGGATACAACTATAGTGGTATATAGGGTGTCAGTATTCGAACATTAGTACCGAATATGAACACCCCGTTATCTATTGAATAACAATATTAATAAAATGTTAAAATCACAATAATATCTATAATAATATAATATAAATATATTTTCATTTTTTATTAATAATATATAGTAATAAAATATGACGATCTTTTATAGTTAAAGTGTCTGTATTAGGTTACATTCCCTCTATCTCATTATTTATTTTTGCATGATGAAGTTTGAAAAGTGTATAATATAGTATTTTTTGAAATGGTCACCCTTTGAACTGTTCTATACATCTTTATACAATGGCTAGAGCTTATAATTAGCTTACATAGAAGATGATGAATAGGTATACCTATAAGTATACTTTTGAAAATAAAAATATATGTATTAGATACACTTAAATAAAAATAAATATGTTACCCTATTATTATGGAAAAATAAAGTATATATATACTTTATTTTTCTATATTGAATTTAATATATATATATATATATATATATATATAATAGAAACTTGCACAGTTAAGTGGTTTCCCGGACCATAGTCCTGTTATTTCGCATATTCGTGTAATATTTCCACTTATTGTGTGAAAATCTTCATTTATACATTTATAGGTGGCTTTTTCTCGAAATTCCGTCGAACTATACATAACATAGGAACCATTTCCGTTAGACGGAGATAGGCATCTTAATCCTGGTGTAGGAAAGTAAACAAATCTAAATAATAAATAATTAAGTAGTTAATATATATATATATATATATATATATATATATTTTATATTTAACGACCTTCCTCCAAACACCAATATATCTATCTGCAGACACGTAATGGATTGTATGCAATATGTATACACATATGTAAAGCTTGGCGAGTCTACCTTTACACCGGAGTACATCTCCCATCCAAGTATTGTTATCCATGCATGTTAACTTTGTAATGTTATTCGCCGAGAAACCTTTATCGCAGTTGTAATAAATATTCTCTTTATATTCGTATATCTTCTTCACGTTTATCTAGTGTATTTAATCTTACGTTATCATATTTATATAAAACATATTATACATTATATATATACAAGATTGCTAAGGGGGCGAGCGTATATTATTTTTATAATTATGTAAAATAGTGTATTACTTTTTTAATCTATATATAAATTATTTCAATTGTTGAAGGATTTATCAAAAAATATATAATAATAAAAAAGATATAAATGTTTAATAACATTATTTATCATACAAAATAGTTACTGAGTAATTTAATGTTGAAAAATAAAATAATATTTTTTTTAAGATTTACAAGTAAACATATATTTCAGTCTAAATAATGCCATATAATAATTTCATAATCAGACCCTTAGTCGAGATAGCAGGAAATGTCACACGATGAAAATTGTGCAACGCTCGACTATCTCTGCTCACTCTGAATCTGCTTTCTCTGTGGTAGCTCCAACATACTGGAATGCTCTACCATATGACATTATGTGTTTGAAATCCCTGTCACTATTTAAATGTAAACTCTCCACGCACCTATTAACATTGTAACCTACCCTCCCTTTTCCTTTATTGTTATTGTACTTTATTTATTTTATTTTTGTTTCCTTCTCATGACGCCCATAACCACCACGTGATTTTGTAGTCAATAAAACATTTTAAATTAAATAAATATATACTTTATGTTTATTTGTATGTACAATATTGTAATAATTAATTTATCTATATGTAATTATATTTCCATTGCAATAGTTTAAAGAATAGTAGTTTAAAGGTAAATTACATGGAAAATTATACAATAATGTAATGGCATCATTTGTTTGTCTTTGAAAACAGGAAATAAACTTGAAAGCGCCTATATATTTAATTGATAATGTAAACAAATAAAGATATTTCCAAATTATTGTGAGTTTATATAATTTAAAAATCGATGTTATATTCATAATATGGAATGCATTTATAATACCTAGTATTTGACAATAATTATTATTTTATTTATTTAAAAATTATGTAGAAGATAACAGACTAGTAGGTATCATAAAACATCGAATTGTAATAGTTACAATGTAAATTTTAACAACAAAAATTGTTGTAAATAAAATAATTAATTATATAATATAATTATTTAATTAAATAGGGATAAAATTAAATCCCTTAATAAAATAAAAATTGATTAAAAAAATATTTTAGTAAAAAAAAACGAACGTCTCTCGCCCCCAATGTATTGTATACTTAGTGTTTATTAAATATGCTATGCATTATAGTAATATGACTCTAAATATGTATATGTATATATATATATATATATATGTAATATATACATAATGTAATTATATAAAACAATTTATAACCATGCAACGATATTCTTATATAGTAATTTTAAAATAATTATTTCATTTGGACATAATCTGATTTCAGAATAATTATTATTAATTGTAGTATTATTGATTAATATTACTTTTAAATAAACGTACACTTTTAAATATATATTAGTTAAATATACTATATTATATATATATATATAGAATATATATTTTCGTATGTTTATAATAACAAGTTGCATATCTTTCAAAGTTGGGGTATTCGTGCATTCGATTTTACAACAAAGATCGCCTGGTGAGTCAGACCAGGTTCCGGAAAGTAAACAAACACACTCGGTCACGTGATGATCGCCTTTACATAACTCGTATCCATCGATGCATGAAAACATTACCTAATGATGGTTACACGTCACTCTCGAGTTTATTATAGATGTATATACGATACAATGAGTTTACTGGTGTGCTTAGTAAATTAGAATGTTATCGTTATATATAATAGATTATATAATACATTTTATATGATTTTTAATAACATTTAAATTATATACTATTCAAAATATTATATAACAATACATTTATAGATGTATAACAAATATTATTATTTTTTTGAATACTATATTTCAAAGATATATCAAAGATTTTGCGAAGAAAATATATAAAACTCCGTATATATGCAAAGTCCGCAAAGTCCAAATGTCCGCTGTTAGTAGTTGTATCGAATAACTGACATATATTTAGGTTCGGCGCGTTATCCATACAATAATATTTAATTATCTTTAAACTACATGATATATAAATTAGCTTGTACTTTCCACATATATGTATAACACATAACACCTACACATCATATTTATGTGTTATATATTAGCAATGAACACTTAGTTTCATCATATAAATAATAATTTTAAACACATTATTTTCCATTTTTAAAGTGTATAGTTTGATAATAAATTATATTATAAACATATATAGTTAGTAAAATTAACTTTTTATAGCTGGCGTTCTAGTTGTTTTGTATACAGAATCGAATTACACTATTTAGAAAAATCGTTGTTATTTTTCTTGGTTACTTGTATGCATATATTAGAATACATGTACATTATAATTAATAATTGAATTAATTTCTATTGATAAACTTATATATATATATATATATATAATAGTAATAATATTAATATTTATATATGAATATTTATTTGTTTTCTGATTTTTTTTCTTTTTTATTATATTGGTAAATTTGTTCTTATAAAATATCTTCAAAATAATATTGCATATTTTCTATTTTTGCCGTAATATATATATATATATATATATATATATAACACATAATATGTCATAAACCATGCCAGTGTGGCTTAGTTGGCTAATGCACCAGAAACACTAGCAGTAGGATGCGTATTCAAGCCTGGTCCGGACCATTAAACTAAATCTTAAGATAATATTTAGAAGTGATATTATATAATTGTGTATAAATTATCGTATCTCGTTAAAACCATGGCTACATTAATATGAGAGCGGCTTTGAAGGGACATTGGAGCTATAAGTAAAACTTCATCTATATTCCTGGATGGGATGAAAGGACTTCATCAACTACAAATAACAATAACAATAACAATATATATATATATATATATATATATACAGTAAATGAGTCTATTTATAAATATATATATATATCATATATTTATGAGCTAACTTTATGTCCGACTGCATTTCCTTGTTTTATATAATCAGCGTTAGTGGGGATTAATGATAAATTGAAAGGGTGACATAATATTTCTGTGAATAAAGTAAATTATATTTATATATATATATATAAATCATTAGTAGATGATATATAAATTATCAAAATATTTGATATATTTTATAATATAAATTATTTTATAAATATATTTTAATAAATAAATAACAAATAATCTTTTAATAGATACATAACATTGATAGTATTCAATTGTTAATAGATATCAACATTACACATGTTTAAAGTAATTTATACTTTATTCGATGAACAAAATAAAGAACTGTAATTTGAATTATAAACGTAATAGTGGTGATTCTAATAATGAAGAATATTATGATTATGCAATATTATGAGTAGTATTATTGTACAGAAATCAATAAATAATAATAAGAGTAATACATATGAATGTAGTAATAATATAAACCCATCAGAAATACAACTTATTATAGAAATTTATGGATAGAACAATGATATAGGCGATAATATAGCGCTAAAGAATACTCACTTTTACACGTGACCGGAATACCTGTCCAAGCCTCGTTATGGTCGCAGGTCCTTTTCGCGTCTCCGCTACTGATAGCGTAACCATGCCTACAATAGTTTCTCAGGTCGGAGTATTCCACTCGCGTGTTGAATACGTAGTATCCGTCCATAATCTCTTCCGGTATGAGACACGTGATTTCTGACATATAATTTATATTATTATTATGCTAAAACAGATATATTTTACATACAACATGTATACAATAGATATATATTTTTATAATAAATGTAATTAGCTTGTAGGCCCATTCATGATAAATTATAATAGGTAATATCCTATAACTAATAATATATAATATACATTAATTTTGTTATTAATAACTTTAAGTAATATTTTAGATGATTTATAAAACAATTTTATGATAAATGTTCATTTCGAAAATCAATATAATGATCACCATTGATTGGGTATTCTATAATTACATAACAATTACATAGTAAAGCGATAACAACTAGCTAACCCCTACACATCAACCGTTCACCCCGCCACTGTCCGTCTATACCGCAGCGTAAAGATAGGTCACCGCTCAGATACATGTAGCCAGACGAACAGGATAGAACGGACACGCCCATATAACGATTAGAGGTAGTGTTTACTTCAACGTGTTCGATGTTAATGTCATCACATTCTATAGCTGTATCGCATTAGTATTATTATCATTATGTTATTAAGCAATGGTTTATATATTATATATATATTATTCATTTAGAGCTGCAAAGTTTAGAGAATATTAATAATTCACTGCGGTCTTCACTTAATGAGTATATGTTTAGCCACACTTTGAAGCTATGCGTATTAGTGATTGTGCGGAAAACATGCAAAGATAGTGTAAGCAAGAGTATAGCAACTATGCGGATTGTTGCATCTCAATATCTATTGATCCTAAATAAAAACTTTACATATTAAAATTATTGATTATACAAAATAAGATACATATAATTTTAATAAATTAATAATTATTAATAACTTTTGAAATATATATATATATATATATATATATATATATATATGTATATGGTGGTCGAATGTATTAGATTAATAGATAATAATGATTAATATAATAATTTAATAAATATTTAAAGAATATTTAATTTACATTAATATTGAATAACGTAGTTTTACATTTTTTATTTTATATTTTTGTATATCTCCATTTATCGGACACTCTTGGAATAATGACATCATTTGGGAATTCAATGAAAAATGGCAATTTGTGTACTATTTTATTAAGATATTATGTTAATATAAAATGTGATTATATTTATAAAAGAAGATAACTATTTTATAAATGTAATTACTGTGTTAAAAAAATTAAAATTATTCAATATATATATATATATATATATATATATAATAATAATTATTCTTCAATATTATAAATTTTTTCTTTAAATTTAATCCTTATGGATTTTAAGAAAAATGTGTCTTATAATAAAATTATATAAACTAATATATATATATATATATATATATATATATATATATATATAAATTACCTATACATGATATATTAATTGTAGACCAATGCCCTGTTATTTCACACACAGAAGTAGTATTCGTTCCTGATAACATATATCCTCGTTCACAATAATATTCTGCTGTTGATAGATATTCAGTTCCGGATATATTTAATAGTGCATTCTGGATATTATCTATGGTCCCGCATCGTATGGCTGTATATCGTTATTTACATTATTGACATATGGCAATGGTTTATATATTAGCTATAGATAATAGTATAAATGACTATATATATATACTGTTATTTATGGTATTAACTGTATAGATGTAATAAAACTATAGATTTTAAAATATAATAAAATCATCAACATAAATAATAGTAAGTACATTATTATAGTTATATTATAGTTAACAAATATAATGATATCAATGTAGACAATCAGCAACATAATTCACTTTAATGAACTTTTGTGTGAATTCTGTTAAAACTATAACATTTCGTTGTGATTATATTACATAATATTACGCTATTCTTAATAGTAGATATTCTCAATCTATATACTATATATAATAGTATGTTAAATCTAACTCTGACATTTGAACTCTGTATGACTCCACGTCGCATTGAGTTCACAAACGGAGGTCGGGTTCAAATTAACGTCCGTCACTTCGTATCCGTAGATACAACTATATATAACTTTAGATTGGTACGTTGTATTTGTATACCATAATGTAGTATTTTTTATTTCATTGGGTTGAAGGCAGTTAATTTCTGAATAGAAATATATACATTAATTATATACTTTTATATATATATATATATATATATATATATATATTTATGTGAATATTTGATATGATAAATAATTCATATATATATATATTTATATATATATATGAGTATACATATTGACATAATATATTATACGTATACGTCTACAAAATTGTTATTCTAATGAAGATATATCACTATTTATAAGTACATTATAATGTAAATGGTGCATTGTACAAGAACCAACATATTAAGATAAATGTTCAATATTATAAAGTAATGTAAGGCTACTATTCAATTATGTAAAGTCACCAAGATGAAAACCTAGATAGAACCAGTCAGACGATACAACTTTATTAAAATTAAATTGTATATTGTACGACAAGTTGCGAACAAATATTATCTCAATTTTCTTACGTAAAATTAACCTACTATAATTGAACTTACTAAAAGTTTCTTGTGCGAAATGTTGTACCTGGAAAATATCTAGAAGAAGAATAAAAAATTAGATATTAATATATAAGAAGACTTTTAAATTTAACGTTTAGAGATGAAATTACTAATCTGTATATACGGAAGAGAGTGACATAAAAAATCCTGATAACCGCGATCTGAACTACTGATTATGGTTATCGAAAGAAAACTGAAATTCTATGGCCATTTCACAAGATTCAAGTCAATGTCAAAGACAATTCTTCAATGAACCGTATATGGTATACGAAGAATATAAATATCAAAAACTCAGTGACAAGATAACAGCGTATAATTGACCGGTTTAAAAGTCAACAACACAATTAGATCGGAGATTAGAGCGACGACTAGCCGAAGTAAAGGTAGCTAACTTGTGAATAGGTTAACTGCACCACTACGGAATCTAAATACTATAGTATTTATATATTCCCATATATGGGATAAGTTAAATGTTACGTGTTATGTAATAACGTAAATTTACGATGTTATCTGTTTACAATATATATTTTTTTAATATCGTTTTCTCAATAAATAAGATAAACTAAATATAATATATTAGGTACAATATACTATGTACAATATATATATATTAAACCATAATGAATGTGATTTTATGTTTAAATGATAATGATTATCGAAAAACCTGAGCAGACGGGAATATCTCCGGACCACGTGAAATTTGATTGACAGGTGCGATTAGTATCTCCAGAGGTATGACTGTAACCATCGAAACAGGTGTACACTACGCCTACGTTATCCCCATACGAATAGCTGTTATTGGCGGGTGTAGCTGGTCCGCAATCTATTTATAGACATCATATTTGTGTGTGAATGTATGTTTGTGTGTATGTGTGTATATTGAATAGTTTTAAATACAATAACTATCGGTACACATTACTGAATTTAATTTAAAAATATTTATTAAATATAACATATTTTTTAATATTACACATATTAGATATATTATTTGATAATTATCAATACACTTTTTATTATACATATATATATATATATAAACATAATTAAAGTGGTATATATTATAAACAAAATTAATAATAATATTAAACATAATATTATACTTTATAATTTAATTATGCATTCGTTAATTATTTATTCAATATATATATATATATATATATATATATATATATATAATCTAATTTTATAATAAATTGAACATAATAATATTAAAATATTTAGAATTAATCTAATGACAGGAATACTATATAGAAAATACCGACAGACATTATATAATAATATATAAGTGCAATATACCTCATCATATATAATATTAAATATGAATACTCACATAACGTACATATTAATATATATACGAACACATATATAAATTCTAATAATAGTCATACAATAATATATGTACGCCGTACATTAGGGTTTGCTCGTCAGTCATTAAATATGTCGCTTCAGTAAAAAATATAAAAATATAATATATATAAACAGTAGTGTAACAACTAAATATTGTATTATACTCAATTGAGTTGTCAATTTGATGTTTAATAACATTTTATAGGAAAAATACTTGTTTTATAATTAAATTTACTGAGCATGCGTAACATTTATTTATCTTTAGTTTTACCTTGACAACCAATTAATTTATATCGTCTTCTAATGTAATTATATATTTAATATGCATTTAAGAGACTTAAGTATATTTAAATCAAAATATGGATCTAACAAACTCAGATTTTAAATTTTGTATAGTTAAAAATATTTTTATTTATTTTAAATTAAAAAAAAATATAATATAAAAAAAATTGTATTGCGTTCATCTTAATGATAATTAAAATTATATTATGGTAAAAAAAAATAAAATTGACAAGGTCTTAGAAATTTTTTATTCATCTTTCCTTGAAAATATTTATTTTTTCTATAGAAATCATTAAAATTCAAATTATTCCTAGACAAATATTTGAATTTTTTTTTTTTATAATCATATACAGTAAATATATATTATACATTTATTAAGACTATAATAAACTTGATCTGCATTTTATTTTTGATTAAAAACAAAAAACAACAAATATTCAATAAATAATAAACATAAAAAGATCAATCCTAGAAATGATAAAATTATAAAGAAATTATTATTTAAAAATTTTTTTTTTCTGCTATTCTGTTAATAATATTTAATTCTAGTACATATATGTCATATATATTAATTCAATACTGATTAATTCAATTTTTAATATACTTCCTATTAATGAATTCTGTCATACGATATGTATGACAAAATTCATTAATAGGAAGTATATTAAAAATTGAATTAATTAGTATTGAATTAATTTTGTATCTACTCCATTATAAGATTTCCTATCAATCCTATGTTAAAATTGAAAGTCATATTGACTATTCAATATTTTACGAATTAAGTTAATTTTTTTTGTATTGAATTATATTATATGTTTTCTAATATTATTTTACTGAAGCGATAAATTATGTGAACATTTTATATTTTTCAAGCCGCTCTACCGTACATTGTACATCTATGAAATTAAAATATATATGTGATTGTCATCACTTTATATATTTCAATTAAGATAAAATCATTGAATTAGTATACTGTTAAAAACCCTATAGTTTGCATGAATTAAACCCTTTAATCGATGTCCATTAGAACAAAATGATTGGGAACCTTTAGTTGAACCTTTTTTCGAATTAAATGGTTTATGTCGATTATCTACTAAAGGGTTTGGAACCCTTAGTTATGCCATTCTTCGAACTAAAGGCTTTGGTAAATAAATTACAAACCCTATAATCATACACGTATTATACTAGAGGGTTTAGTGCGGATATCAACCAAAGGATTTTCATAAATGATTCAATTCCAAAAAATATTATATAATTATTTATCAGTTACATTTATAATTTAAATTATTAGAATTAATAAATCAGATATCAATATACATGTAATGTTTTAAATATTATGTTATACATAATATATAATATATGTAGACTTTTTATATATGTAAACTTTAGTAATTAACTAATTATGATAACAATTATTATTAACAATGTTAACATTGATAATTATCATCTTAATTGTCTATTTAATTATGATGTTATTGCTTGTCAATGTAATACCAGATCGGGTTAATCTAACTCGAGTTAGGTAATTATAAAATTGGAAAAAAATATTCAATGACTATATTCAATACAATTTTAATTTTAAAATAGTACCTAAATTATATAATTAAGAATATTACTTTAAATATAAAATTAAAATAATAATTTACTAATTTTTAATTATTTTTAATTTACTAAATATTTTAAATAGAGAACATTTATAAAATAATATAATTTTTCTTATAAAAATTAATAATGTTCGAATAATTGTGTTGAACAATACATTTGTATATACTAATTATACGAATCACTACTATGCAATAATAAAATATTACACACTATAATTGTATATATATATATATATATATATATATATATATATATATATATATATATTTATATGTTTATGTGTGTTGTATATATATATATATATATATATATATATATATACAGTAAAACCTCTATATAAGAAACCTCTTTATAAGAAAAACCTCTTTATAAGAACATTGTTCACACATTTGGTTGGAATTCAATCTTTTCCACATTAAAAAACCTCTTTATAAGAAAATCTTATAAGAAAAATATAAGAAACTTATTGTATATAAAATATAAAAAATAATTATATATTAGTTGAAGTATTGTACATTGATAACAATTATAGAAATTAATTATTATATAAGATATTTTTTTTTTTTACAAATATTTTATATTACATAAATAGCTCGAAATGAATTAAAATTAATTAATAATTGTTATTGTATATCCATAAATATATTAAAATTTATTAATAAAAGTTATTATATTCTTAAATGTATTGATGATACAATTTATTATATTATACAATTAATTGTTAAATAATAGATTATTATAATATTCATTATATTATATTCATCAATGATGATTCATAATTTATAATTGCTAATGTAAATCTAATAAAATTTCATTATGTATTAACATGTCTAAGCGCAAACAATACATTATACATATACAAACAGTATACAAAATAAATACACTATATATAATCTATAGGTTATATAATGCATTTTCAATTATAAATTAATTCTTAAAATTATTGGAAAAGTAAAAACCTCTTTATAAGAAAACCTCTCTATAAGAAAAAAAGTACTGAAAAAAAATAGTTTCTTATAGAGAGGTTTTACTGTTTATACTTATTTCACCTTCCAGTTCAATCCTCAATCTATATTTTTCCATAATGCTAACATTTCTAAAGCTGCTAATTTTCATTTATTTAGAATCTGATATATCCGTAAACATATTAATCATCCCCTTGTAATTTATCGATTTGATTATTTTTCTTTTTTATTATATAGTCTTTATGTTTCATAAAACATAATCATTAGATTATTCATATGACCCATTTTTAATATTAAACTATCTGATCATTCCTTTACTGACTCCTCTCATTTTCTACTAAACTGGTTCCCGTATAAAAACGATCACTAATTCTACTCCTTTCTATTAACCATACATATATATAGTCCTCAACTCATTAATATATGTTTGAGTTACTCTTAATTCGCTATACCACCCACGATACACGTTCAACTTCCAGTATACATCTCGTTATCCCGCAACCATCCTCCCTTAAATTCCAGAAATGCTCATTCTCCTATTGCTGGAAATATTGTAACTTTAAAACAATTTGTTAATAAGTTATAATGGTATACCCTCTATAAAGTTACTATATTTCAGGCAAGTTGCTGAAAAGTAAGATGGTATACTAATATTGTAATATAACTTGATAGAAAATAGTATTAAAGTTACAATATGTGTATAATAAATAATTGTAGTAGGATACCTCCTTTATATCAACAATCATCACATATATATTAAGTCAAGTGAAGTTAATCACAGTTAAGTAAAGGTATCAAAAGAAACTTTTTCAGAGCAGCAGTTGAATCCGTATTTGTTTACGGATCCTTGGACTCTGACACAATCGATAGAAAAGAAGATTGACGGAGCCTACACTTGTATGCTTCGTGCTGTAACGAATACAACCTGGAGAAATCATCTAACAAATGAACAACTATATGGTGGTATACAAAAAATCAGCAAATCAATAAGAATGCAAAGATTAAGGTTTGCCATACACTGTTGGAGAAGCTTGGATGAACTGGCAAGCGATATAATACACTGGCAACCACATCATGGTAAACGAAAACGCGGACGACCAGCAACGATGTACATCGATCAACTAAAGACGATAGAATATTAAAACGATAGACGAGATGAAAACGAGGTAGCGATGGAGGATATAGCAGGGTTGAAAAATTAAGTCATGGATGTCATCCCATCTAACTATCATTATTTCCTTCTGGTATCATTGACGGTCTTCCATCATCCCATCATGATCTGTTCTTTAAAATTTGATTAGATCTTCTAATTCGTTACTTTGGATGCTAACCTATACTTATTTCCCATATAGATAATATATTGTAATCAGCTAACTTTCACCTCTTGAAAATTCGTCGCATAAGAAATATCTTACTAACTCGCCCTCTTGCCATAAACGCACCCATCATGTTTTGTATCGAATACTGTTCCTACCTTATCTATTTTCTCACTAATAATTTACTATCTACTTTAAATCGTATAATTTGTGCATATATACGCACCATTTTCCATAAACAAATGGTTCCATTAAACAAAAAGTTATCTCCAAACATTCACTCTCTCATAAAACAATGTATCATAATTATCTTCCTTATATGACTTCCCTACTAATACTAAGATACCCACTACTTCATTACGTTCAAATGGCGACATTTCCCTAATTTTCCCCCATGTCTCATATATGAATTATGTTAAACACGCTTTCAGTCATATTGTTCAATCATTATGGAAACACCACCCTGCGTCTATTATATCAATACATGCACATCCGTCCTGTATTACACACCTCAATACCTATATATATATATATATATATATATATATATTATCAATGTAATATATACACTTATTTTAATCATATAACATTACTATTTTTATAAATTGTTCTATTTTATCGTTTTATTTATTTATCTCATTTATTTATTTTTTTCTCGTTCTATATTGTACTATTCATCTATAAGGGGTAGAAAGGTCACACCTATGATAAGTGCAAATAAACCTTATTATCATCATATATATATACTTATAGTGTGTAATAGTTTATTAATGCATAGTATACTATAATGATTCGTATAATTATTATATACAAATGTATTGTTTAACACAATTATTATTCCTACATTATTAATTTTTATAAGTATAAAAATATTATTTTATAAAATGTTCTCTATTTTAAAATCTTTATTAAATTATAACTAATTAAAAATTAGTAATAAATTATTATTTTAATTATATATTTAAAGTAATATTCTTAATTATATAAATAAAGTACTATTTTAAAATTGAAATTGAAATTTAGATTTCTTGAAACCATTTAGTTATCTACTAAATTCGATTAAAGGTTTTTGTTAAGCGAAACCATTAAGGGTTAAACCCTTAAATTCACTTATTGATATTTTATAAATTAAAGGGGTTTGAAAGCTATTATTTGTAACAGTGTAGTTATAAATATATATTTATGTATAATTAATTATTAAATATTAATGTTAAATATTTAATATTAAATATTAGATTTAGGGTTAAGTTTACAAAAGTGTATATGTAATAGCATAACAGGTATATGCAATACACTCATACACATACACACAACACACATGTTTTAATTATCTCATTTATAAATTTATGTTAATATATTAACATAAACAATAGCAATAAATAATGACCTTTGCTGTATATTATGATGACCTCATTAAGAATGAAATTTTGATTTAAATATGAATTTGAATTTAGACCAATGTAAACTGCCACATATCTTCCACGTATGTCACATAATAGTTCTTGATTCCTGCATAGGATTCCTAATTTTAATGAAATACCATACTTTGTTATAGTATATATGTATTTATTAAAAACGTATGACAAGTATATCGTAATTAAATAAAACTTAGAAATATTATCTGAACAAATAATACAATTGATTTATCTTGCGTGATATTTTAATATAATAAATTATAATTATTTCCATAATTTATTTACTTTAAGAAATAGGTATATAGTATTACAAATATATTAAGTATATATTTAATTATTGTCACTGATAAATAAGTAGCATAAATGCATATATATATATAGGTAACCTAATAAATAATACAATTTATTTATCTTACGTGATATTTTAATATAATTAATTATATTTATATCTATAGATATATTTATATATATAGATAATTTAATAATAATCACACAATAGCATAATTAAAATAACCTATAGTATTATATTATTGTATTATGAATAATAGTAGATCGTTTATTAATTGAATATGATATTACAATTTATTTTAACAATTATCATATATCTAATATATGTTATAATAATATGTTACAATAAATCAGTTTATCGGATCTATCAGCGCTATTTTTATTAATATACATAACTACGTCTATATTGTCGTAAATACTCGAATAAAATATACTAAATTATCCCGTATACTTGTTTATAAATATTTATTCATGTAAACTCTTAACTAATTGTTATGACGTCGAAAATGATTTTCATTTATGAAGTCTTTAAACAAATAAATAAATAAAATAAATATAATGCATTATATTTATTTTATTTATTTATTTGTTTAAAGACTTCATAAATGCATGCGCGCCAACATTACCATATCATATATTGAGTGGTCTCGATATCGTAGAGGTTACTTCTAAGATTAGAACATAGCGTAGGGGTTATCGACAAGTTGTTCATCACGGTGGTGGTGGACGGTGCCCATCGTTCATCTATTACGTAATCGGTGACCAACACGGAGAGATCGACGTAATCGTTACCATTTGCCGGAGTACCGGTATCCGAAGCTGCAGATTGTATCCGTTAGGGGTGAACGAGTAATAGTTATGTTTATCATTTTCATTCACCTATATTCGCTTTCGATGTTAGAATATTGAGATACGCAATCGATATTTGTTTTCCTATTAGGATTAAAATAACTATTTCTGTAATATATATATATATATATATATATATATATATATATATAATATGATATACAAAACATTGTTATTATATAAATAATATATATATATATATATATATATATATATATATATATTTATAATCTATAATTCATAATTATAAATTAATTATTATAAGATTAACTTTGTTGAATTTCTTGATAAATATAAACTTTATGAATATTGATTGAGCTGGATAAATCAACTGCCAACCAAGGTTGTGATCCATTTCCAGATACAGATACTCCAACATATATGTTTCTGTACATATAGTATATATCAAACATATAAATACATGTAATAAAATATACATAATATATTATCAAATATATTTCATACATATAATTTATATAAAACATTTTCAGAATATTTATTAGTAAATCTTTATTTATAGAGTAAATACATAATCAATATAATACATTAATATAAATATTATATATACCAATACATTTTTCATATATATAAATATTTAAAAAATAAAAATAGATTCATAATTCAATATTATAATTCAATATAAATATGTTATTAAAATATATAAATATTTATATAGAATATTTAATTATAGAATGCTTTAATATAATAATATTGAAATTATTTATAAACGAGTTTTTCATTATTTGTACGTATAAATTAAATATGTACTACCTGGACCATAAGGCAATACAATAAAATAAATCAAGCGTAAAATAAATATTTCACAAATTATACAGACTTACAAATTATATATCAGTGATTCAAACTAGTCGAGTTTTTCGAGTCGAGTCGAGCCAGAGTCCGGCTTGAGTCGAGTCGGACTGAAACTCTATCGAGCTTTTTTTAATGATTATTAAATTTAAGGATTTAAATTATTTAATAAAATTATTTAATATTTTATAAAATAAAATATACGAATATTTCATCTGCATTGTGACAAATACCACATAGTATTGATATTATATTTTCAATATTCCAACATGACAACTATTTCAATATCTCACATTTATTATCTTCAGAATCTGTCTTTTACCGTCATTTTGAAAATTATGCTTTCATCAATTATTTAAAAATACAGATATATATATATATGAATATCCCTATTATTATGTTTCATAGAATATGCCCATTAATATAACTTCTCCATTTACATTATGGCATATATATATTGATTTATTGCCATAATGTAAATGGAGCAGTTATATTAATGGGCATATTCTATGAAACATAATAATAGGGATATTCATAAATTAATCACATAAAAGTTGAAAAGGTGATTTAATATATAATGGTAATACTATTATGTATATTCGAATGGGTAATGGTATCACTATAATTTACTGAAAGATATAGTAGCATGTATATTCTACTTTATTCATTAATATATAATGGTCATACTTGGAATATATGTTGAGACTTAAAGGTTATATCAGTACTTTTGGGGTGATAAGCAAAATACACAAAATATTCATGCTTTCTCTGTTTATGAGATAGTCACGCCTATTCTAATCATTGTACATAATGTGATTTGTTATTTAATAGCATTTTTTATATTTATTTTAGCGTAGTTCATATAAGACTAAGTCACAATTGCTTATTAATACAGGCATCATATATATCTATTATTATATCACATTACCCCCATTACACATTAAACTTAGATTAATGAAGAATTTTGTAAAACCATTGGATAAGAAGGTACATGATTTTACTCATTTTCAACAGATATTTCCACATATCATTGAAACTAAGTTAAGGATGGAATTTATAATGGACCAACAAATAGGGAGTTAATGAGCAATACTACTTTTGATTTATGTACCATAGAAATATAATTAAGATCTGACTAGCATTAGAGTCGATTATTAAATATTTTCTCACAAATCATAGATGTACAGAATATTTAAATATTGTGGAAGACTTTCTTCTATGTTTTATAGTTTTCTGAGCTCGTATGTCTATAAATATTTATTGTATCAGTGGACATCTATACTATTTTCCTTATAACCGTGTTGACTATAGTGAATAACAATGATGATGCTTTAATCAGGATATTTTGACAATGGAAGATAGATACCAACGAAACGTAACTATTAACATCCTAGATGATTACTTTTTGAGTCTAAAAAGGGATATAAAATATTTAAAATAGAACAAAATCGTCGAAATAATCTTTTAATCAATGAATATTATATCATTAACTAAGTATATTATTATTTTGAATCATTAAACATTACAATATACCAAATACTATTAAAATAAAGTCATTAAATGTCCGTTAATTTTCATTATTTTTCCTATATTTGTGATTTTTTTCACAAATTATCAAAGTTAAATAAAAAAAAAACTTTATCTGATCTGAAAAAACTAAGTACATATTTAAAAATGTAAAAAACTAGTCTAGAATCAGTTTACAGAACCCAGACTTCAGATAATTTTCTTTTAAATGTCTACCAGTGGTATTAAAGAGGATAATAGAATATACTATTTGTTAACTAAAATGTATTGTACTTTCAAAATAATGCAATGTACGTATATTAATAATTGAATTGAAATGTGCACTTTTAATGTGGATTAATTTATATATATATATATATATATATATATATATATATAATTGAAATATAGTAACATTAATTAGTATGTATATACATGTATCGTAAGTAAAGCTTGATAACGTACCCATCTATTCCTCGTAGTGGGCTACAAGGCGTAGTCATACATGAAGATATATATATTGCTCTTGCCACTTTCACAATATTTCGATTTAAACCTATATATGTATTGAATTAAGTATACAATTTGTATAAACTTTTATAGTTATTAAATTAAGTATAACATTATGATAAACATATAGAATATGGTATAACATTAGGTAAATATGGTAGGTACATTATAGATTATAATATTAATGTACATATATGAAATTATATACATATTTATATTTATTAATCAATTAATATATAATATGTTTTAGTGCACATTTTTTTTTTAGAATATTTATATTTTATGTCGAGATATCGATATATACTAATCTGGATTAAATATAATCAAATAATTTAATAAAATCTCATTTGAAAAAGTAAAGTAATGTACTTAATTAAATCTATTTACTATAATTATTTCTACAACGAGTATTTTAGGTGTCTGGTAATATGATAAGAGGTCGGTATTAGACACATGTTTCAAGTTACCGACCATTTGTTTATTCTTCTCCATATAATTATATACAACATTTAAAATTTAGTTATTAACAAATTTCAAAATGTTAAATAAATATGTTGAATATTGAATAAGTTATTAGTAATAATCATTTATGGGTCGGTAATTGGATACTTTCCCATATATAATTAATATTTATTGTGATAATTGTGTTAAATGTAACTAGTAGATGGTAGAACAAGTATTTCGTTCAATTTCATGGAAGCATAATTATTATCCCAAGTTAATAGAATGAATTCACCTATTGCCTCGGTGCATAAGTAATCTTGAATTCTGATATTAAATGCGATATATTTTATATGAAATATTTATTTAATATAAAATAAGTCATCACATATAATATATGATAACAAAATAATGAATATTATAGAGGTGGAATTAATTTAGTTATTAATATAACATACTATATGACTTATATTACTTGTATACATATATATATATATATATATATATATATATATATATATATTATATGTAATCTAATAATATAATAATGTTATAAATACAAATACTATATGATTGCTTATAGACATTGAAGTATATCTTATGATCATCAATACAATTACGATAATAAATTAAAACATCATATGATATCCGTAAACGATTCTAAAAAATGTAAGAATTTTATATTATCAAGCAACCAAGTATGAATACAATATAATAACTCTTGGCAACGTTGATAATCTACTTCAAAACAGCTACGCTTATCACAATCAACAAACTAATTGTATGATCTAAACAAACTACAATAATTAGAGTATACTATCAACATTATAAAATTCACTCATATGTTAGCAACTACACTACTATTATTGCTAATATCATCAACCAATTTAATTTTTAATAAATATAATAACCTTATATTTTATGCCACAAAATATCGTAATTTTTATTAAAATGTCATAATCATAAAGTCACAAGTAATGATAGTAAACAAATAAAGATAGTAATGATAAACATACAAATTATTAAATATATAATAAAATATGGAAATATTAATATAATACACTTAAAATAATATACAATATAGATAATAAATAAATATATAATTAAAACAAAAAAAATCGATAAAATACATATATTTATTGTAAAATTATATTAAATAAATTATAATAAAATGTATATATATAGAAAACATTTTTTAAATATATTTTATGATCAATATATAAAATGATGTATAAAATAGTAATAATGCAATAGTCAAAATAATTGTGTAGTAAATATAGTGAATATAAAAATATAAAAAAGTTGAAAAAAAATTGTTGACGTAATTTAAATATATATCCATGGATTTGTTATTTGTAAATATATTTAAATGTAAATTCAATAAGATTGGGCCTATAATTGAAGTGCATTTATATTTTCTTATTATATTTCTTAGTTCATGATTTTAAGTTTGTGTGTGTATTAATATTACTTTGAAAATCATTCCCCTATTATATAGAAATAATAATCAAGATTACATTTAAAACTTGAATAATAAACCACAAATAAACTGCTTTCATAATTTATGATTAGTTTTATCTAAAATATCAATTGATCATAATAATGTATTCTATTTACAGGTAATTTAATTTTCTAATTCAATTTTTCGATTTATATATATATATATATATATAAATATATATATATATATATATATATATATATATATATATATATATATATACATATAATATTACTCTTACATATAATAGGAATGTTATTAATATTGATATTCAATTTCGAGAATGAAAAATAATTTCTAATATTAAACAAATTTCTGTAGATTTTTTTTATATTTATAATAAATTTTAAAGCTTTTAATAATAATATTAATAATAAATTTAAAAAATGTTAAGCTATGCATATAATACATGTATGTGTATATGCATAATAAGCCCAAGTTCAATAATGTTATAACTTTTAAAATTGTGTATCATCTGAAAATAATATTATCTTAACGTTTTTAAAAATCGTATATATGTCAATAACATATATTACAAATGATAAAGGACCAACTACTGATTCTTGAGAATAACCATATTTAATATATAGCATTGTAGAATGTTATCAAAAATATTTATATATATATATATATATATATATATATATATATATATATCTATTGTATTTACAAATACCAACCTAGTAGACATATCAGGTGATTGGTCATCGAAATAAGCATTATTAGGGTTACATATTGAACAGTTCATACACGCTGTACTATTTAAGTTTTTAAAAGATCCTACATACACCTTGATATTTGAATTAACTTGATTTACTGTTAAATTAAAAATAACTCGGTTTTAAATTATCAATTACAATTATTAATATGTATATATATATATATATATATATATTGATATTAGTTCTTTAGTATGGTCAATTATGTATTACACAGTGATTCTATAGGCTAACATATATTTTAAATCATGAGAGATAACGATATTAGTGCTGGTAATAGAATGAAAAATATAATTAAATACGAATAATATATTGATATTTTAAATTATTTATTTTTGAATGTTTTCTTTCATCATTATAATTCTTCTTGCGTATAAATAACATATTAATAAAGTTACAGTATACTTATACTTATTATATGTGTGTGTATACATATATGTTTTAACCTGGTAAATATCGAATAAGTATTACTTTATATATAGAGAATATGTCAGATAGATCTATATATAATCTCCTGTGATTTGTTAGTTGAGATCCATTTATTGTTGAATATGTAGATGTATTCCTATAATAAATATATAATTATATATATATATATATATATATATATAAGTATCACACATTATTTTATAATTAGAAGGTAAGTATTTCATGAATTAAAAAGTAATATTTAAAATATATATTTTGAAAACTTCTTAATTCACTATAGATAAACACTAGTTAAACATGTAATCAATTATAATTATAATAAATAACAAAAACTAACCCATCAATAGCGAACTTTGTATCGTATACATTACTGGTATACGTATAATGTACCACTTTTCCGACAGCGATATTACTATAATCTACGAATATAAATATACATTTTCAGATATATATATATATATATATATATATATATATATATATATATTATATATCTATATAATACTATAAGATTTAGACCATTCCACGATAATTGTAGATACATAATCGAGAATATTACACTTTATATATATTTAATACATATTACAAATATATATTTGTATTTAAATCAATTTTTTTAGAATAACAATAATATATTTATTATATATATATATATAACAACTTGAAGGATATATAATTGCTAATAAGATATAACTATATATTAAACTATAGATACATCCTTAGAGAAAAGTAATCATATTACATTTAGTAATACTAAAACTTTATCATTAAATGGTTTTAACATTTTATTACTCAATATTTGTATTCAAAAATACAATATAATTATACTATATGATTATAGATATTATTGTGATTTTAAACTTTTAATTAATCTTTTATACAATAGGTTATCCATATTCGGTACTTATATTCGAATACATACATCCTGTATTATAATAAGGACATCCTATATACCACTATAATATAATTTATATTATTTATGAACCAATTAGATAAATATACTTTATATAAGTTATTTATAATTAATTTTATATATAATTTAAAAAAAATAATTTGAATTCAATTTAAAAAGAATATTAAACATATAATATATATTATAATATAATTATGTTTCACATATTGCAATAATATCAAATAAATTATTAAAAGTGTTTAATAATTGAAAAATTGATCAAATATTTCTGTAAAAAATGTTTGCATTTATATTATTATATTCCTGTTTATATTTAATTTAATAATTTTCTATTTTCATAGTGATATGTCATTCATTAATTTAAAATAGTTATATATTTAAATAGTTATATGTATCTATTAAAATAAACCAAATGATTAAAATTATATAAATATATGATATATACACCAATCATATAATTTTATAAAATAATTGTTACAAACCTAGTCGAAATAAAGTTATATAATATTTATTTCTAAATATTATAAAATAATATGTTCTTTTAATGACTAAATATTAATCTAAATAATTAGTTTAAATTATATATAAATAGATTACACTGTTTTATTTTAATATATATTTAATATATAATTAATTTAATATGTGAAAAATCATTTTGTTTTTAGAGTATTAATAGGAATTTATATTGTATGTATAATTAATTTTTATTTCAGAAATCTTTATATATATATGTTTACTTACAAATACTTTTAATGTATATTGTTATTATTATTGTTATTTTTATTTATTGGAGTCCTTTCTTCCCATCCAGAAACTTAGATGAAGTATTCATTTATAATCATATGGCTCTAATATCCCTTCGAAGCCTCTCTGATGTTAATGTATTATGTTAATACCTATTTTAATGGTCCGGACGAGGCTCGAACCCACGTCATATTGCTTGAATGCCTGAAGCATTAGCCAACTTATCCATATAGGCAGTTTATATATAGGGGAATTGTGTGTAATACATACCGGTTTGTAATATGGGCCACAATGATATTTATGTACCTATTGTTGAAATCAAAAAATATATATACAAAATTGTCAGCATATTTCTATTAATAATGCGTATTTTTATTATAATAATAGCATTTATAATTATAATATTGATCATTATATACACAATTATTATAAATGAAAATGTACCAAACAATAATTTATGTATCCATCATTTTCGTTAATAAATCTACCATTACATTTTTCAAAGGACGATTGAAAAGATTAATTAAATATGAAGAATATAAATGTATATAATTTGCTTTATATGAAATAGTAAGTGCTTTAAAATGGGGTTAATTAATAAGTTTATCAATTTTTTTCAATATGGGATACCTAATGTTTGTAATATGCATGACCAATGAACATATTTGATTTATGTTACTATTTTAGATATCATATCACTGAAATAAGATGTAATGTAAGTGCATGCGATATCGTGCATGTATTCAGACATTGTTTATATGATAGATCAAATAATTATGAGAGTGATTTTAATGAATGTGTATATTATTATCATAGAAATTACAACTATAAATGAGAATTTCTATGATTATTACACCGTATGCATGCGTATTCACGTATACATATATGCATGTTAATATATATATATAGTGTACACTTTATTTGCATATATTCGCTTTATAGGTTTACTTATTTTCTTAGTAATTTTAGAATTCGATAATTTCCAATAAGAAGTCCTAGTATTTTTTCATTATTTAACTTTGTAATCCTATTATATATAAGTATTCTACAAACCTAAATTCTCCTTTCTGTTCATGATTTGTTCAATTGGTATTAACACCGGTATATAATTTGAAACCGGTACAACGACAGTGTCTGTATATGATGATATGTATAAACTTATATCTAAGTGACTTTAACATAGTTGCAATGATAAACATTAGTTAATATTATAACTATTTTATTATTGTAATCATACTTTTAAAGAGTAGTAATTAAGGGAAAGTGTACACATATACGATGAAAATGTACGAAGTGATTTTTTAAATACTTTATATATGTATATTTCTAATTTTAAAATATATTATCTATAATAAATAAATACCTATTAAATGACAATTTAAATTAACCACAATTATATCTACTGCTACCTATAGCCATACTAATACCAATAATACTACCCTACCAATATCACATATTATTAGTATATTTAAATATTTAGATAAATAATACTTGTCTATTAATAGTGTATTATAATTCCCTCCAATATATCACTATGGAAAACATCGTCATATATTATTATAACTGTAAATTCTAGTTTATATAAATGAATATTGTAAACATGTTCGTACTCATAATTGTGGTGTTCTATTTATTAAAAGTTAATTTTCTCATTTTTATGATAAGGAGTAATATATAAACTATTGAAATTAGGTGATTTTAAGAAAAATTTGTAATCATACATTATCCTTACTAATATTTTCATCTAATGCAATACCAATTTCTCTAAAAAATATTAAAATTATTAGATGTGTTAGAAATATATGTGATATTAATTACACGTGAATTAAATATATCAGGGAGTGAGTGAGGATTTTTTTTATTCATCGTATTATTCAAAATATCCCATGTATTTTTACTGTCAAGGTAATTTTTAAGTTTCTCTGAATAATAGGTTATTTTAATATTACGGATTAAAGAAGCAACACATATTTAAACAACTTGTACTCTAGTAAGTCATTATCATTATTAGTTAATTTATATTTGTATACATTTTTGTATAATCCTAAACATTTTTTAATTTCTTTTGTATTACATGGAATCATTTTTTTTAATATATTCTATGTTCATATAATTCAATACATATTAAATTGATGAATAAAAAAGTCAATACATAAATTCCATGAAGTTTTTATATTATCAGCTTTAAAAAAATGCCAGTTGACAGTTATTTAAAAATTCAAAAAAGTATAAACAGTATCATCATTAATTAAATTATTTTTAATATTATATTAATTAACAATATTTAATCGACTACTTTTATTTATATCTAATGATAATATACTTGGAAAATGATCTGATACATCAGATATAATAATTCTATGGCATTTCATAATAGAGAATTATAAAAAAATTATCAATCATAGTAATGTTTGTTTAAATCAATTCTAGTTTGCCTAAGTATTATCGAAGAACATCCTAATTCATGACATTTTTCAAAAATATTTCTATTTTTTTCAAATGTTATAATTCTTTAAATCAATGTTGAAATCACCACAAATTATAATTTTTGTATCAAAATATTTAAATAAAGTTGGAAAAACATAGTAGTTGAATCATTATCTATGTTTAGAGTTCTATATTTAGAATTAAAAATAATCTGTGTATTATTATATAATAATACTATCAAATAATTTATAAGAAACTAAAGATAGTATATTAAATTAAATATTTTTTTAAACATAAATTAGAACTCCTCCACCTATTTTATGAAGTCGGCTATATAATACTGTATTATAATCAGGAATATCAAATACAAAAATATTATCAACATTTAACAAAAATTCAGTTACTAATATTATATCAAAACAAATTTAAAAAGAAGTTAATAATAAAGAAAATTTGCACACAAAAAATGTAACTTCTAACATTGATATTAATCATATTAAGCCCATATTGAAAAATTGATTTATGATGTAAATTAAATTCATCTATAGTATGATATTTATTATCAATTGTTAAATCTAAATTAAAATTAGAAGGATCAAAATCATTTAATAAAGTATTAATAGAATTTATAGTTGATTGATTAAAGTCAAAAGGTGTATACGTATTATTAAAATCCATATATTAAAAAAATATATATACTAAATAAATTAACTGTACACAAATTTTTTTTTTAAAAATGAGGAAGAAAACAATATACCGAAACTAAAATTATTCAGAAGAAAGAAACGCAGTTAAATGCAATAATCTTTTTTTGTACTATTTTATTGTAATTTTATGAAGGTAATACCATTAATTGTCCAACATCTATGAATTAACTTAATTTTTCTAAATACCCGAGGCTTGAAAATATGTTTTAATTTATGTTAGTCAAGTGTTCATTTATAAATATGTTAGTATATTTGAGTTGTTTTGCGTTTTTAAGAATGTAATAGTTAGTTTCATTAAAATGTAATTTTACTATAAATTAGAAATTTGTGTAATCTGAGAATGTAATTATAAAATAACAACTATATCAAAATTGTCAATTTTGTGTTTTAATTTAACACAAACAAATTCAATAAAATAAGATCTGGGATTATTAGAATCTAAGAATCCTCCAGGTACGGAAATTATTAAGTCATTTATTTTGAGTATTGTTCAAAATCATTAATTGTATTTTCCAAATCAAATATCACTTTATCTTTAATACATTAGAGTCTCAGTCAAATTATAAATTCTTGATATTAAAGTATTGACTATATTAGTTAAATCTGAGATAGAAATTATCTTCAAAGCCGATCTCATTTTAAGGCAACTATTTATTTAAAGATAGCCGATAATTTATTTATACATAATAATATTAGATCACATCTATATATATATATATATTGTTATTGTTATTGTTATTGTTATTTTGTGGAGTCCTTTTATCCCATCCAGGATTTTAGATGAAGTTTTCACTTATGTCTCTATTTATGTATACATAATAATATAATATTACTTCTAAATATATAAATATATATTTATATATATATATATATATATATATATATATATGATTATTCAACAAACCTAAATTCTCTATGCTATTCATGCTTTGTTCAATTGATATTAACACCGGTATATGATTTGATACCGGTACAACGAAACTGTCTGTAAATGATTAGAGTTCAAACTTATATCAAAGTGCCTTTAATATAGTTGCAATGATAAACATTAGTTAATATTATAACTATTTTATTATTGTAATCATACTTTTAAAGAGTAGTAATTAGGGGAAAGTGTACACATATACGATGAAAATGTACGAAGTGATTTTTTAAATACTTTATATATGTATATTTCTAATTTTAAAATATATTATCTATAATAAATAAATACCTATTAAATGACAATTTAAATTAACCACAATTATATCTACTGCTACCTATAGCCATACTAATACCAATAATACTACCCTACCAATATCACATATTATTAGTATATTTAAATATTTAGATAAATAATACTTGCCTATTAATAGTGTATTATAATTCCCTCCAATATATCACTATGGAAAACATCGTCATATATTATTATAACTGTAAATTCTAGTTTATATAAATGAATATTGTAAACATGTTCGTACACATAATTGTGGTGATCTATTTATTAAAAGTTAATTTTCTCATTTTTATTATATGGAGTAATATATAAACTATTGAAATTAGGTGATTTTAAGAAAAATTTGTAATCATACATTATCCTTACTAAAATATTCATCTAATGCAATACCAATTCCTCTAAAAAATATTAAAATTATTAGATGTGTTAGAAATATATGTGATATTAATTCCACATGAATTAAATGTATCAGGGAGTGAGTGAGGATTTTATTTATTCATCGTATTATTCAAAATATTCCATGTATTTTTACTGTCAAGGTAATTTTTAAGTTTCTCTGAATAATAGGTTATTTTAATATTACGGATTAAAGAAGCAACACATATTTAAACAACTTGTACTCTAGTAAGTCGTTATCATTATTAGTTAATTTATATGTTTATACATTTTTGTATAATCCTAAACAATTTTTAATTTCTTTTGTATTACATGGAATCATTTTTTTTAATATATTCTATGTTCATATAATTCAATACATATTAAATTGATGAATACAAAAGTCAATACATAAATTCCATGAAGTTTTTATATTATCAGCTTTAAAAAAATGCCAGTTGACAGTTATTTAAAAATTCAAAAAAGTATAAACAGTATCATCATTAATTAAATTATTTTTAATATTATCTTAATTAACAATATTTAATCGACTACTTTTATTTATATCTAATGATAATATACTTGGAAAATGATCTGATACATCAGATATAATAATTATATGGCATTTCATAATAGAGAATTATAAAAAAATTATCAATCATAGTAATGTTTGTTTAAATCAATTCTAGTTTGACTAAGTATCATCGAAGAACATCCTAATTCATGACATTTTTCAAAAATATTTCTATTTTTTTCAAATGTTATAATTCTTTAAATCAATGTTGAAATCACCACAAATTATAATTTTTGTATCAACATATTTAAATAAAGTTGGAAAAACATAGTAGTTGAATTATTATCGATGTTTGCAGTTCTTTATATAGAATTAAAAATAATCTGTGTATTATTATATAATAATACTATCAAATAATTTATAAGAAACTAAAGATAGTATATTAAATTAAATATTTTTTTAAACATAAATTAGAACTCCTCCACCTATTTTATGAAGTCGGCTATATAATACTATATTATAATCAGGAATATCAAATACAAAAATATTATCAACATTTAACAAAAATTCAGTTACTGATATTATATCAAATCAAATTGAAAAAGAAGTTAATAATAAAGAAAATTTGCAAAAAAAAAATGTAACTTCTAACATTGATATTAATTATATTAAGCCCATATTGAAAAATTGATTTATGATGTAAATTAAATTCATCTATAGTATGATATTTATTATCAATTGTTAAATCTAAATTAAAATTAGAAGGATCAAAATCATTTAATAAAGTATTAATAGAATTTATAGTTGATTGATTAAAGTCAAAAGGTGTATACGTATTATTAAAATCCATATATTAAAAAAATATATATACTAAATAAATTAACTGTACAAGAAAAATGAAAAAGAAAAAAATGAGGAAGAATAAAAATAAGAAAAAAACAATATACCGAAACTAAAATTATTGAAGAAAGAAACTCGGTTGAATGTAATAATCTTTTTTAATTTTGATGTCGTACCCTAATTTATTAACTATTCTATACCCTAAATTATTATTGATGCCGTACCCTACATTATTAATGATGTTGTACCCTATATTATTATTGATTCCGTACCCTAATTTATTAACTATACTGTACCCTAAATTATTATTGATGGCGTACCCTAATTTATTATTGATGCCGTACCCTAATTTATTATTGATGCTGTACCCTAAATTATTAATGATGCCGTACCCTAAATTAGTAATAGGCTAGAATGATAACAAACACATCATGGAAAGACAAGATTACCAACATACAAGTACATGGAATGCCAAAGATCAATTGGGTAATTAAACAAAGAAAATTGCAACTAGCAGGACACTGCATAAGGTACACAACTTAATTGTATGGAAGACAAATAACGGTATGCCATACAACATACGAAACATGAGACAACCCACAACATCTATATACATCATAAAGAAACATTGGGTCTGTTAAGAAGACAAATTACGAACACTGATGACGGACTGAGAAAAATGGAAAATAATAACATGATATGTTCGCGTGAGAACTCTATAATTATAATACCTATAGGTATTAATAAATAAATAATTAATCTTAAATTATATTTATTGTAGAAATCATTTCCCCCAGGTCCTCCACATTCGTCTTTTCAGATACCTATAGAAAAACAATATTTAATAAATATTGAAGTGAATGTGTTTTATACAATAACTAAAAATGAAACTGTCTATATTAACATCATCAAGTCAATTTGTCCTCCTATTTTCCCTTTGTTGCATTTCCTTTAGCACATCTCCTCATCTAGGACTTGATAAGATTTTAAATGTTCTTTACATATAGCTGGTGGAAATATCATAATAAGTAATACATATTTAATTGAAGTTTTATTTATATATTATTTTTTTTTAAATGTCTATTAGTAATACATATATAGATATTATGTAGGGATAGGTCAGGATGGTATTTGTAAATGATAAGTCTTTTATAATTTTTGGAAAAGTTTATTTCATGTTTTAATGATGTTATAATATTGCTTTATAGTTTATGAGTATATATTGTATATATAATAATTGTAATATATATATATATATATATATATATATATATATTCATCCATATGAATAACTATATTTAATACATATCTAATTAAAATTTCTTTGACAAATTAAAGTATTATCTCATAGGAACAACCTTTTTTACAAAATATAATACTAATCACAGTGAAATATATATATATATATTATATTGAATATTATATCAACTATTAATGACTAATAGTGTGTATTGTTAACTTATGTTTTATATAAACAGGTCAACCATAATAATTATTATATTTGTAATATTAATTTATATAATAAATATACATTAAATAATAATATCAATTATATAAAAACTCACCATTGTTGCATATTCCTCCTCAGATTGCAGTGAGTTATATATCTCTAGTAAATACCAGTTGACGCAACTGCAACAGACACTAGATATAATAGCCTCGTCTGTATTATGCTTTACCTTGTTCTGAGAATATATTGAATATGAATTAAATGATATATATATTATATTAATAGATATATATTAAATAATTCGAACACATTATTTTTCCTGTTGAATTATTCTCTTTTATATAAGTATTGTAACTAGTTATTAAAAATAAATGTATATAGGATATTCAAATTTTAATTATTCATTTATTTATATATATATATGTATATATATAGTATACTAGAGTAGTACCTATATAATAATATTGTATATTATATAATAGTATAAATATGTATCTTATAAGATCTTATATTATATATGAGAAACTTTATACAGTTAATATCATATATGATAATACTATATAAAGTATAGAATTGTAATTAGAAACACCCATTATATTATATTAATTACTGCTGTTATATATATAATAGAGTATATTATACTTTTGAATTAACATACGAAAAATCATAAAATAACTATAATATTAAATCTATAGTTATTAAGTAATTATTAAGTAACCTTCGGTCGGTAATCGGGGACTTTCCTTTATAGCATATAGTTATCATGATATTATAATATATATATATATATATGTAATAAAGTGAATGTACTAATACAGTTTATTAATCAAAGTAAAGATCTGTTGATCATAATAATAATATACAATAATAATAATTATAATAATAATAATAGTACCTACCCGATGAGATGCAGACCGATGAGATGCAGACCGAAGAATGAGGAAATCTCACCGAGTGGAATTTATTCTATAGAAAAATAACGAAATATACTTTACAGACGATAAAAATATAAAATATCAGAAAAATAAACATGTACATGGCTATGTAATTAACACAGAGCGAGACACCGAAATATGGTTTAAAGTTTGTATGTAGATATATTGATTTCTGTTACGTAATGATAAATGTATTTAAATATATATTACATTAATCGATAACTTTGACTTTATAACATATATATATAATTATATAATTATATTCTAACAATTGAATTATATATTATAAATAATATATAAATATATTATACAATTATATATTATATAAACTTTTATTATTATATATATGATATAATTTGTATATATGTAACCGTGTAACTAGTTACATGTTATGTTATTGTTATTATTATTGAAAGTATAAATGGATGTTATGTAATATTATGTAATAGTGTGATTGAGAAATGATTTGTATTTAATAGTGTGATGATATATATTTAATAGTGTGATTGTGAAATGATGTGTATCTGAGCGTGACGGTGAATAGTATAAATGCGTGTGCACATGGGTAATGAAAACAATGCCAATATAATCATAAAATAAATAAGATCTAAGAAACAACACGATTGATAACATAGTAAGTAAATTATATTTACTTCTTGGATCGCGAACCCAGCCGGCAAGGCTACATTTGGTGACAGCGGCGGGATCCAAGAAATCAATCGCTCAGGAGTAATACGAGAAACCCGGAAGTACACACGGTACCCGGTAACACAGAAGAGCCAGTCATAGGATCATAGGGACCACAGGTTTATTTGTTCTATGATTATATTGTGCAGTGGACATTACCCATTGTGAAATATTGTGTGATATAAATCGTGTATGATAAATTGTGGATTATCATAAGAAGATATAGTATTAAATACTGATTTATTATATTGATTATATTTATTATTATATATTATAATTGTGAAATATTGTGTGATATAAATCGTGTATGATAAATTGTGGATTATCATAATAAGATATAGTATTAAATACTGATTTATTATATTGATTATATTTATTATTATATATTATAATTGATTATATTTATATTTTATATTATTATTTATTATATTTAATCTTTATTTATATAATAGTTTATGAAGTTAAGGTCGGGCACTATGACCGATACTAAAGATATAAAATTAGGAGTAGATGATACTTCGTATAATAAATTAAGCATGTATGATGGTAGCAGTAGCGTTAAGATATGGTTAGACAGTGCCGATAGCTGTATAGCCATAAAAGGGTTGAACGAGGATGCGGCGGCATCATATATATTATATCACTTAGCAGGGCAGGCTAGAATAGAGGTATTAATGTTAGGGGAGGACTTAACTAAGGTAGATCAAATTAGGAAGGCATTATTAGATAGATTCGAATTCGAAAATAGTATAAACGAAATAATATATAGAATTATGGCTAGGAAACAGAGTAGTGAGGAAGGAGTTATGGAATATTTAGATGCGATGTTAGGACTAGGGATAGAATTGAAACAACAGGAGGAAAAATGGGAGGGAGTAGTTGTAGAAAGTATAAGGAAGAACTTAATATCTAATGAGTTGAGGAGGAGCCTTATTAATAAGAATGCTTTATCATTCAAGGAAATAAGAGATCATATTCGGAAATGGAATATTGTGGGGGATGATAGTAATGATGTAAATTGTTATAGAATAAATAGTGATATGTATAGAGGAAATAGTGATAAGTATAGAGGAAATAGTGATATGTATAGAGGAAATAGTGATATGAGTAGAGGAAATAGTGATATGTATAGAGGAAATAGTGATATGTATAGAGGAAATAGTGATATGTATAGAGGAAATAGTGATATGAGTAGAGGAAATAGTGATATGTATAGAGGAAATGGTGACATGAGTAGAGGAAATAGTGATATGAGTAGAGGAAATGGTGGTATATATAGAGGAAATAGTGATATGAGTACAGGAAATGGTGAAATGTATAGGGGAAATAGTGATATGAGTAGAGGAAATGGTGGTATGAGTAGAGGGAATGGTGGTATGTATAGAGGAAATGGTGTTATGTATAGAGGAAATAATGAGAGAGGTACATATAGAGAAAATAGTACTATAAGTAGAGGGGGTTATATGGGATATAGAGGTAGACCAATACAATGCTATAGATGTGGCATGCATGGCCATTTAGCAAATGTCTGTAGAAATTTTTACAATTTTCCCAATTAAGTGCGCATTGGGAAAATTGTAAACAGCGCGTTGGTTTAATAGGTAGTTGTGAAACAGTGAATATTAATATAGGACAACATACTTTAAATTGTACGTTAGACACCGGAAGTCAAGTATCAATTGTTCCATTGTGGTTTTTTGAAAAATTATATGGAGTAAAACTACAGACTAAACCTGATTGGCTAATAGTTAAATCAGCAAGTGGAGATACTATGAAATATATAGGATATTTTATGACGGATATTAGAATTTCGGGTATAATAATTAGGAATAAGGGATTTTTAGTTACGAATAATGATACATTAAAAATAATAGGTATGAATATATTAAGGGAACTAAGGTTTATAGGTAAACAGACAACGTTAGGAACAGGGGATAAAACGGTTAAGGTAAATGCATTAGAAATTCATAAGAGATTAATAAATGAGGATATACATATAGATAGTAATACGAGAAAGTTATTAGAAAATTTATTAAATAAATATGAGGATATATTTGCAGTAAGTGGTATTAATTTTCCTTCATCTGCTGGTAGTCATCGTATAAGGACGATAAATGACATACCAGTATGTCAACCTTACAGAAGGATTCCTCCAACTGAAGTGAAAGCAGTCAAAGATCATATAAATAATCTAATAAGGGAAGGAGTTATAGAAGAATCATCAAGTATGTATTCCAGTCCTATTGTGTTAGTTAAAAAGAAATCTGGAGAACTAAGAATGTGCGTGGATTATCGTAAACTAAATGCGAAAGTGGTAAGAGATCAATATCCATTACCTAGAGTTGACGATTCGTTGGACGCTGTAGCAGGGTCAATATGGTTTACCACACTTGATCTAAAGTCAGCATATAGTCAGATACCTGTAATACCAGAGGACCAAAACAAAACCGCATTTTCGACACCGTTTGGTCTTTATAATTTTAAAAGGATGCCATTTGGTCTTGCAAATGCACCAGCAACTTTCCAAAGAATAATGGCCAATTTATTTAGGAGAGAGTTAATGCAGGGAGTAATATGTTATTTAGATGATATCCTTATATATTCACATACAATTGAAGAACATCTCAAACTAATAGAAATTGTACTAGAAAGACTCCAATCTGTAAATCTTCGATTAAACAGTGAAAAATGCTCGTGGTTCCATAAATCAGTTAGTTTTCTAGGACATATAATTTCAGAAGATGGGATAGCGACAGATGATGATAAACTAAAAGTAGTTAGAGATTGGGAGAAACCACAAACGATTAAACAATTACGTTCATTTATAGGTTTTGCCTCTTATTATGGTAAATTTATACCTAAATTTACTAGTCTATGTAGACCACTACATGAATTGATTATAGAGAAGAATAATGAGAGAGGTACAGTAATAGGGATGAGATCAAGTACTAAGATTGAATTAGTGTGGAGTATAGAAGCATTAGAAGCTTTTGAGAATCTGAAAATCAAATTGTGTTCAACACCAATACTGGGATACCCAGATTATCATAGGAAATTCAGATTAGATATAGATGCTTCAGACTATGGATTAGGAGCGGTTTTGAGCCAGGAATGTAAAGGAAAAATGAAGGTTATATCATATGCTAGTAAAACGGTACCAAAAAGTTGGAGGAAGCCTGATTATTCTTCGAAACGGTTAGAGTTTAACGCCCTGGTATGGGCAGTAACAAAGAAATTTAATCATTATTTGATTGGAACCGAATGTGATGTATATACCGATAATATTGCACTATCATATATAAATTAAACACATAAATTAAGTGCTTATGAACAGAGAGGAGTTTCGAAATTAGCCCCTTTCAAACTAAATTATATATATAGAAAGGGAAGGGAGAACGTAAACGCGGATGCATTATCCAGATTAAATAATGTAGAAGTTAATTCGAAGGGTTTGGTAGTAATAGACAAAGTAAGTAATACTGACCTAGGTACAGACTTAATACCAATGTTCAGTAGAGAGGAGATCATTAGTAAACAGAAAGAGGATGATGAACTATGTGCGATACGAGAAAAAGTAGAAAAAGGTAATACAAAATTTGAAATAATAGATGGTGTTTTATTTGCGAATAGATGGGGAAATGAAGCATGTAGGAGGATTATGATTCCAAGATCCTTAATATTTCAGATATTAGAAGGAATACACGATGGCTGTGGACACCAAGGTATAGAAAGGGTAATTCATAGAGTTAATTTAGAAATGAATTGGAAAGGGAAATATAAAGATATCCGTGATTACATTAGAGGATGTACAGTATGCAACAAAAGTAAGGGAGTAGGAGATGGGCCCGTAAAAATGGGAAGGTTATCAGCGAGTAGACCACTAGAGATGATATCAATAGATTTCATAACTGTTGACAAATCATCAGACGGTAGAGATTCAATTTTAGTAATCACAGATATCTTTACTAAATTTACAAAGGCTGTTGCCACTAGAAATCAATCTGCTTTAACAGTGGCAAAAGTTATTTTAAACGAGTGGATATATAATTTCGGAATACCCGAAAGAATACATTCAGATCAAGGAAGGAATTTTGTTTCATCTTTAATAAAGGAACTATGTATGTTATTATGTATTAATCAAAGCAAAACAACATCTTACCACCCAGCCGGTAATGGTCAAACTGAAAGAATGAATAGAACCCTGTTATCATTACTAAGATCGTTATCTGAAGAAAAAAAATCTAAATGGCCACTATACCTGAATGAGTTAATTCATGAATATAATATACTAGAACATTCATCCAATGGTTACTCACCATTCTTCTTAATGTTCGGGAGAGAAGAGAGAATACCGATACAACAGAAAATATTAGGTAATATAAACAGATGTAAGGATGACTGGATAATAGGAATGGGTAAGAGGATCATTGAAACTAAGTACAAAGTAAAGATAGCTTTAGAAAAAGCATGGAAGAAGAGGAGTGATGGAATAAATGGTAAAGTAGTAGATATTCGATTATATTATGGAGATAAGGTAAGAATTAAGAGAAGAGAACTAGGGAGGAAGAAACTGATGAACATATGGTCCGACAATATCTGGAGTGTGGTAAGAAGAATGGGAACGAATGAAACTTATGAAATAGAAACGGGAGATGGAAAATCGAAGGTATTACACCGCAGTAATATGAAGAAAATGGAAGTTAATATAGAAAGAATGTAATAGTAGTGTGAATTTATTTTGTTTGGGGGTGAATGAGCTTATCTTTATTATTTTTATTTTTATGAGTGAGTTTATTTTTATTATTTTTTGTTTATTTTGTTTCGGGGTGAGCGTAATCGTTTGTATTGTTAATTTGAGTGAGTGAGTTTATTTTTATTTTATTTTTGTTTATTTTTGTTTGGGGGTGAGTGTAACCGTGTAACTAGTTACATGTTATGTTATTGTTATTATTATTGAAAGTATAAATGGATGTTATGTAATATTATGTAATAGTGTGATTGAGAAATGATTTGTATTTAATAGTGTGATGATATATATTTAATAGTGTGATTGTGAAATGATGTGTATCTGAGCGTGACGGTGAATAGTATAAATGCGTGTGCACATGGGTAATGAAAACAATGCCAATATAATCATAAAATAAATAAGATCTAAGAAACAACACGATTGATAACATAGTAAGTAAATTATATTTACTTCTTGGATCGCGAACCCAGCCGGCAAGGCTACATATATATATATATATATATATATATATATATATATATATATATATATATAATATAAGTATAAATACCTTATGTATATACAATATATATATATATATATATATATATATATATATTGTAATGTGTTAAAAAATAGATGCTTATCATGTTGAGTGTAGATGGAAATAGAATATGTTAATAATAAAAATGGAATTATGTATATATATATATATATATATATATATATATATATATATACATAATCCCTTCCTACTTCCTGGTTCATAATGTTGATACATTTATAATTATAAATTGTTTAGATCTTCAAATATCAATATAAAGCTAAGTCATCATATACTATAATATTAACATAATAATTATAAATATATATTACATATTATACATTTATAAATTAATATTACATTAACTTTTTTCATCCTTAAATTAGCATTATAATACATATTATTCAAATCACTGAACCGCGACACTATATTATTCATAACATTCTATATTATTTTGCTTAAGCAATATATTTATATATGTATATATGTATTTAGTAGTATATATATATATATATATATATATATATATATATATATATATATATATATTATAGTAATTACATTTTAAATTATTATATATTTTGGTATTTGGTATTCATTTTTGGTATTTGGTAATTAATTGTATAATATATAAAATAAATAAATTTAATTTCTAAGGTTTATATTAATTTATTTCTATTAAGTATAATATTTGGTATTTTGGTATTCATTATTGGTATTTGGTAATTTATTGCATAATATATATTTAATTTAACTCTCATAACTATTTGAATATATGATTATTATTTTATTTTCTAAATAAATTCTTACTACAAATCTATATATATATATATTTATATATATATGTATATATATATTTAATTATCAAGTATCATATATTACTATTACTATTATTACTACAAATTTAAATCTATATATATATGTATATATATATATTTAATTATCAAATATCATTGTACTATTTATTGCATACTAATTATACTTATATAAATAATGTTATATTCACCATAAAATCAAAATATATACAAATATACACATATGCATTTATATTATTGATTTTTCATTCAAATAAAGAAGACAATTTAAAATGTGGTATATTGGTATTCATTGTTGGTATTTGGTAATTTATTGCATAATATATTTAAACTCTCATATATTTAATCTTTACAATTTTACTAGTGCATTATTCTATATTTTTGTTTTGTTATACTATTGTATATTTGATGTTTGAATGTATAAGTTAAATCATGTAAATACATATAGAAATTGTATTATATAACATTTGATACTTTTTTTACTTAGATTTATTTGTATTATTCTATAGGAATATACATATACAATTTAGATATATATCATATATTATATTATTTAGTATTTATATATTGTATAATATATAATATTTATATAGTATGTCTCCTATATCTAACGATAAATTATTTAAGATTATTAGTGATTTATCGAATAAAGTTGAAAATTTAACTGATATCGTTAAATATCAAACTACTTTAATTAAAGAACTAAAAACAGATAATATCAATATTAATAAGCTATTAAATACTGAATTTAAGCAAAACAAATATATATTAAAGGAACTGCCAATTAAACAGTTGACAAAATCATTAAATAAACTTGGTAATGATAATAGTAGTACTTTAATATTTACTAACTTTAATAAACAAGATAATATAGATTACGTAGACAAAGATAACTTAATTAATTTTATAAATAAAAATCTTGAATATACTCTTAATAAAGAATCTATTGTTAATATTAGTAAATATACTAATGCATCTAGCTTACCTAATGAAAACGACACTAATAATATTACATCAAAACCTGATAAATATTTCATAAAATTGATTGATCAAAATTTAACAATAGATATATTAAAAAACAAGTCAACATTATCTAATTCTAATTATTACATTAATATTAAGCATTCAATAGAAACTGATAATATTCTTTATAAAGCTAGGAAATTAGTTAAATCTAATTCTATTTATAAAGCTTGGGTATATATAGACAAAGTTTATATCATTATAGATAAAGATAAAAATAATCAATTATATATCTCTGATATATCTCAATTAAATAACCTTTAATTTAACTTATTTTTGATTACATAACAATTATATATAGCCTCAATGTCTTCAGATTTAAATTTATGTATAAATGATGTTTTTATATATAATGAAAATAATGATGTAATAACAGATAACATTAATTGCATGCATGATTATTATCCCACTAGTAGATATGTGTATTCAAATGAGAAAACTTATAATACTACCTGTTTATCTATCATTCATTTCAATGCTAGAAGTCTTATTAAAAACTTCGATAATATTAAACATTATTTATTATCAACAAATAATGTATATGATGTAATCGTTGTAACAGAAACATGGCTTAAAGCATATAACAAAGACCTTTATTTATTAGACGGTTATAATGTTTCTCATACTATAAGTCATAATAAACGTGGTGGTGGTATATCTATTTATTCTAGAGATATTTTTAATTATGATATTATTAATAGGTATACTTCATCAATTGATTCAATATGCGATATACTAACTATTAAATTATCACATTTATCACCAAATAGCAAAGAATTTATTATTACTGGTATATATAAATCTCCTAACTATAATATTCTAATTTTTAATGAATTTCTGCATTCATTTTTAGATTACATTTCTAATTATAAAGACACTTTTATTTGTGGTGATTTCAATATTGATATCATAAATAAAAATAAATCACCTATAATTTACGACTTCATTAATATATTTTACCAATTTAGTTTTTATCCCACTATTAATAAACCTACACGAATTCAAGGTAATTGTTTATCACTAATTGATAATATATTTACTAATACAAATAAGGATTATGATAATAATTATATACATGTAATCGATACAAGTGATCACTTCCCTATCTCTATCTCAATTTTAAATATGTTCTCTAAGGTCACTCATCCTGTTAATAATTGTAACTCGTATAGATATATAAAAAATAATAATATAATTAAACTTACTGATTATCTCAAATTTACAGATTGGGATTTTATCTACAAAATTAATGAATCTGAATTGGCATGTAGTACATTTTTATCCTATCTCACTGAAATATTTCATAAATTTTCATTTGTTAAAAAAATAAAATTTGATAATAAAAATAAATTTCCATGGATTGACAAATCAATAAAAAAAGAGTTATTGAAAAAAAATAAACTTTATAATACATTTATTTCTGATTCTTCATTAAATAATAAAAATCGTTATAAAAATCAAAGGAATAAATGTACTAAATTAATCCGTGATTCTGAAATTGCTTATAACTCAAAAATGTTAAATTTGAACAGTAACAAATGGAAACATTTAAATAAATTATTGACTGATGGCTCCTCTAAAGTTAACCATTCACCTTTTGATACTACCTCCCATGAAACTGCTAACAGATTTAATGATTATTTTAGTGAGATTGGATTATAACTTTCCAGTGATATTGAGTCTATGGCTACTATTACAAATTATAAAAAACAAAAGTCTATATCGTCATCTATTTTCTTTCAGCCTACTTCAGTAAATGAGATTTTAGAAATAATAGCAAACTCTAAAAATAGCTTTACACAAGATTTTTACGAAATTAGTATGAGTTATATAAAACTAATAAGTAAATTCATTGCAATTCCCCTAACACATATTTTTAATAAGTGTATCTTAGATGGTTATTTTATCAAATTGTCTTAAAATTTCTAAAATCATTGTATTATATAAGAGTGGTAAAAAAGATATATTAGGAAATTATAGACCTATATCTTTGTTACCACAAATTTCAAAGATTTTAGAAAAAATAATAAAATCTCGTCTAAATGCCTACATTAATAAACATAATGTATTACACTGTAATCAATTTGGTTTCAGGTCAAATAGATCTACTGCTGACGCAATTGATAATTTAAATGATATACTAGTTAACAATTTAGATAACAAGGTTAATTGTCTCGCAGTATCAATTGATTTAAAAAAAGCATTTGATACTTTAAATACGAATATATTATTAAATAAGTTAACTTACTTTGGCATTAGAGGTATAACTCTAGATCTATTATGCAGTTATCTAACAAATAGAAAACAATATGTCTGTTATCAGAAATGTAATTCAAATTTACTAGGTATTAATATAGGTGTTCCACAAGGCTCCGTATTGAGACCATTGTTGTTCTTATTATATATAAATGATATATCTAACGTTATGGGCGACAATGGTTGTATCTTATTTGCTGACGACACGACCTTAGTATTCGCGGATAAAGATGTATCGATATTGGAGTCAAAAGCTAACAAATATATTGGTTATATTTACTCATGGTTATGTTACAATAAACTATCATTAAATTTAATTAAAACTTCTTATACTATATTTGGTCAACATAAACCTTATTACCATATTTTCAATATTTCATTAAATGGAATACTTATTAAAAGTCAAAATGAATTTAAATTTCTAGGTATTATCATTGATAATAAACTTTCTTGGAAACCGTATATTACTTTATTAGCCTCCAATTTATCTAGAATTGTAGCTGTCTTTTATAAACTGCGTAATAAAATTAATATAAAATCATTAATTTTATTATATAACGCACTATTTCACTCTAGATTAAGTTATTGTTGTTCGTCATGGGGCTCTAATTATAAATCAGTAGTACACAAAATTATTGTATTACAAAACAAGGTACTTAAATGTATTTATAAACTACCCCAGAGAACTAATATCAACTTCATTTATAAAAGACATAATATATTGAAAATAGTTGACTTAGTTAAAGTCACATTATTAAAAAATACACATTATGCTTTTAATAGAGTCTACAGAACTAAACTATTACAAAAGTTTGTACTTTGTTCGAACAGTTGTACTAGGGCTAAAAATAGATTTATTATACCGAAATGTAGAATTAATATTAGTTGTTATGCTGTACATTATGCAAGTATTCAATTATGGAATAATCTAAGTAACAAATTAAAAATTATAAAACCTATTAAGTTATTTATAAAAAAATTAAAAATTTCTTACCTAGCTATTTACTAATTATATTTTATTTTACATGTTTGATGGACTAATGGTGACTATTCAAGCTGATTGATAGAAGTGGAACAGATCCTCAAGAAATTATTTTTATTTTATTTGTTTTCTTTTATTAAGCTCCGTGATTATTTATTTATTATTATGAATTACTAATATGTAATATTAGATGGATTAACATAGGGATTATATTTCTGATTGTTTGAAACGCTAAATAAATCACTGAGTATTAAACTCCTGGGTGTGGGCTACCCATATGGGATTTGGGCAACCCCGAAGCTTCCTTCACTTATATATTCCCTTTGATTATCCTTCTATACATATACATGTTTGAATTTATAATATGTAATTGCATTATTATTTACTCTGGCCAAACACCTTGAAAGTCAATTTGACTATTTTGTTTAGCCATTTATTGTTAAAAATTTTTTTGCAATAATAAATTATCCTTATCCTTATCCTTATATATATACATATACTCGAATAATTATAAGTATTTGTATATAAAATATAGGAAATAAGTATATGTATACATATTTCCCTATGGGGAATCTATATAGTTTCTCAAAACTAGTTTAATTGCAATTAGAAGCATTAAATGATATGTCTATATAATATAACACAACAATACGTAGACTGTTATCAAAGATTTTCCAAAGGAAAGATATTGCACTCCCTATCTATCTCTAGTACCTCGAAATGTAAATTTAAAATGAAAAAATAATATTAACACTAGATGGCGAAATAGTATATGAAATGTTAAATCATGTGATATTTGTATTTAAATTTCTTGTTTTCTAATTATATACATACATTTAAAATCATTACAATATAATACAATACATGTAGTTTTTTTTAATATTAGATTTATAACAATATATTTATCATTTATTTTATTTTTTTATATTAAATATAACTAATCAGTGTATTCTATTGTTATATAATTATATTATTATTTTAAAATCATGTAAATATATATTATAATACAATATACATGTATATTGTATATAATTTATTATTTACTATTACAATAAATCTAGAAATGTCTTATTATCTGAATAATACCCAGTAAACAACAGATTTTACATTGCGCAAATATTGCGTCTTTATATTGCGTCTTTATATTTATAAATAGTTTCTTGCGCAATAATTGCGCAAAGTAGAATGCATGTTTTAGTATGCAAGTTTGGTTGTGCAATAAATGCGCAAAGTAGAATGCATATTTTAGTATGCACTTTGGTTGCGCAATAAATACGCAAAATAGAATGCAGTATTTAGTATGCAATTTAGGCTCCGTCCCTCCTGATTTCAAAGTAGCTGCCATCTCCCCCCATCCTTAAAAAGCCTAATCTTGACTCCCTTAATTCCTATAACTACCGAACCATCTCCAACCTCTCAATCCATTCCAAAGTCCTCGAACATGTTGTATCCTCCCAACTCATCACCTACCTTACAGCCAACAATATCCCTAACATATTCCAAAGCGCCTACCTTCCCCACAAATCTACTGAATCCGCCCTAACCCTCATAACCTCCGACCTATAGGTCGGAGGTATAACGGAAGTATACTATATGGCCTGAACAACAACCATGGCACCATACTCGTCCTCCTTGATATGTCCTCGCTTTCGACATCCTTGACCACAATTTCATCATACACAAACTCTCCGCCATCGGCATCAAAGGCATAGCCCTCAAGTGGTTCACCTCCTACATTACCAACCGCAATTCCTCAGATAGGATTAACACACACTCGTCCCCCTCCCGCTCCATTACTCATGGTGTCCCCCAGGGCTCTGTCCTCGGCCCACTCCTCTTCAATAATTACCTCCTCCACATGTTTGACATCTTCACTGACCACCCCGACATCTCCTTGCATACTTACGCTGACGACCTTCAACTATATCTAAACTGCATAGACTCCCCTACGTATACCCCTGAACGACTCTCCTCCTGTATCAAATCCATACACCAATGTCTTATCTCCAACTTCCTAAAACTTAACCCCACTAAAACAGAAGCTATTTTTCTCCACTTACCACAACGTTCCTCCACCCTCCATGAACCACCCCCCACCTCACTCGACAATACCACACTCCCCTACTCTCAACACATCCGAAACCTTGGCTTCCATATTTATACCACCCTTTCCCTTAACTATCATCTTACACATATGCACAAATCCATCCACTACCACCTACATTGCCTCCGCTTAATCCGACGCTCCATTCCGCTCCAGTCCCCTATCGTATAAAGTACAAACTCTCCCTAACCATCCACAAAGCTATTCACCACAATTCCCCTGACTACCTTGCCTCCCTCCTACATCTACAAACACCAATTACTACACTCCAGACCCGTTCCTCCAACACCTTTATCCTTACCACTCTCCATTTATACAAACTCCATTCTTCAAATATACGCTCATTTGCCCTCTCTGCCCCTTACCACTGGAACTCCCTACCCAAACACCTACGAATAAACTCATCAACTCCCTCCATTAAACGCCACCTCAAGACTCATTACTTCTCCCTTGCCTTCCCTCCCACTCAATAATTTTCCTCCCACGGACGGCCGATTGCTCACGCACTTGCAGTCCATAAACCAAAAAAAGTAAAAAGTAAGTAAAGTAACATAATAGTATACTATATGCAGAGCTGGGCATGATACTCAAAAAATGTATAATAGATACAATTACAATTACATATTTTTTTCTTATAATAGATACTACTACAATTACTTTAAAAAAAATAATAGTAGATACAATAACAAATACACAAATTTCTTAGTAGATACATCTTAGTAGATACAAATACATTATAATTATATACAATGTATATAGTATATAGATATACATTATATTTATATATATATATATATATATATATATATATATATATATATATATATATTCATCGAAGTTGATTTGAAAGTACATATCAAGGAACATTAAGGGGGTATCCCACTACAAGTATTTCAACTTTAAAACTATTTTCTATAAAGTTAACTGTAATTTTACTAGGAAACCCCCTTACTTTCCGGCAACTTGCCTGAAATATAATAACTTTATAGGGCTTTATAGCTCTGACTATATGCTATATATGCTATAGCACAATGGTGCTACTTTATGTTGCTATTAAATGTCTATTATGCTGCTATTAATTTGTCATGCTATTATGCTGCTGTAATGTTGCTATTTAAAGTCTATTATGCTATTATTATGCTGCTATTAATTTTAAAAGTTTATTATGCTGCTATTATGTTGCTATTATGCTGACATTAATGTAAACATTTTGATTTCTATTATTGTATTATATTATCATAATCAATTATAACTTTTAACTTAATATACATTTTTATATATTTAATATATTATTTTATCGAAAATAAAATTGTAATATAACTAATTTATAAGTACATTCACTTAAATAATGGTATTAGAAATATTAAATACCATAACAAATTTTATAAATATTTTATGGATTAAACTATTTTTAAAAGGGATGCGATATTCAAAAATGGCTTATTTTACAGGTTGTATTTTTCCTTGGTAGATACAATATATTACACGGTTTTTATCATAAATAAGTGTTTTATTTTGATCATAAAACACTTATTTATTAAACAATTTTTATAATTGAACCAAGGACATTGTACATGTCCTTGATTGAACTGTACCCTTAAAAAGTAAACATCCATTTATATGTCCAATAAGCGTCAAGCTAGGATTCTCTTCTAATAGAATTCTCCCGAAACAGGTATTAAAACATGTGTGTTATTAACATTATGAGTACGCTAACAATGATTATTGTAGGAAAATAATTTTACAATGTAACTAATTATGAATGTTTTATCTATAAAAGTGCTCATAATTATATTGTATATACTTTATAATAACTTCATAAAATACTACACAATTTTAAATAAATATTGACATTTAAATGGTGGTAAATTAGATTTTAAATTTTAAATATATAATAATTACAATTAATAATACTTTAATAGATATCATTATGATTTACAATTTATGTATATGATAATCATATAAATAAATTGTAGATTGTAAAGAATTTTATCACAATTTAGTATAATTTTACAAATGTCAATTTTTTAAATATATATTTTAGAAAAATAATTTTAGGACGTACCATTGAACGTTATCAACCAAAGTGTTATCTATAAAAGTGCCCATAAATATATTGTATATACTTTATAATAACTTCATAAAATACTACACAAATTTACATAAATATTGTAAAAATGATAGATTTATTAATGTTACATTAAATTTATTTGAAAAATAATTTGTCAATTAATAATATTCAATATCAACTTAATAAATCATTTATTTAATATCTTATTTACATATATAATATTATTATTTTTACTTATGAATATATATAATAAGTTATTATAATGTTATTATATATTATGTTATTAAATAACAATTAATATATATATATATATATATATATAATAATTATAATAATTGTTTATCATAAATATACGTACTATATTTACTATATGTAATATAATATTACATGTTTAGCGAGCTATAAGTTATAGTATAAATAATTGTTAGATAATAATTTATTGTAATTTTAAAGTCAAAAATGCTATATTAATTAATTATTGTTGAACTTACTTTTTTATTTTTGAACAATACATTGATTGATATGTATATCATATACAGTATAGGTGTAGCTAAATATATTTACTACGATTACATAATAATTAATAGTTGTTTTTATTATATGTGTAATAATTTGTTATACAACTTAATGTATGAATCATATTGATCAATAACTAATTCTATTTATAATATACCAATTTAACGTATCTATCCCTTTAAAGATTTTTAGGACACTGTTGAAACAATAAGGAGAAACTGGTGAGAGATGTTTATATCTGGATATCATCACCAGTGACAGCTCGCATCCTGGTGTGCAATAAAGAAAAAATGATGAGCGGGAGAAATGATCTGATAACGCGTTCCATGGAGTACACTCTTAGAAATAAATGGTATAACATTGATTAAAAAATGGTATAACCCCTTGGCGCCCTGGTATACCATTTACGGTATAACTAATTAAAAAAGTTATACCATATTTTATAAAAAGTTATACCATATTTGATATAAAGTTATACCATAATTTATACCATATTTTATATAAAGTTATACCATATTTTATAAAAAGTTATACCATATTTGATATAAAGTTATACCATCATTTATTAAAATGTATACCATATATTATATAAAGTTATACCATAATTTATAAAAAGTTATACCATATTTGATATAAAGTTATACCATAATTTATTAAAATTTATACCATATATTATATAAAGTTATACCATAATTTATTAAAAGTTATACTATATTTTATTTAAATTTATATCAGTGTTTATAATAACTTACTATTCTATATTATTAATTTATATATGGACTCGACATTTATAATGATAATTTATTTTCTAAAAACCACATATTTTGGTGTAACAGTATTGTTTATTAACAGATACATTTTAAAATAAATAACGTGATACAAAATTACATAAACAATTAATGTTTGTAGGACATGTTACGTGAAACAAATAAAATTAACAATACCACTTAATAAAATACGAAATAAATTATTTTGAACGAAAACCAAACAATTATCGACACACATAATAAGCATCCTCTTTTCTGATATATGCATATATCCATGTATCCATGGAGTCATTATTTCCTGCAATTAAAATTCAAATATTTATATAAGTTATATATATATATATATATAGTATACTAGAGTATGAATAATAATATTGTATATTATATAATAGTATAAATATGTATCTGATAAGAAACTTTATACAGTTAATATCATATATGATAATACTATATAAAGTATACTTTATAATTGTATACTTTATATATGTTAGAATTGTAATTAGAAAAATCCAATATATTATATTAATTACTGCAGTTATATATATAATAGAGTATACTATACTTTTGAATTAGCATACGAAAAATCATAAAATAACTATAATATTAAATCTATAGTTATTAAGTAATTATTAAGTAACCTTATCTTTATTTTCATTGTAAATTCATTTTTCAATAATTCGCAAACTCCCATCATAAAATATATGATTCCCGCATCTATTTTAGGAAATATTATATTATATATTTAATTATACACTTTATAATCTATATTTGATTAAGGAAAGAAGGATATTGATAATATTTGTACAACAGTTAACATTATTTATATATACCTATTAGTAATATTATTTAAATTTAATTACATTGTGAACTAAAAATAAAATAAATAATTTACCATATATGGATATATAGTATACTATCCATGGACTAATAAAATATAATTGCATATTTATTTTATATAGATATTTAACTAATGTTATTAATTAGATAACTAAATTACCTGTTTGATCAGTTTGCGTAGTAGCGATACCTAGTACATCAATATATTCGTCTATATATTTGTGTATATACGTTATATGCTTTATCATCCCCATCAACTCACTATTCTTCTCCGGCAGTTTTTCTAATATTTTAAATGAAATTTGAAATTCTGCAAATAATTCTACAGTTTCCTGCATATTAATGATTGGCATATAGTTATCATCATTTTATAATATATATGTATGTAATAATGTGAATGTTCTAATACAGTTTATTAATCAAAGCAAAGACCTGTTGAACATAATAATAATATAACATAATAATAATTATAATAATAATAATAGTACCTACCCAATGAGATGCAAACCGAATAATGAGGCAATCTCACCGAGTGGAATTTATTCCATAGAAAAATAACGAAATATACTTTACAGACGATAACAATATAAAATACCAGAAAAATAAACATTTACATGGCTATGGCTATAGACCATCGATATAAAGAAACTTTCTTTATATCGATGCTATAGACATATATGCATTTAACACAGAGCGAGACACCGAAATCTAGTTTAAAGTTTTATGTAGATATATCGATTTCTGTTACGTAATGCTAAATGCATTTAAATGTATATTACATTAATCGATATACCTATCTACAACTTTGACTTTATAACATATATATATATAATTATATAATTATATTCTAACAATTTAATTATATATTATAAATAATATATAAATATATTATAAAATTATATATTATATAAACTTTTATATTATTATATATAATATGATATAATTTGTATATATATATATATATAATGTAGTATAAATACCTTATGTATATTGTAATGTGTTGAAAAATAGATGCTTCTCATGTTGAGTGTAGAGTGGAAATAGAATATGTTAATAAATAAAATGGAATTATTTACATATATATATATATACATATACTCGAATAATTATAAGTATTTATATATGAAATATAGGAAATATGTATATGTATACATATTTCCCTATGGGGAATCTATATAGTTGTTGAAAACCAGTTTAATTGCAATTAGAAGCAATACATGCTATGTCTATAATAATTTAACACAACAATAAGTAAACTGTTATATTAAGGATATTATGAAGGATACTATTATGAATTATATTCTTATACATTTTATTTTCAATCAAATATAAACTTACTTTTAAAATGTTATGGTATAACTGGTATTTCCATATTGTATACCCTATAATTCATAAAGTTATACCATTATATTTAATAGCTAATGGTATAACTACAAATTACAAATATTATACCATATAATTCGTAATCTTATACCATTTAAATTAAGCTATATGGTATAACTAAAAAAAACAAATGTTATACTATATAATTTGTGATCTTATACCATTTCAATTAATCTATATGGTATAACTAACAAAATCAAATGTTATACCATATAATATGTGATCTTATACCATTTAACGTAATTGTATGGTATAACTCGTATTTCCATATGTTATACCATATATTTCATAATGTTATACCCTTATTTTTAACAGTGTACCGATAAATCTCAACCTTGTAAGTAAAGTTAGTATATGTATATAAATATATATACATATCCTGTAATTTTGCGTTCAAAAATTCATATTGCATCTACATCCACCTGCCCTACTATAGCTAAATAAATTTATGCCGGTTACTTTATTTGATTCAATACATATCACTATTAAATCGTATTTATTATATAATATAACTCACTATTATATAGTTGAAGTCAACGATGTTTTATACAAATTATTATTTTAAAATCATCAAAATGGTATATTTATTAAAAATAGTATTTTCAAAATAATTTGTAGATTAATAATATTCAATATCATAATAAATAATTCATTTAATGCCTGATTTACATATATAATATTATTTTGTTACTTATAAATATATATAATTATATATTATAAATATACGTACCATATTTACTATATTACAAATTTAGCGAGCTATAATTTGTATTATAAATAATGTTTAGCTAATAATTTATTGTAATTTTAAAGTCAAAAACTCAAACTCATTTTTATATATGATGTTGTTTATGATTTCATGCATATGTATTCATGTATATATTGAAGATTTAAATTTATTTATAACCCCATATTATAGATTATAAGCATCGAACATAAAAGGTGCACGAAGCCTGGTAGGCTCCTCAAATCCCTGGCCAGTCGTGAGTGTTGGGCGGCTTTCAACATGGAACGGACGGGAAAGACGGGTAAACGTTCCTTCAGAAATACACAATTGTATGGGATTCTAATTGGTTAGAATTTATTTTATATAAACAAAATTAATTATAATTTATTTCATAGATGCTTATAATGATGTGGAAACATCAAAGAGAATACAGAATTTTTTAAGAAACCAATAAAATTTATTTAAAAAAATATAAAAAATATCTTGTTTATTTTATACTTCAATAAATTTCATAATATTATCAAGGGTTTAGTGAATATTTCTTATATAATATGTAATATATATTGCGTAAATAATTCACAATGATCTTTGCGTCTATTATATGTCTTTTTTGGCTATGTATTATTGCGCACAAAATATGCAAAATAAGTTGTGGATAAAGTGCGCAATGTTCTTTGCGTCTATTAGATGTCTTTTTTGGGCTATGCTTTATTGCGCACAAAATATTGCGCATGTTATCCGCAAAGAACATTGTGCCTTTTATCCGCAAATAATAATACGTCTTTTATCCGCAAGGAACATTGCAGATAAAATGTGCAAAGAATAATACGTCTTTTATCCGCAAGGAACATTGCAGATAAAATGTGCAATAAAAACATAGCCAAAAAAGACAGATAATAGACACAAGGAACATTGCGCATTATTTGCGCAATGTTTTAGATTATTTTTTACTGGGTACCGCTAGATGGCAATATCGAATTATTAGGTGACACAAATATACACAAGTGCAATATCTTTCCTTTGGAAAATCTTTGCTATTATATTAAGGATATTATGAAGGATACTATTATGAATTATATTTCTTATACATTTTATTTTCAAACAAATATAAACTTAATTTTAAAATGTTATGGTATAAATTATTTTATTTCCATATTGTATACCATATAATTCATAAAGTTATACCATTATATTTAATAGCTAATGGTATAACCAAAGATTTTGTGAAGCAAAGATATAACACTCCCTATGCATGCAACGTATTTTAGTAATATCCCCAGCCGCTGCTAGCAGCAGTATCGAAATCACTGAAATAGATTTAGGTTCGGCGCTGTTTGCATACAACAATGTTTTCATTGCTCTATTAAATTACATGCAATATAAATTAACTTTTACTTACTAAATATATACTTATAGCATTTAAAACATAAATATCATATTTGTTTGTTATATATTAGTAATGAACACTTAGTTTTCATCATATCAATATTAATTTAAAGCATATTATTTAACATTTTAAAAGTGTATAGTTAAATACGAATTTACATTATATACAACGCATAGTTCCTAAAAGTAACCCGCTATAGGTGGCACCAGGGTATTTTGTATACAAATTCGAATTACACGATTTCGCGTAAGTGTTATATCTTTCCTTCGGAAAATCTTTGGTATAACTACATATTACGAATGTTATACCATATAATTCGTAATCTTATACAATTTAAATTAAGCTATATGGTATAACTAACAAAATAAAATGTTATACTATAACATTTGTGATATTATACCATTTCAATTAAACTATATAGTATAACTAAAAAAATCAAATTTTATACCATATAATATGTGATCTTATACCATGTAACGTAATTGTATGGTATAACTCGTATTTCCATATGTTATACCATATAATTCATAATGTTATACCCTTATTTGTAACACTGTATAGGGTATCAACTATAGTTGAGACTTACAACCACCACCCCGCGCGTTTATTATATTAGGGTACATTTGAGAAATGTTATATTTTTGAACATGGTGTACCCTAACAAATAGATATTATGTACCCTAAAAATGTATAGTGCTGTACCCTAACGATTTTGTATATATTGTACCCTAATTAGGGTACATTACTATCATTTTTCATTTTTTGATACAGTGTACCCTAATTAATAGCATTGATGTACCCTAAAAAATCGTTGAATCGTACCCTAATGCATTTGTTCATGGTGTACCCTAATTAGGGTACATCACTCATAATATTCGATTTTGCGATTACCGTACCCTATAAAAATGAGTTGTTGTACCCTAATTTTTTAAAGTGTAGTTTCATGAAAATGTAATTTTTACTATAATTTAGAAATTTGTGTAATCTGAGAAGGTAATTTTTGAATAACAACTATATCAAAATTGTCAATTTTGTGTTTTTATTTAACACCAACAAATTCAATAAAATCTGGGTTTATTAGAATCTAAGAATCCTCCTGGCCCGGAAATTATAAAGTTATTTATTTTGAGTATTGTTCAAAATCATCAATTAAATCAAATATTACTTTATCTTTAATAACTTAGAATCCAAGTAATATTATCAATTATTTATATTAAAGTTATTGACTATATTTTCTAAATCTGATATAGCAATTATCTTCAAAGCCGATCTCATGTTAAGGTAACTATGGATTTTACGATAGACGATCATTTATTTATACATAATAGTATAAGCTCACTTATAAATATATATATATATGATTATTAAACAAACCTAAATTCTCTATGCTATTCATGCTTTGTTCAATTGATATTAACACAGGTATATGATTTGATACCGGTATAACGAAACTGTCTGTAAATGATAAGAGTTCAAACTTATATCAAAGTGTCTTTAATATAGTTGCAATGATAAACATTAGTTAATATTATAACTATTTTATTATTGTGATCATACTTTTAAATGGTAGTAATCAATATATATATATATATATATAAATATATATATATATATATATATATATATATATATATATATATGATTATTCAACAAACCTAAATTCTCTATACTATTCATGCTTTGTTCAATTGATATTAACACCGGTATATGATTTGATACCGGTACAACGAAACTGTCTGTAAATGATAAGAGTTAAAACGTATATCAAAGTGCCTTTAATATAGTTGCAATGATAAACATTAGTTAACATTATAACTATTTTATTATTGTGATCATACTTTTAAAGAGTAGTAATTAGGGGAAAGTGTACACATATACGATGAAAATGTACGAAATGATTTTTTAAATACTTTATATATGTATATTTCTAATTTTTAAATATATTATCTATAATAAATAAATACCTATTAAATGACAATTTAAATTAACCACAATTATATCTACTGCTACCTCTAGCCATACTAATACCAATAATACTACCCCTACCAATATCACATATTATTAGTATATTTAAATATTTAGATATATAATACTTGCCTATTAATAGTGTATTATAATTCCCTCCAACATGTTATTATGGAAAACATCGTCATATATTATTCTAACTGTAAACTCTAGTTTATATAAATGAATATTGTAAACATGTTCGTACACATAATTTTCGTGTTCTATTTATTAAAAGTTAATTTTCTTATTTTTATTATATGGAATACTATATAAACTATTGAAATTAGGTGATTTTAAGAAAAATGTGTAATCATAAATTATCCTTACTAATATTTGCATCTAATGCAATACCAATTTCTCTAAACATATATTAAATATAATAGATATGTTAGAAATATATGTGTTATTAATTCCACGTGAATTAAATATATCAGGGAGTGAGTGAGGATTTTTTGTATTCATCATATTATTAAAAATATCCCAAGTATTTTTACTGTCAGGGCAATTTTTAAGTTTCTCTGAATAATAGGTTCTTTTAATATTACGGATTAAAGAAGCAACACATATTTAAACAACTTGTACTTTAGTAAGTCGTTATCATTATTAGTTAATTTATATTTTGTATACATTTTTGTATAATCCTAAACATTTTTTAATTTCTTTTGTATTACATGGAATCATTTTTTTTAATATATTCTATGTTCATATAGTTCAATACATATTAAATTGATGAATACAAAGATCAATACATAAATTGCATTAAGATTTATATTATCAGCTTTAAAAAAATGCCAGTTGACAGTTATTAAAAAATTCAAAAAATTATACAGTATCATCATTAATTAAATTATTTGTAATATTATATTAATTAACAATATTTAATCGACTACTTTTATTTATATCTAATGATAATATACTTGGAAAATGATCTGATACATCAGATATAATAATTCTATGGCATTTCACAATAGAGAATTATAAAAAAATTATCAATTATAGTAAAAGAATGTTTGTTTAAATCAATTCTAGTTTGCCTAAGTATCATCGAAGTACATCCTAATTCATGTTATAATTCTTTAAATCAATGTTGAAATCACCCCAAATTATTATTTTGTTATCAACATATTTAAATAAAGTTGGGAAAAACATAGTAAATGAATCATTATCGATGTATAGAGTTCTATATTTAGAACTACAAATAAATGTGTGTATAATTATTTAATAATACTATCAAACAATTTATTAGAAACTAAAGATAGTATATTAAATTATATATTTTTTTAAACATAAATTATAACTCATCCACATCTTTTATAAGGTCGGCTAGATAATACTGTATTATAATAAGGAATATCAAATACAAAAATATTATCAACATTTAATAAAAATTCAATTACTGATATTATATCAAAAAAAATTTAAAACGAAGTTAATAATAAAGAAAATTTGCCAAAAAAATATTGAACTTCTAACATTGATTTTACGCTCATATTAAGCTCATATTGAAAAATTTATTTATGATGTAAATTAAATTCATCTATAGTATGATATTTATTATCAATTGTTAAATCTAAATTAAAATTAGAAGGATCAAAATCATTTAATAAAGTATTTATAGAATTTATAGTTGATTGATTAAAGTCAAAAGGTGTATACGTATTATTAAAATCCATATATTAACAAAATATATATACTAAATAAATAAACTGTACACAAAAAATGAAAAAAAAAATGAGGAAGAAGAAAAATAAGAAGAAAACTATATACCGAAACTAAAATTATTCAGAAGAAAGAAACGCAGTTAAATGCAATAATCTTTTTTAGTACTATTTTCTTGTAATTTTATGAATGTAATACCATTAACTGTCCAACAGCTTAAATTAAATTAACTTATCTTTTCTAAATACCCGAGGCTTGAAAATATTTTTAATTTATTTTAGTCAAGTGTTCATTTATATATATGCTAGTATATTTGAGTTTTTTTGGGTTTTTTAAGAATGTTATAGTTAGTTTCATTAAAATGTAATTTTACTATAATTTAGAAATTTGTGTAATCTGAGAATGTAATTTTAAAATAACACTATATCAAAATTATCAATTTTGTGTTTTAATTTAACACAAATAAATTCAATAAAATAAGATCTGGGATTATTAGAATCTAAGAATCCTCCAGGTCCGGAAATTATTAAGTTATTTATTTTGGAGTATTGTTCAAAATCATTAATTGTATTCTTCAAATAAAATATTATTTTATCTTTAATACATTAGAGTCAAATTATCAATTCTTGATATTAAAGTATTGACTATATTAGTTAAATCTGAGATAGACATTATCTTCAAAGCCGATCTCATTTTAAGGCAACTGTGTATTTAAAGATAGCCGATAATTTATTTATACATAATAATATAATATCACATCTATATATATATTGTTATTGCTATTGTTATTATTATTTTGGTGGAGTCCGTTTATCCCATCCAGGATCTTAGATGAATTTTTCACTTATGGCTCTATTTATGTATACATAATAATATAAGATTACTTCTGAATATATAAATATATATTTATATATTTATAAAGAATATTCCATTATGACTCGAACAGATTTGAAATTTTAAACAAAAGCAAAGAATGTGACTGGAGCGCAACATCTCTCTACGAAAACTGTGTTAAAGCTAATGATGAAACATCAAACCTACTAATTCCAAAGAAAGAAAAGCTGAAAATAAAGATCATATCTGAAGACACAAGAATCATTGATGCCAGAGATAAGGTTAACGTAGCTTTCAGTATTTACTCAAAAACGCCAACAGATAGTAACCAAGATACCCTTAGACATGCAAAACAGAAACTCCAATCTGAATATGATAATATTGAATTTGAAGAACTCGATAGATATATTCAAGGTATTGAGCAGGCAAATAAGCTATCCAAACACGCAGCCAGTTGGAAATTAATTAATAAGATTACTTGTCGGAAACTCTCGAAAAAATGTATTATCAAAGCAAGAAATAAGGAAGACCGATTAACAATATGGTATGAATACTTTAAGAAACTCCTAGGTGATAAACATGAAATTAATAATACTGAAATCAAAGTTATCTATCCTGAAACTCTTGATATATCCGTTGGTTATTTTACGAATAGCGAATACACTAAAGTAAAGAATAATCTTATCGATGGTAAAGCAACTGGTCCTGATGGCATACCCCCAGAAGTTTTTAAATATACTAACCTTGATGATATAATACTCGAATTTGCAAATCAAATGCTAATACAAAGTAAAAAACCAGATCAATGGTCTAAATGTAATATAGTTCCTATTCCAAAATCTGGCAACCCAGAAGAAGTTGGTAACTATAGAGGAATTGCATTATCAGCAGTCATCACAAAAATAATTAACAAGATGCTATTAAATCGCATTCAACCGTATATTGACCCTCTATTAAGACCAAACCAAATTGGGTTCAGTAGGTAGATCTACAATAGCACACATCCTTGCACTGAGAAGGTTAATTTAAGGAATTAAGAGCCATGACCTAAACGCAGTTATTATTTTTGTTGATTTCAAAAAAGCATTTGATAGTATTGATCGCGGGAAAATGCTAGAAATGTTAGCAGCATATGGTATACCATCTATCATAACCAATGCAATAGCACTATTCTATGAAAACACCCAAACGAGAATTATAACACCTGATGGCGAAACAGAATTCTTCAAAATTTCAAAGGGTGTGCTACAGGTAGACACTCTAGCACCCTTCTTATTTATCATAACTCTAGACTATATAATACGTCAAGTATTTGGTGAAAATGATTACAATCTCGATTTCAAGTTAACAGAGAGAAGATGTAGTAGAGAACCAGCAGTCGTTATAACCGATCTAAGTTATGCTGACGATATATCACTGATATCTCAAGAACTATACCAAGTTCAAGAACTGTTACAGAGAGTTGAATTAGAAGCTAGAAAAATAGGTCTAACGCTAAACACTAGAAAAACAGAAGTTATCGGATATAACCTTCAACAATCCCCATTTATTAAAACAATAAGTGGTGAAACAATAAAAGAAGTGTCCAATTACAAATATCTGGGAGCATGGATTTCAAGTTATGATAAGGACTTTGAAATCAGAAAGGCACTTGCTTGGTCGGTTATGCACAGAATGAAACGACTATGGACATCTAACATGAGTAATCAATTAAAGATCCGGGCCTTTAAAGCTACTGTTGAAACCGTTCTGCTATATGGAAGTCAATGCTGGACCGTAGACAGTAAGTTGAGAAAACGGATAGATGGATGATATACTCGCTTACTACGCATGGCACAAAATATCTCAAGGAAAAGTAAAACAAACAACGAAAAACTGTATAATGGTTTACCTAAAGTAACAGATATAATCTCTGAAAGAATGCTGAATCTTGCTGGACACTGTGTACGCCACAAAGATGAGATGGCCCATAATCTAGTTTTATGGACGCCCACACGAGGAAAGAGAAGAAGAGGACGCCAGCAGCTTACATTTGTAGATGCTCCAAAACTTCAAACTGACCTTGAGAGTATCGATGAAATTCGTTATGTGATGATGGATCGTGGTAAATGGAAGAAACTGTCAAAATTGGGTCGAGCGATTGCTCGACGAAAGTAAAGTAAAGTAATATATATATATATATATATATATATATATATATATATGATTATTCAACAAACCTAAATTCTCTATACTATTCATGCTTTGTTCAATTGATATTAACACCGGTATATGATTTGATACCGGTACAACGAAACTGTCTGTAAATGATAAGAGTTAAAACGTATATCAAAGTGCCTTTAATATAGTTGCAATGATAAACATTAGTTAATATTATAACTATTTTATTATTGTGATCATACTTTTAAAGAATAGTATATAGGGGAAAGTGTACACATATACGATGAAAATGTACGAAGTGATTTTTTAAATACTTTATATATGTATATTTCTAATTTTTAAATATATTATCTATAATAAATAAATACCTATTAAATGACAATTTAAATTAACCACAATTTTATCTACTGCTACCTCTAGCCATACTAATACCAGTAATACTATCCCTACCAATATCACATATTATTAGTATATTTAAATATTTAGATATATAATACTTGCTTATTAATAGTGTATTTAATAATATATACATTATTATTATTATTATATTGAAATAATCTGAAACAATAATATTGAAATTTAAATAATTACTACTATTTCCTAATTTGTTATGAGTCATACAAATCTTTGATTATAAATAGAAATGGATGTATATTTTTACAAAATAATAATAATATTTAATTCAAAATATATATTTTTAATTAATAACATCTTTTATATTTATATTCAATATATGTATTCTAAAGTACATTTAATATATTAATTCATAAATTGCTATTTAACATATACGCATTAAGTTGCTTTATTTCGGTAAAAACAGTGTGTCAGCAAATTCCGTTTTTTGTGTAACCAAGTATATACACGCAGAAATCTAAAAATGTAATTATTTATAGTCTATTCTCTATAAAACCAAATGATAATTAAATATATTCATTATAATATAATGATTATTAAAATATTATTTAATTAGATACCAATTATTTCTCTAACATATAGTAATTCATAAATTAAAATAGGTGGTTGACACAAAATTGTCGGCCTAATCTTCGTGTCAGCGTATTCCGTATTTATATGCCCGTTTTATCTTCTCATTCCGTATATTATATATCTATATATATAGGGGAAAGTAACCTAATACGGACATTTTAACAATAACAAGGTATTAACTTTGTATGACTCATTATTTTTATTTTAAAATTACAATATATTAATATTATATGAATATAGATATTATTGTAATTTTAACATTTTATGTAATCTTTTAATTCCATATATTACGGGGGTGTCCGTATTAGGACATGGGTACCGAATACGGAATATCGAATACGAATACCGTTGGAACCCTATATAACACTATAGTGTCTATAGATAAACTATATATTATTGATGAATACATCAGACAAATTACAATTACATTATTCATAATTAATTTGATGAATAATTTAATATAATTTAATTAGTAATTAATTTATAACTAAATATATATATATGATTATTCAACACACCTAAATTCTCTATACTATTCATGCTTTGATCAATTGATATTAACACCGGTATATGATTTAATACCGGTACAACGAAACTGTCTGTAAATTATAAGAGTTCAAACGTATATCAAAGTGCCTTTAATATAGTTGCAATGATAAACATTAGTTAACATTATAACTATTTTATTATTGTAATCATACTTTTAAAGAGTAGTAATTAGGGGAAAGTGTACACATATACGATGAAAATGTACGAAGTGATTTTTAAATACTTTATATATGTATATTTCTAATTTTAAAATATATTATTATTATTATTATCTATAATAAATATATACCTATTAAATGATAATTTACATTAACATGATTACAACTATATCTACTGATACATATATCAATAACAATACTAATAATACTACATATACCTATATCACATATTATTAGTATTTTTAAATATTTAGATATATAATACTTGCCTATTAATGAGTGTATTATAATTCCCTCTACCATGTCACTATAGAAAACATCGTCACATTGACATTGACATTGACATTGAATGTAAACTCTAGTTTACATAAAGTAATCTTGTAAACATGTTCGTATAAATAATTTTAGTTTTTCTATGTTAAACAAATTAAAAAAATCATCAAATGATATTATGTTTCTTAATATAATATTTAAAAATATAAACTGTTATATCTATAACTTTTAACCAGAAGGATTTAAGCACAATATATTGTTTGAAGATTTATTTATAAACCACATATTATATATACATATATATATATATATATATATATATTTATATAAATATATTATATAATATTTCATAATCACTAATTACACTTCCGCATTACATAAGTCATGTATTAAGTACATATCAACTACATTTCTATTCAATTTTGTATTGATAAAATTACATTCGTTATAACGAATATTATTATAATAATCAAATCTTAAAAGGCTACTGAAAATGAAATTATCATAACTCACATTATACACACATAAGAATACACTACACAATATATATTTCTTGAATATATTCCTAGAAGAAAAAATTATATAAATATCATTATAATTTAACAGAAAAAAAATAAAAATTCTTTGAATAAATATTATTATAAAATTATTATTATTAATATTATATATATATCTAACTTGACCATAGTGTTAGAAGCGAGATCATAACCAGACAAAACCAGGTACCCTACTGAGTGGCATTTTCCCTCATCTATGTGAAGTTATTTCGAGAATTATACATGTTTGTAATTATACAATTATACATTATATGATCTATAAATATAATAACTAAATAATAATAACTTCTATTTATTAATTGCATATATTACAATATATATGTAGAGAGTATAACTACTTTGCACGACCATATTAGGTAATGCTTTCATAATAACTGATACCATTACGTAGTAGCTATGATCAGATATCATTAATATATTCTAGTAAATCACGGGAATAATGAATTAACAATAGATCGATAGTATTTAGTGCCGTACTACAATGCGCTTTGAATGCAATGACTAATTAATGATATCACTGTCACCTCGTACCCATGGCTACTGCCGCAAACACTGACATCATTAGACCATCAATATTACATATATTACATTTATAATCCAATGCGGTCCTATTCTATTTTTGGTGATGAAATTCATAGCATAGCATACATAACATATATGTTATAATGATGATTGCAGGATGGAATATGATTGTATCCACAACATAATGATGAATCATTACTTCAAATAATTATTTAATTTATTTATTATTTTATATATATAACAAAATAAATATAATTAATTATTAAATAGGTACAATGTATAATGTATAATAATATTATGTAAATAAATTGCATATATATTATATATATAATTAAATTCATAATAATTAAAATAAATCTACCTATATATTAGAAATATTGTACATAAAACGGCATTGATCTATGTTTCTTTATCTAAAATATATATACAAATATTATAATATTTAATTTATAATATATTATTATATTTATTAATAACTTATATATATATCAATATTTTATAATATTATATTTATCTTATTGTAAACAGGAAATCGACCATATTATTATATGTATATTTATATTCCAAAATATTTCTATTCTATTATATTTATATAGGTATTATTAAATTATTTGATTTCTGTCAACAAGTTAAATTAAGGGTAATCTCGACAAGCATCAATGCTTCTACAATTACCCATGTACGTATACCTAAATCTGATAATAATAATAATTATATATATATATATATATATAGGGGAAAGTAACCTAATACGGATATTTTAACAATAACTGGTCTTGACTTTGCATGACTCATTATTTTTATTTAAAAATTACAATATATTAATATTATATATATTATATATTATAGATATTATTGTGATTTTAACATTTTATGTTATCTTATAATTCCATATATTACGGGGGTGTCCGTATTAGGACATGGGTACCGAATACGGAATATCGAATACGAATACCGTTGGAACCCTATATAACACTATAGTGTCTATAGATAAACTATATATTATTGATGAATACATCAGATAAATTACAATTACATTATTTATAATTTATTTGATGAATAATTTAATATAATTTAATTAGTAATTAATTTATAACTAAATATATATATATGATTATTCAACACACCTAAATTCTCTATACTATTCATGCTTTGTTCAATTGATATTAACACCGGTATATGATTTGATATCGTTACAACGAAACTGTCTTTAAATGATAAGAGTTCAAACTTATATCAAAGTACCTTTAATATAGATGCAATGATAAACATTAGTTAATATTATATATATTTTATTATTGTGATCATACTTTTAAATAGTAGTAATTAGGAGAAAGTGTACACATATACGATGAAAATGTACGAAGTGATTTTTTAAATACTTTATATGTATATTTCTAATTTTAAATATATTATCTATAATAAATAAATACCTATTAAATGACAATTTAAATTAACCACAATTATATCTACTGCTACCTCTAGCCATACTAATACCAATAATACTACCCCTACCAATATCACATATTATTAGTATATTTAAATATTAAGATATATAATACTTGGCTATTAATAGTGTATTATAATTCCCTCCAAAATGTCACTATGGAAAACATCGTCATATATGAGTATAACTGTAAAATCTAGTTTATATAAATGAATATTGTAAACATGTTCATACAAATAATTATGGTTTTCTATTTATTAAAAATTTATTTTCTCATTTTATTATATTGAGTAATATATAAACTATTGAAATTAAGTGATTTTAAGAAAAAAATGTAATTATACATAATCCTTACTAATATTTGCATCTAATGCAATATCTATTTATCTAAAAAATATATTAAATGTATTAGATATGTTAGAAATATGTGTGATATTAATTCCACGTGAATTAAATGTATCAGAGAGTGAGTCAGGATTTTTAGATTTCTCTGAATAATATGTTATTTTAATATTACGGATTAAAGAAGCAACACATATTTAAATAAATTATACTATAGTAAGTCATAATCATTATTAGTTAATTTATATTTTGTATACATTTTTGTATAATCCTAAACATTTTTTAATTTCTTTTGTATTACATGGATTCATTTTTTTAAATATTTTCTATAATCATATAATTCAATACATATTAAATTGATGAATAAAAAAATCAATACATAAATTCCATGACATTTTTATATTATCAGCTTTAAAAAAATTACAGTTGACAGTTATTAAAAAATTCAAAAAATTATAAACAGTATCAATATTAATTAAATTATTTTTAATATTATATTAATTAACAATATTTAATCGACTACTTTTATTTATATCTAATGATAATATACTTGGAAAATGATCTGATATATCAGATATAATAATTCTATGGCATTTCACAATAGAGAATTATAAACAAATTATCAATCATAGTAATGTTTGTTTAAATCAATTCTAGTTTGCCTAAGTATCATCGAAGAACATCGTAATTCATGACATTTTTCAAAAATATTTCTATTTTTTTCAAATTTTATAATTCTTTAAATCAATATTGAAATCACCACAAATTATTAATTTGTGTATCAACATATTTAAATAAAATTGGGAAAAACATAGTAAATGAATCATTATCGATGTTTGGAGTTCTATATTTAGAACTAAAAATAATTTGTGTATTATTATTTAATAATACTATTAAACAATTTATAAGAAACTAAAGATAGTATATTAAATTAGATATTGTTTTAAACATAAATTATAACTCCTCCACCTATTTTATGAAGTCGGCTAAATAATACTGTATTATAATCAGGAATATCAAATACAAAAATATTATCAACATTTAACAAAAATTCAGTTACTGATATTATATCAAAACAAATTGAAAAAGAAGAATAATAAAGACCAATTGTCAACAAAATTATAAACTTCTAAAATTGATATTAATTACATTAAGCTCATGTTGGAAAATTTATGATTTAAATTGAATTCATCTATAGTATGATATTTATTATCAATTGTTAAATCTAAATTAAAATTAGAAGGATCAAAATCATTTAATAAAGTATTAATAGAATTACCACATATTATATATATACAAATATATATATATATATATATATATATATATATAATTTTATAAATATATTATATAATATTTCATAATCACTAATTATACTTCCGCATTACATAAGTCATGTATTAAGTACATATCAACTATATTTCTGTTCAATTTTGTATTGTAATGATAAAATTATATTCGTTAATAATCAATTCTTAAAAGTCTACTGAAAATGAAATTATCATAACTCACATTATACACACATAAACACACACTACACATTGTGTAGTATAATTTTATCATTACAATAGGGTAGTACACAATATATATTCCTTGAATATATTCCTAGAAGAACAAATTATATAAATATCATTGTAATTTAACAGAAAAAAAATTAAAATTCTTCTAATAAATATTATTATAAAATTATTATTATTAATATTATATATATATATATATATATATATATATATATATACTAGCTGTTTTGGCCCGGTGTATGTGCGGATAGTTGATAATTATGAGTTATTATTAGAAAATTGCATGATCTAGGAGTATTTTAGAAATAAGAAATATATTATTTATTTGATTTAAATTAATTATGTTATAAAAAACAAATATTGAGAAATTAATATAATATACATAATAAATGGGAGTTAACCCTATCGGAGTTAGGCTTATCTGAATTAGCGTTATCTGAATTAGCCCTATCTGAGTTAGCCCTATCTGAAGTAGCCCTATCGTAGTTAGCCATATCTGAATTAGCCCTATCTGAAGTAGCCCTATCGGAGTTAGCCCTATCTGAATTAGCCCTATCGTAGTTAGCCATATCTGAATTAGCCTTATCTGAGTTAGCCCTATCTGAATTAGCTCTATCGGAGTTAGCCCTATCGTAGTTAGCCCTATCGGAGTTAGTACCATCTGAATTAGCCCTATCGGAGTTAGCCCTACCTGAATTGGCCCTATCGGAGTTATCTCTATCTGAATTAGCCATAACCGAGTTAGCCCTACCTGAATTAGACCTATCTCAATTATCCCTATCAGAGTTAGCTCTACGGAGTTAGTCCTATCTGAATTAGCCCTATCTGAGTTAGCCATATCTGAATTAGCTCTATCGGAGTTAGCTCTATCTGAATTATCCCTATCGGAGTTAGACCTATCTGAATTAGCCTTATCGGAGTTAGCCCTATCGTAGTTAGCGATATCTGAATTAGCCTTATCTGAATTAGCCCTATCTGAATTAGCACTATCTGAATTAGCCCTATCTGAATCAGCCTTATCGGAGTTAGCCATATCTGAGTTAGCCATACCTGAATTAGAAATATCGGAATTAGCTCTATCGGAGTTAGCTCTATCTGAATTAGCTCTATCGGAGTTATCCCTACGGGAGTTATCCCTACGGGAGTTAGCCCTACGGGAGTTAGCCCTACGGGAGTTAGCCCTACCTGAATTAGCCCTAACGGAGTTATCTCTATCTGAATTAGCCATAACCGAGTTAGCCCTATCGGAGTTAGCCCTATCTCAATTAGCCTAATCGTAGTTAGCACTACGGAGTTAGTCCTATCTGAATTAGCCCTATATGAGTTAGCCATTTCTGAGTTATCCCTATCTGAATTAGCCCTATCGGAGTTAGCCCTATCGGAGTTAGACCTATCTGAATTAGCCCTATTGAAGTTAGTCCTATCTGAATTGGCCCTATCGTAGTTATCCCTATCTGAATTAGCCCTATCGGAGTTAGCCCTACCTGAAGTAGCCCTATCATAGTTATCTCTATCTGAATTAGCCACAATCGAGTTAGCACTACCTGATTTAGCCCTATCTCAATTAGCCCTATCGTACTTAGCTCTACAGAGTTAGTCCTATCTGAATTAGACCTATCTGAGTTATCCATATCTGAATTAGCCCTATCGGAGTTAGCTCTATCTGAATTAGCCCAAACTGAGTTAGCCCTATCTGAATTAGCCCTATCGGAGTTAGTCCTATCTGAATTAACCCTATCGTAATTAGCCATACGGAGTTAGTCCTATCTGAATTAGCCCTATCTGAGTTAGCCATATCTGAATTAGCCCTATCGGAGTTAGCTATATCTGAATTAGCCCTATCTGAATTAACCCTATAGGAACACCTCGTCTCTCAATAAAATAAGTTAGGTATATATCCGTATATATATTTGTATAAGAATTGTATAATTATGAAATAAATTAAAATAAATTTAATAAATCGTACGAAATTACCTCGTACGAGATTACTGGTAACCATGAATCTCATTGGATGAAATTAATTTTATTAAAAATCTCCACCTATTGATTATTAGAGGCGAATTAATTTAAAATCATAATTTATAAATCCACTTTAATATATGATATCATGGTACAATGTAACATTTTAATAGTGCATATTAAAGAGGAATAAAAGATTAGTATAACTGGTGTCTTCCGATCTTGCATTTATTTTTTAATTTCGTAGAATCGTCGCTTCGCGACGATGCCGCATTGTTATATGTTTAGAGAAATATATATATAGATATCTAACTTGTCCATAGTGTTAGAAGCGAGATCATAATAGACATAACCAGGTACCCCCCTGAGTGGCATTTTTCATCATCTATATGAAGTTATTTCGAGAATTATACAGGTTTGTAATTATACACTATACATTATATAATCTATAAATATAATAACTAAATAATAATAACTTATAATTATTAATTGTACATTAGAATATATATGTAGAAATTATATCTACTTTGCACGACCATATTAGGTAATGCTTTCATAATAACTGATACCATTACGTAGTAGCTATGATCAGATGTCATTAATATATTCTAGTAAATCACGGGAATAATGAAGTATCAATAGATCGATAGTATTTAGTGCCGTAATACAATGCGCTTTGAATGCAATGACTAATTAATGATATCACTGTCACCTCGTACCCATGGCTACTGCAGCAAACACTAACATCATTAGACCATCAATATTACATATATTACGTGTATAATCCAATGCGTTCCTATTCTATTTTTGGTGATGACATTCATAGCATAGCATACATAACATATATGTTATAATGATGATTGCAGGATGGAATATGATTTTATCCACAACATAATGATGAATCATTACTTCAAATAATTATTAAATTACTTTATTATTTTATATATATAAAAAAATAAATATAATTAATTATTAAATAGGTACAATGTATAATGTACAATAATATTATGTAAATAAATTGGATATATATTATATATATAATTAAATTCATAATAATTAAAACGAACCGACCTATATATTAGAAACATTGTACGGCATTGATCTATATTTCTTTATTTAAAATATATATACAAATATTATAATATTTACTATTATTAAATTATTTGATTTCTGTCAACAAGTTAAATTAAGGGTAATATCGACAAGCAGCAATGCTTCTACGATTACCCAGGTACGTATACCTAAATATATACCTAAAGTATTCGGTTACTTTCCCCTATAGGGGAAAGTAACCTAATACGGACACTTTAACAATAAATTGTCTTAACATTGTATGACTCATTGTTTGTATTCAAAAAGTACAATATATTAATATTATATGATTATAGATATTATTGTGATTTTAATATTTTATTTAATCTTTTAATTCCGTAGATAAAAGTGGTGTCCGTATTCGGTACCCGTGTCCGAATACGAACACCCTGTGTTATAATACGGACACCGTATATGCCACTAGATACACCATATATTATTGATTAATTAATCAAACAAATTATATTTCATTATTTATAATTCATTTTATGAATAATTAATTATAATTTAATTAGTTAATAATTTATTTATTTGTATTATTTTTTAATTAATAATACAATTTAAGTATATAAATAATAACAAATTTAGATTTAGCTTTATTGGTGCTATCAATATTATAACGCACACGATTTTTATGAAAATCAGAATAGTTCAAATGATATGCGCTGATTGATTATAAGGTATCCGTATTAAGACATCTAGTGTCCGTATTATGGACATATATGACCTCTATATATATGCTTATAACTTAATGAATATTTTATAACAAATATAGAAATTATATATATAATTTTAGAATACTTTATTTTTTAATAATATAGTGTTATATTTTATATCGATACATTTGTATATTTTTGAGAAGGTTTTAAGTTGAATTTTTGTTTCATCAATTTATAAACATAATACAAAAATCATTTTATTGGATAAAAATAAAAAATACTTTTTTAGACTATTTATATAATTATGAATATTTTATTCATTAAATATTTTTTTGTAGTATTTATGGTTTCTGAGATAACGAGAGTTTCCGTATTCGGGTACTGTCCGTATTCGGTTACTTTCCCCTATAGGGGAAAGTAACCTAATACTTTAACAATAAATGGTCTTAACTTTGTATGACTCATTATTTGTATTCAAAAATTACAATATATTAATACTATATGATTATAGATATTATTGTGATTTTAACGTTTAATTTAATCTTTTAATTCCATAGAGGAAAGTAACATAATACGGAAACTTTAACAATAAATGGTCTTAACATTGTATTACATTATTACATTATTTGTATTCAAAAATTACAATATATTAATATTATATGATTATAGATATTATTGTGATTTTAAAATTTTATTTAATCTTTTAATTCCATAGATAACGGGGGTGTCCGACGATCATTGTCCGTATTCAGTACCCATGTCCGAATACGGACACCCTGTGTTATAATACGGACACCCTATATACCACTTGATAAACAATATATTATTGATGAATCAATTACAATTAAACAAATTAGACAAAATACCATTATATTATTTATAATTAATTTTATGAATAATCAATTATAATTTAATTAGTTAATAATTAATTATTTTTATAATTTTTTAATTAATAATACAATTTAAGTATCTAAATAATACAAATTTTAGATTTAACTTTATTTGTGGTATTAATATTATAACGCACGCGATTTTTATGAAAATCATAATAGTTCATACTCTGCCCGCTGATTGGTTATAGGGTGTCAGTATTAAGATATCTAGAGTGTCCGTATATGACCTTATATGACATCTAGATATATGCTTATAACTTAATGAATATTTGATAACAAATATAGAAATTATAAATATCGTTTTAGAATGTTTTATTTTTTAATAATATAGTATTATATATATCGATATATTGTATATTCTTAAGAAGTTTTAAGTTGACTTTTTTTTTCATTAATTTAAAAATGTAATAAAAAAATCAGTTTATTGGATATATAAGCAATATTTTGAATTATTCAAAAATAAAAAATAAGTTTTTAGACTATTTATATAATTATGAATATTTTATTAAATAAACATTTTTTTAGAATTAATGTTTTCTGAGATGCAGAGAGTGTCCGTATTCGGGCACTGTCCGTATTCGGTTACTTTCCCCTATATACGATTCCATGATACTACTACTTACTGGGATGTATCATATAATAATTTAAAAACATTACTCGTCTCATTAAATAAGTAAATTTTAATTAAACTAATAATATTATATTTAATTATAATTTATAAATTTATTTAAAAATGACTTAAATAACAAATATTAATATTAAAATAAAATAAAAACCAATGTCGTCTGATTGTATTTCAAGTTCACTTTATTTGATATTGTATGAACCATGCTCAGTTATTTAAATTATATTCAAATAACTTTATAAGCACAGTTATTTAAATTTAATTATATTTAAAATAATAGTATATAAGAAATAAGTAAAACAGATTCTGAACATAAAGTTTTAATCGGAGTACAATTATATTTTGTAATTAAAAATGTATATCCCAGCAAACAGTAAGATAATAGAATAACAAATTAATAGCAGCATAATAGCAGCATAATAGACATTTAATAGCAGCATAATAGCACAATGTAAACATTTGAGGCTCTAGAATATGATGTTATGCTGCTATTATGCTGCTCTTACTGTTTGCTGGGATGATTTAAATTAGAGAAATATAATCAATAATATATTGTGTTAACAAATTATATTTGTTAGTGAAATTCAATAAACTTAAACAACTCTATATTAATATATTTACCATGTCGACTAATCTGGTACTAACTTAGTATATATAGTAACTAGATCGAGTTCTTGTTAGTATAATAGCTGTACGAATTGTTTGAAATGAACAATTACGGAATACAACATTCTTTTGTATGGATAAATGTCCACAATAAAGTTGTGTAACATCGCCGTATCTAAATATACAATTATTATTATAATCAAGTGTATATAAGTGTATATATAGGTGTAGTACATATTGTGTACTATTTAATATATATATATATATATATATATAATCTCAATATTTATAAATAAAATAACTCTATTTACTAAATTGAATTTATATAAATTATAAATACACAGTTAGAAATTAGAAGAGTATTCAACTAACCTAAATTCTCTATACTATTCATGCTTTGTTCAATTGATATTAACACCGGTATATGATTTGATACCGGTACAACGAAACTGTCTGTAAATCATAAGAGTTAAAACTTATATCAAAGTGCCTTTAATATAGTTGCAATGATAAATATTAGTTAAATTATAACTATTTTATTGTTATGATCACACTTTTAAAAATTAGCAATTATGGGAAAGTGTACACATATACGATGAAAATGTACGAAATATTTTTTTAATATTTTATATATGTATATTTCTAATTTTAAAACATATTATCTATAATAAATATGAACTTAGTAAATGACAATTTACATTAACCACAAATATCTATACTGCTACCTCTATCAATATTAATACCAATACTGTTACCTATATATATATATGGGAAGGTTGGGTAATGACGCCATAGTTTGTTATATCGTTATAACTTTTTAAATAATAATTAGTTTTTAATGAAAAATTAATAGTATATAGATAATATGATTGTTAATAAAATAGCTATTTAGAAAAGTGTATATAATGTATATTGATTGCACGATATCGATTTTTACCATTAGACTACAATTGGTAATACACGCCCGGCTGGGTAATGGGCGTGTATTATTAACCAATCATCGTAAGTATTATTCACGAATTAGTAAGTTTCATATCGAAAATAATTGTTCAAATAAATGAATATTCAATCAATTATAAATACACACGCACACAAATATATAATATAATTCTGTGAAAATCAATAACATTCTATATTAGTCATATATGACTATCGTGTATACGCGATAAAACAAAGTGTAATATAGTTCTAGACATTCATTTAAGATATATATTATATATATATATATTAAGATATATATATATATATATATCATGTTATAACATGAAATATTATAAATACACAAATAAAATATAACTATAGTACTACAAAACAAATCTAATGTAAAATTTAATGTTACTGATATACCTATTGAAATGACAATATAATGGGATAATAAAATTAACACCTCTTCACAAGTTTAAGGATAACATAATTATATCGGGTTAATATTAATAGTATAATTTATAATTATATAGTATTTTTAACCTAATTTCAATATTAATATTAATATTCCTATAATAATTCTTAATATCACTTAAATATATATTACTATATACAGACAATTTACTAGATAATAATTAGCAATTAATCCAGTATGATTATAATAATTATTAATATTATATACATATATATAAAGATATTAAAATATAATATTTGTTGTTTTTTATATATATATATATATATATATATATGAATTAGAAAAATGGTGAAAATGAATTAGAAATTAGCAAGTTATCCTGTATGATTATTAATATTAATATTATATACAACAAATGATATATTTATATATATATATATATATATATATATATATATATATATAATTATTATGTATACAATAGTAGAATATGAATTTAATGTATGTATGTATAAATACTTGTTAGTTTATAAATATTTATTATATATAAAATATATAGATATAAGTATATAAATAACGATTTTTGTTATTTTTTAATAATATTAATTTATACGTATATTTTATAAGAATTAATCAATAATTTAATCAATATTTATAAATAAAAATACATTAGTAATATGACATCTATAGCAAAGCCCTTGGCTATAGGGCTTTGGCTATAGCCTATAAATATAGTTATAAATACATCATGAAAATAGTTATACATCGGGTTATATTTATATGTCAATACATCTTTATTATATTACAAATTAATTTTTATAACGTTAAATTTATATTCAATAATATAGGATGGTCAACTGAATTAAATTACAAAACAGTTCAAATTTTTTGGGCCAGGTTAATATTATGTAATATAATTTTAATTTGATATATACAGAATTCTATAAATAAAATATATTTATCAATGTTTTTATCGAGATTTTTTTTTATAAAATCAATTCATCATAAATATTTAAAATTTAAATATAATAAATTGTATCTATAATTAAATATTATAATATATAAATTAATTTAATATATATTTTAATATTTGCTAAATATTATATATAGGATTTTCTACTGATATACACTTACAGAACTGTTACGGTGATTTAAGAACAGCTGTTAATCTAGGTTAATATGTAATATATTATTTTTAAGAAAAGTATAAATAATTTATATTTAAGATAATTCATTAATTTAAATAAATATTAATAATAGTATGTTTTTAAAATAAATATATTAGATTTATTAATTGTAAATTGTTTAATCTATATATATAGAGATAACTACATATTACCCTATAGGGTTTGACATTATAAAGTACAATTATTCAAATAATATACAGGTATATAATAATCACATATATATTACTTGTATTGTATATTTAGTAAATATTATTTACTTACATTTTACTAATTTATATATGATATTCAACTGATATAGCCAAGGAGCTAAAATAAGTGTAGACTAAAATTAGGATAAAAAGGGTAATATGGTTTATAATTTAATGTAATACAGTTTACTGTAAGTTAACATAACTGAATATTATTGTGAAGAGAATATATACAGAATTCTGTAAATAATATATTATTATTGAAATGTATATTAAATAAATCTAATAAATATATTTATTAAAATGTATTGAAATGTATATTAAATAAATCTAATATATATATTTATTAAAATTAAAAAGTAAGAATATAATCATTATTTCTAACATATTTGTTGACATAATATAATTAATATTTTAATTATTGTTATTATTATTAATATTAATATTAATATTATTATTTTTATTTTTATTATTGTTATATAATTATATACTATATGCAAAGTTTTTGATAAAACTTATAACAATCTTTACTATAGTATCAAAATATGTATATATATATATATATATATATATATATATATATATATATATATATATATATATGTATGCATTAGGGATGTTCACGGGTCACAATTGTGATATTTCGAAACAGTTTCGAAACAGAGCCAACTGTTTCGATACCAAAATTTTTTTAATTCAGAAGTTTTGAAACCAATAATGAAACCATTTAAAATATTTAAAAACATTTAAAAAAAAATATTTGTATTAATATAATAGAACATTTTCTATAATAGACTCATATTGTAGTTTTTGTTAATTTATATTAAAACAAAAGTTATAATCAAATATGTATATTTTTTAATATATATATGAAATAATTAAATACTTATTCCCCTATTTGATTGGTACAGTGAGATATTACAATGTACATAGGAAATTTTGTTAGAACCCGGAATTGGAACCCCAAACCGAGTCAGGGTTAAATCACTAATATATATAATAATATTTTACATATTTATCACATATTTTAATAGTATATGATAATTAGGCTACATATTAAACTATATATTAAATTAATTTTTATTTGAATTAAAAATAATTTTAGTTATTAATGAATGATTTACTTATTATTTACGTATTATAAACAACATACAATATAAGATGATGATATAAATTATATATTATATATTTATAGTATATATTATATACTATACGTATTTATAAAATAACATTTAGCAAATAAAACTGGTTTATATCGACGTATAAACAAATTAGTTATAAACTATAGTTATACAGAATCTAATTATATAATTATAAATAAATATTCAGTAAAATACCCAATCTGTATTTTTTACGTTATTATTGGCGTTATTAATGGCGAATGAGAATTTATAATGTGTTTGCATTGCGTGATACGATGTGACAGGGATTGGGATCCCAATAGTATCGATTATTTTACATATCAATTGATGTATATTATATAATATATATTAAAAACCCGAAACCGGTTTCAGTATATTCAATACAATTCTGAAACAGATCCGAAAAACAGATTTAAAACCCGAAACCATTATATTTCATAAAACCCGAAACCGACCCGAATCCGACCCGAACCGTGAAAATCCCTAGTATGCATCTATAATAATAAATGTAATACAATGTTTGTTATATATTCTAACTTTAATTATTTATATTTATTATTATATCGATGTATGTAATAATTAATATGACTTATATAAATAATAATTATATAAATAACCTTTATTTAGATTATTTTAATAGCATTTTACATATATTAATTTATATATAGGTAGAAAATAGTTATTCACGGAAACTATTACTAGGTCAAAATGTAAGTGAGTATTAAAGATAATGTCAAATTAACAAACGAAAGGAACAAAAAGAAAAGTAAAGAATGTAATTTTAACAAAAGGTGTAATGCATTAACATACAATTTGTGAGTAATTTGTGATAAATATACTTATGTCATATTAATAATGTTAGATTATAATATATATATATATATATATATATATATATATATATATATATATATATATATATATATATATATATATATATATATATATTACTATATGTATAGTTATAAGTCTGATTATATAGTTGTACATGTGTTATTTATGAAAATAACATTTCCTATACTTTTATTTCCTATAATTGAGTATATACTATTGTATAAGTATTAGGTAGTATATATATATATATATATATATATATATATATATATATATATATATATGTATATATATAAAGTATACTTGTTATATACTTGTATACTTGTATATATACAAGTATACAAATAAAATATATATATTTTACAGAGTCAAAGTTATAATATAGTCTATATTATATAGATTACATTTAATCTAAAATTACATCTTATATAATAATTAGCTTATTGTGTATAAAATTGATAACAACTTATATTTATGTATACATAAATATATACAAAGCTGTATTATAAAAAATACGTTTAATAATAGAAAGAAAATAGATGTGGGTTCAAAAATATTATAATTAGTTTTCGTATTTTTTAATTAACTGTATCATAACCTGTAGTGAAATCTACACCGTATATAATTCAGTATATAATTCAGTATATAATGCAGTAAATAAATAAGTAAATATTACTATTTACATTTTTAAATATACAATAATTTATTTTTATTCATCAAAAACATGATTTTAATGTTGTTGAAAATAAATATTTATATTATAATATGTAACATATATATAATGTATTAAGTACATTTATATATAGAAATATCCTATATGATAGGAGAAAGTAACTGTCGAACAACAATAATTAAGTAATTATTTTCATTAGTTATTTATATTTAGCGTTTTTAGATATATCTAAAAACACTATAGTGATAAAATAGCACTGTTTAGATCAGGGGTTCTTAAACTTTTTTTGTCATGACCCTTTTCATAAAATAAAATGTTACTATTACCCACAATTATTTTGAAAATAAAAAACAGATTTGCTTAAAATATTCATTAAATCATTCATGATTTGTGACTTTGTTTTTTTATATACTAAATTTGAAATATTCGGCAAAGTCTTGCTTAAAATGCATATCAGTTCTCATTCTGCTTAAAGTTTATTTCTAGCTTTTGATTTTATATTCAATAATGTAGAAAATCCTTTTCCGCATAAATACGTTGATGACAATAGTAAAAGTATTCGCTTGCACTTTTTCGGCCTATTTTGGATATTGTGAAGATATCGTTGTCCAGAAATCTGATATGTTTTCTTCTTGTTTGAATACATTTTTCATGGATGTGTTATTTACTAAACTAAGAAATTCGTTTTCCATTTCCTCAGGAATAGGAAATGTATAATCCATAATTATAATAAACGGATGTTCTGTACTTTTACCTTGAGATTAAAATTGGATTTTTAATTAATCCATGAGCTCAAATACATGTGCTATAACATTACCTTTCGACAACCATCTGACAGCCGTATAATAAAGAAGATCCTTGTTAGTAGAATTCAACTCTTGACATAAAAGCCGAAAAATACGTGTATTAAGTGCACTTTTTAAAATAAAATTAACCATTTTGATGTTTGTAAACCGATTTCATATTAATAGGAAGAGTTTTCGACGCTAAAGCTTCTCGATGAATCATGCAATATATAATTATAGTGATATCTGGATTCTTCTTTTTTACTAAAGTAGCAAATCTTGATTTTGATCCTAGCATTGCTGGAGCTCCATGTGTGCATACACCAGTTAATGCTGACCAAGATAGTTCTTCTTTTTCGAAATATTCTAAAAATATGTTCATTATATCAATAATGTAATGCCGAGCAAGCTCGACCTGGTAAGATAAGGTATATCAATAGCCTCTGTCGTTGTTTTTAAAGGTTACAGAATATAAATTCTTCTTCAACTTTGCTATCGCGAATGTAACGTACATATACTAATAATTGTGAGATGTGAGAAATATCTATATATTCATCGAGTTGTAAAAAAAAAAAGTGAGATTCTAATGTTTTTTATTACTTGTAATTTAATGTCTTCTGACATTTAATCAATTCTATTTTTAATTGTATCATTGGATAAACTAATCTGACTCAATATGTATACATATTTCTATTCCAAAAGCAATTTGGCAGTTTTAATTATACAATGAAACCATAGGGTGTCAATACAGTTTCTCCTATTGTGTATGCTTTTTTGATTGGCAATAAGAAGCGCTATTTCATAGGATGCTCTTGTAACGTTACTTGATTGAAACATTACACTTGAATCATTGTCCAAACGTGATCGTTTAAGTTGAGTTTTTTTAAACTTGAAAAACTCAATAGAGGGGCGTAATGCTCTATGGAGAAATCTTATAATTGCTACTTGTTTTGGCTCGCAGGAAAATGTAACTTGTCGAATAGCTGACTTGATTCTAAACATATCATTTAAATATTGAGAATGTAATTGTTCACCAATAATAATACTAATTGAGATTTACTATTACACGGAATTTTCAGAGAAATCTTCTTTTTAAAATTTAATATTATTAATAAAAAACCCCATGACCCTTTGAAAAACACCTATGACCCTTTTTTGGGTCATGACCCATAGTTTAAGAACCCCTGGTTTAGATGAACGGAATGGAAGCCTTACTTAATTCTGTTAATAATAAAAAATACTGCATAACGTATATGTACTAGTTAACTGTTAATTTATATATATATATATATATATATATATATTTATTTATTAACAAATAATATAAATATAGATTCTATTATAAATATATAATACAAGAAAATTATAATTACAATAATATATATGTATTACAGCATTATTATATTATTATTAATTACTTATATATAATTAATGTAAATATATATATATATATATATATATATATATTACTATGTATTAATTAATACTATTAAACTATTTTTGTATTATTAATACTATAGTTATATATTTTTAATATTATCATTATCTAAATATTTAATTATATGTTTATATAATATTAATGTAATTATTAATTTTTCTATAAATATTATAAAATTGAAAAAGAGATATTCATTATTCAATACAATTTCTATTTTAAAATATTACTTTATTAATATAATTAAGAATATTACATTAAATATAAAATTAAAATATTAATTTATTACTAATTTTAAATTAGTTATAATATAATAAAAAATTTAAAATAGAGACAATTTGATAAAATAATATAATTTACTTATAAAATTAATAATATACTTAAAATAATATACTTACAATAATACTTAGATGAAGATTTCACTTATAACCATATGGCTGTAATATCCTTTCAAAGCTGATATCAAGTTAAGGTATATATGGTTTTAAATAGAGCCGATTATTTATGTATATACAATAATATAATATAACTTCTAAATATATATATATATATATATATATATATGTGTGTGTGTTTGTAAATATATAAATAATTTGTCGATAGCGATAGAGACTTAGTAACATTTTACCCTAATTCTATATTAACCGTTTTCTATATGTGAAGTTAGTTAGTAAATTATAACGGCTTATAATTATATATTATACATTATACATATAATAACTAAATAATAATTACTTTATTTATTAATTACATATATTAGAATATATATGTAAAAAGTAGATCTACTCGGCACGACCATATTAGGTAATGCTTTCGTAATAACTGATACCATTACGTAGTAGCTATGATCAGATGTCATTAATATATTCTAGTAAATCACGGGAATAATGAAGTATCAATAGATCGATAGTATTTAGTGCCGTACTACAATTCGCTTTGAATGAAATTACTAATTAATTATATCACTGTCACCTAGAGTACCCATGGCTACTGTATCAAACACTGACATCATTAGACCATCAATATTACATATATTACATTTATAATCCAATGCTGTCCTATACTATTTTTGGTGATGAAATTCATAGCATACCATACATAACATATATGTTATAATGATGATTGTAGGATGGAATATGACATATTGCATTACATATTGCTATTTTCGAATCATTACATATTGTTATTTATATTGTTATTGTTATTTTGGTGGAGACCTTTCATCCCATATAGTATCTTAGATGAATTTTTCACTTATGGCTCTATTTATGTACACATAATAATATAAGATTACTTCTAAATATATAAATATATATTTATATATATATATATATATATATATTGTTATTGTTATTATTATTGTTATTTTGGTGGAGACCTTTCATCCCATATAGTATCTTAGATGAATTTTTCACTTATCGCTCTATTTATGTACACATAATAATATAAGATTACTTCTAAATATATAAATATATATTTATATATATATATATATATATATAAATATAAATATATATTAATATATATATATATATATATATATATATATATATATATATATATATATATATATATATGATTATTCAACAAACCTAAATTCTCTATACTATTCATGCTTTGTTCAATTGATATTAACACCGGTATATGATTTGATACCGGTACAACGAAACTGTCTGTAAATGATAAGAGTTAAAACTTATATCAAAGTGCCTTTAATATAGTTGCAATGATAAACATTAGTTAATATTATAACTATTTTATTATTGTGATCATACTTTTAAAGAGTAGTAATTAGGGGAAAGTGTACACATATACGATGAAAATGTACGAAGTGATTTTTTAAATACTTTATATATGGATATTTCTAATTTTAAAATATATTATCTATAATAAATAAATACCTATTAAATGACAATTTAAATTAACCACAATTATATCTACTGCTACCTCTAGCCATACTAATACCAATACTACTATCCCTACCAATATCACATATTATTAGTATATTTAAATATGTAGATATATAATACTTGCCTATTAATAGTGTATTATAATTCCCTCCAACATATCACTATGGAAAACATCGTCATATATTATTATAACTATAAATTCTAGTTTATATAAATGAATATTGTAAACATATTCGTACATATAATTGTGGTGTTATATTTATTAAAAGTTAATTTCTCATTTTTATTATATAAAGTAATATATAAACTATTGAAATTAGGTGATTTAAGAACAATTTGTAATCATACTTTATCCTTACTAATATTGTCATCTAATGCAATACCAATTTCTCTAAAAAATATTAAAATTATTAGATGTGTTAGAAATATATGTGATATTAATTACACGTGAATTAAATATATCAGGGAGTGAGTGAGGATATTTTTTATTCATCATATTATTCAAAATATCCCAAGTATTTTAACTGTCAGGGCAATTTTTAAGTTTCTCTGAATAATAGGTTTTAATATTACGGATTAAAGAAGCAACACATATTTAAACAACTTGTATTTAGTGTGTAAGATTTAGTGTTTTGGAACAAAATTGTAAATATGCTGTTGCACTTTCGAGTGGTCATATTTTCCATACCACTGCACTATTTCTGACTCTCTTGCTTTGGCTCCAAGCGCCACACCCTGGTAAACCACTTCAACTAGTGGACTAAACTTGCAAGAGGGGGCTAGGAGAGGAGACTGGCGCCACCTAGCTTAAACGCCCCCAGAAAGAATCATAATGAACAACAACAATAACAAATATACCATGCCGGATCGGTTGAGCCCCGGAAAAATAACGACCGCGCTATCTATAGGACTATCCCAGGATGGAAGTGTTAAATTGGCTACTGGAGATACAATAATTAAAAAGAGAAAAAATAAAAATAAATTAAAAATAAAAGTAAAACTAGCAACGAGTATAACGACTATTGGAACTTAGAATGTGAGAACACTGAGCAGATATGGAAAATTAGAGGAATTATCAAGATAACTCGATCGCTACAGATGGGATGTAATTGGATTGGCAGAGATAAGATGGATAGGAACTGGAGAAGAAATAACTCTGGACATAAATTCTTCTATAGTGGACATGATAAGTTAAAGCGACACGGAGTAGGATTTTTAATCAGGAAAGAGTTAATTAATTCCATACTCAACATTAACATGATTTCTAGCCGAATTATCTCCATACAGTTTGCAGCCACACCAATGAACATCACCATAATACAGGTATATGCACCAACTACAGATTACTCTGATGAAGATATCGAAGAATGTTATGAACTCATAGAAGACACAATATCAAAAACACCTAAAAAGGACTTCCTAGTAATACTTGGCGATTGGAATGCAAAAGCTGGAACTGATGCACATACTATATGGCCTAACACTATTGGTCGCTTCGGCCACGGTTCTACAAACTCTCGTGGTGAAAGATTATTGGAGTTTGCTGAAAAACATAAGTTTGTTCTCGCTAATACACTTTATAATCACAAAAACTCTAGAAGAACTACGTGGCACGCTCCGAATGGAAGAACAGATAATCAAATTGATAAATATTGACGCATCAGAGATTTAAGTCGAGTATAATTACTACAAGTACAAGAACATATCCTGGTGCCGATATTGGAAGTGACCACGACTTAGTATTATGTAATCTCAAACTGAAATTGTGTATAAGGAAAAGAGCAATCACGAACAGGATAAGATTTGATCTAGATAAACTTGAAAATGCAACTACTGTTAATGATTACAAAGTAAAACTTGATCGTGAGCTTTCGCAAGTGAAAATAAATGAAAATGATATTACTGAAACTTGCAACATGGTTGAAAAAGCTATCTTACTAACAGCGGAAAAAACTATTGGAAAATATAGGAAAAAGAAACAACTGTGGATAACACACAATATCCTTGACTTATGTGATGATAGACGTAAACTCAAAGCGCTAACAAAAGTAAAACAAGTAAAACCAGAATTGAAAGACAAGTACAGACAGATAAATATCAGAATTCGTAATTTGATGAAGGAAGCAAAAGAAACATGGATCCAATCCCAATGTACTAGTATAAATGAAGACATGGCAAAGGGAAGAGTTAACAAAAAAGCTTATCAAACATTGAAAATACTCACAAAGACAACCAGACGTAAAACAATGATCATCTTAGATAAAGATAATAAGCCCGTCACTGAAAATATAGAATTGATAAAAACATGGACTGAATATTGTAAAGATTTATATAATTTTAAAATTAAACCAGATAATAATCTACTAAAACCGAATATAATGAACAACAATGAAGAATCACTCCCAATACTTGAATCTGAAGTCCGTAATGCAATTCGGACTCTTAAGAATGGGAAATCGCCAGGTCCTGATAACATTCCTGGTGAACTTCTAAAACACGGAGGTGAAAGTCTGATCAAAATATTGACCACAATATGTCAACAAATATGGAAAACAAAGAAGTGGCCAGACCAATGGACTAAATCACTTATAATACCAATTCCGAAAAAAGGTGACTCACGGAAATGTTCAAACTACCGCACCCTGAGCCTTATCCCGCATGCAAGCAAAATACTTCTAAGAATAATCCTAAACCGTCTAAACCCACAAGCTGAAACAATCCTAGCAGAAGAACATGCAGGCTTTAGAAAATCCCGAAGCACAATTGAACAAATCCTCAATTGCAGAATTCTCATGGAAAAGCACATAGAAAACAATAAAGATGTATATCACAACTTTATTGATTTTAAAAAGGCTTTTGACCGTGTATAGCATAAAGGTTTATGGAAAAGTATGTATAACTTCGGAATATCACAAGATATCATAGAAATAATAGAATCATTATATTCTAGCTCTACTAGTGCAGTCCTTATCAACAATGTAACCGGGAGCTTCTTCAACACAACTGTAGGAGTCAGACAGGGATGTTTACTCTCTCCAGTATTGTTCAACATCTTCCTTGAACAAATTATGATAAACACGCTCGATGAGTATACTTCAACTATCTCGATTGGCGGTCGAAAGATCAGCAACCTTAGATTCGCAGACGATATCGACCTAATAGCAAGAAGCAATACCGAATTACAAGACCTGACAAATCGACTAGTCGAATCTTCAAAAGCCCACGGCATGGAAATAAGCCAAGAGAAGAGCAAAACGATGGTAAATTCAAAGAATAATGATAAGTGCGCTAAAATCTACATGGATGGAATACTACTCGAAGATGTAAAAATCTTCAAATATCTAGGAGCGACCCTAAAATCTGATGGAGCGTCAGGTAATGAATTACGAATTCGCATAGCTACTGCTACATCTGCAATGATAAGATTAAACATTATATGGACCAGTACAAATATCAGCTTTAAAATAAAATTCAATTTATACAGATCGCTAGTTCTATCTATACTACTATACGGTTGTGAAACCTGGACGCTAATGTCAAATGAAGAAAAGAGGATCTCGGCATTCGAAAACAAAGCTCATAGAAGACTTCTTGAAATCAATTATCGACATATGAAAACTAATCAATATGTAAATGAGACAATAATAAAATTGGTAGGCAAATTCGAACCTCTGCTGACAACCATCAAAAGAAGGAAAATGTCATACTATGGGCACATATGTCGCCATAATAGTTTGGCAAACACTATCATGCAAGGAAAAGTTGAAGGTGCAAGAAGAAGAGGTCGCCCAAAGAAAGACTGGATGTCAAACATCACTCTGTGGACAAACAAGTCGTTAGATGAACTGTTGGAGAAGACGAGAGATAGAGACAGATGGAGAAAAGTTGTTATTGTTGCAAGCAACATGATTCCCCCTACGATGCATGCGTCACGGGATTAAAAGTAAAAGTAAAAAAGTAATTTAGTAAGTCGTTATCATTATTAGTTAATGTATATTTTTTATACATTTTTGTATAATCCTAAACATTTTTTAATTTCTTTTGTATTACATGGAATCATTTTTTTAAATATTTGTTATGTTCATATAATTCAATACATATTCAATTGATGAATAAAAAAATCAATACATAAATTCCATGACATTTTTATATTATCAGCTTTAAAAAAATTACAGTTGACAGTTATTAAAAAATTCAAAAAATTATAAACAGTATCATCATTAATTAAATTATTGTTAGTATTATATTAATTAACAATATGTAATCGACTACTTTTATTTATATCTAATGATAATATAATTCCAAAATGATCTGATACATCAGGTATAATAATTCTATGGCATTTCACAATAGATAATTATAAAAAAATTATCAATCATAGTAATGTTTGTTTAAATCAATTCTAGTTTGCATAAATATCATCTAAGAACATCCTAATTCATGACATTTTTCAAAAATATTTCTATTTTTTTCAAATGTTACAATTTTTAAATCAATATTGAAAGCACAACAAATTATAATTTTTGTATCAACATATTTAAATAAAGTAGGGAATAATAAATTGAAAAATATAGTAAATGAATCATTATAGATGTTTGGAGTTCTATATTTTGAACTAAAAATAATTTGTATTTTATTTAATAACACTATCAAACAATTTATTAGAAACTAAAGATAGTATATTAAATTATATATGTTGTTAAACATAAATTAGAACTAATCCACATCTTTTATGAAGTCGGTTAGATAATACTGTATTATATTCAGGAATATCAAATACAAACATATTATCAACTTTTAACAAAAATTCAGTTACTGATATTATATCAAAACAAATTGAAAAAGAAGTTAATAATAAAGACAATTTTTCAAAAAAAAATTAAACTTCTAACATTGATATTAATTAAATTAAGCCCATATTGAAAAATTGATTAGTGAATTAAATTAAATTCATCTATAGTATATTTATTATCAATTGTTAAATCTAAATTAAAATTAGAAGGATCAACATCATTTAATAAAGTATTATTAGAATTTATAGTTTATTGATTAAAGTCAAAAGATGTAAACGAATTAAAAAAATCCATGTATTACAAAATATTATATACTAAATAAATAAACTTTAGCAAAAAATGAAAAAGAAAAAAATGTGGAAGAAGAAAAATAAGAAGAAAACAATATACCGAAAATAAAATTATTCAGTAGAAAGAAACGCAGTTAAATGCAATAATCTTTTTTTAGTACTATTTTCATGTAATTTTATGAAGGTAATACAATTAACTGTCCAACAGATATAAATTAAATTATATTTTCCAAGTACCCGAGCCTTGAAAAATATGTTTGAATGTATTTTAGTCAAGTGTTTATTTATATATATTCTAGTATCTTTGAGTAATTTTGCGTTTTTAAGAATTTTATATATACACTGTAAATAATTAGGGTACAAGAGTAGTAAAAATTAGGGTACAAGCCATATCCGTATAGCCGTACCCTAATTAGGGTCCATCATGCTATAAATGAATACGTGTACCCTAAAAAGATGTATGTGTACCCTAGCAAATTTAAGTCTTCTGTACCCTAAATGTACCCTAATTTATTAATGATGTTGTACCCTAAATTATTATTGATGTCATACCCTAATTTATTAACTATGCTGTACCCTAAATTATTATTGATGCCGTACCCTAATTTATTATTGATGCCGTCCCCTAAATTATTATTGATGCCGTACCCTAATGTATTACTGATGCCGTACCATAATTTATTAACGATGCTGTACCCTAAATTATTATTGATGCCGTACCCTAAATTATTAACTATGCTGTACCCTAAATTATTATTGATGGCGTACCCTAATTTATTATTGATGCCGTACCCTAATTTATTATTGATGCCGTCCCCTACATTATTATTGATGCCGTACCCTAATGTATTATTGATGCCGTACCCTAATGTATTAATGATGCCGTACCATAATTTATTAACGATGCTGTACCCTACATTAATATTGATGCCGTACCCTAATTTATTAACTATGCTGTACCCTAAATTATTATTGATGCCGTACCCTAATGTATTATTGATGCCGTCCCCTAAATTATTATTGATGCCGTACCCTAATGTATTACTGATGCCGTACCATAATTTATTAACGATGCTGTACCCTAAATTATTATTGATGCCGTCCCCTAAATTATTATTGATGCCGTACCCTAATGTATTATTGATGCCGTACCCTAATGTATTAATGATGTCGTACCATAATTTATTAACGATGCTGTACCCTACATTAATATTGATGCCGTACCCTAAATTATTAATAGGCTAGAATGATAACAAACACATCATGGAAAGACAAGATTACCAACATACAAAGTACATGGAATGCCAAGGATCAATTGGGTAATTAAACAACGAAAATTGCAACTAGCAGGACACTGCATAAGGTACACAACTTAATGTTATGGAAGACAAAGAACGGTATGCCATACAACATACGGAACAGGGAGACAACCCACAACATCTATATACATCATAAAGAAACATTGGGTCTGTTAAGAAGACAAATTACGAACACTGATGACGGACTGAGAAAAATGAAAATAATAACATGATATGTTCGCGTGAGAACTCTATAATTATAATACCTATAGGTATTAATAAATAAATAGAAATATAGATAAATTTGTTATATATTCTTTATATTTTTTCTATAGAAACTGCACTGGCTCAAAGTTTCTTCGCGTATAAAATACAAACTCTTAGTACTAACACATCTTGCCTACCATCATCATACACCTTCATATTTAGCAGGACTTATACATTCACATATTTAAGAACGAAGCTTAAGAAACGTCCATCTACATCGACTGGAAGCAGCCCCATTAAGTTTCAGTCAACGTGATCACTCGAGAGCTGTTCGTATCGCAGGCCCAAATGAATGGAACAAGCTTCCCTTTTATCTTCGTCTAATAATTAATATGCTTATTTTTAAAGCTAAGCTAAAAACTTATTTATTCAGTATCGACTGAACTTTGTTAATTGTTAATTGTAATAATTTCTCTATATGTAGAGAGTATACACTATTGTTAATATATATTATATTTAAACGGTGTATAAATAAAATAATAATAATAATAATAATAATAATAATAATAATAATAATAATAATAATAATAATAATAATAATAATAATAATAATAATAATAATAATAATAATAATAATAATAATAATAATAATAATAATAATAATAATAATAATAATAATAATAATAATAATAATAATAATAATAATAATAATAATAATAATAATAATAATAATAATAATAATAATAATAATAATAATAATAATAATAATAATAATAATAATAATAATAATAATAATAATAATAATAATAATAATAATAATAATTGATTATACAATTAAAATATAAATTAATAAAGTACCTACTATTATTACAGATTTTGGTAAGTATTACATTATTTGTTTGTTTCATTCTAGTATTGGTTTATTTGATTTTTAATATGTTCTGTTTATAATATATTTAAAATTTAACATTTAAAATTTAACATTTAAATATTAAATTATATAACTAATAATTTATTACTAAAACAGGATACAAGATGAAGAATTCTATAAAGTTAAAGTAGAAATTGAATATTTCGATACCACTTACAAAATATTGTATTTTATTTCTATTTTCGATTATTTTTACGCTATATTTTATTTCTATTTTGATCATTTTTCGTTTATAATTACTATATGATTTATTTCTACTTTCGATTGTTTTTCGTTTATTTTTACGGTAACTGTAAAACGTTTTAATTTCCTTAATTTTTTAATTTCGTATTATTCTTTATTTATTTCTATAACGTATGTTATCGTTAGCAAATATTTATACTTTATACTTTCGATTATATTTTCGGCTATGTATTTGCTTAAATAAATTATCAATCAATCAATCAATAATAATAATAATAATAATAATAATAATAATAATAATAATAATAATAATAATAATAATAATAATAATAATAATAATAATAATAATAATAATAATAATAATAATAATAATAATAATAATAATAATAATAATAATAATAATAATAATAATAATAATAATAATAATAATAATAATAATAATAATAATAATAATAATAATAATAATAATAATAATAATAATAATAATAATAATAATAATAATAATAATAATAATAATAATAATAATAATAATAATAATAATAATAATAATAATAATAATAATAATAATAATAATAATAATAATAATAATAATAATAATAATAATAATAATAATAATAATAATAATAATAATAATAATAATAATAATAATAATAATAATAATAATAATAATAATAATAATAATAATAATAATAATAATAATTATAATAATAATAATAATAATAATAATAATAATAATAATAATAATAATAATAATAATAATAATAATAATAATAATAATAATAATAATAATAATAATAATAATAATAATAATAATAATAGTAATAAAGCTATTTAATAATAATTTATTATATTCTAAGAATAATTCTTATTTAAATTATATAATAAGATAAATATCTATAACAATTGTATTATTATAAATTATAAATTTGTTAATAGATTACAGTATATTATATTATCTGATATGTATAAATTAAACATATTATTATTAGAATAATAATTTATTATTTTCTTGTTAATTTTTTTTAAATATCTATCAAATTTTATTATTTTCATTTTTTAATAAATTACAATACTTTATATTTTATTAAATCAGATATATTTAAATTATATAAATTATTATTAATTTTTATTACGTAAGTGAAAAATTACTAAATGTATACATATCGTATTAATTATATAACACTTTAAAATAGTATTGCAACTAAAAAATCATTATATATTGAACATAATTTTGTTTATACTTATTAATGATCTTTTAAAATAAGTTAGTAACATTTAAAAGTTTAACTTCGATAATATCTATATTAAATTATAATACATATTATAAATATGTAAGACATTGCCATAGTGTAAGTAATATATTGAATGTATAAAGTTTGTTTGCTGATAATATTCGTAATATGTATACTTGGTAAGCATATAATAGTGGTGCATTTGATTAAGATGATGAAGATGATGATGATATTGTGTTTATTAAGCACTAAAATAAGGTCATGTAGACCCCTCGCTCATGCGGAAAGAAAATAATAATAAGATAATAGAAATATGATAATAATTTCATAATAATATACATTGAATATAACACGGACATAAATAATAAGTGATATAGAGGAGTGTTATATACTACATACCATTATACAATTATACCATAATACATGATTAATCAGATCATATGTATTATAATCAATATGAATTATAAGACTAGAAGTATATATATTTTATCTTATTCTTCTGATACACCAAACATTAATCAATCTTATAAATGAAAATTAATAAATATAATTAATAAACATACTTTCGCATGCATTTTGCATTGGTTTTTTTTAAATTACTAAATGATGAACCTAAATAAATACCATAATAAATTATAACTTTATTGGATAATCCTCTACGAAATTCAATACAATTAAAATATGGTGTGCATTATTCTTATTTACATTTATAAAAAATTGTATACTAATCTTTTTTCATATGCAACAAATCTATTATCACAACAGATCCGTACCAATTTGCTAAAGAGGTCATCTGTTGTGCCAATCTTCTAAAGAAGTTTCCTGCCATTTCGAGATACTAGAGGTCATATATTGTGACAATATACTAAAGAGTTCACCTACAGTTTCATCCTTTTAAAGAGTTCGCCTACCATAATAGATAGCATTATTATAACAGATTGCATATGTTAACTGCAAATAAATATGTTCTATCAAAGTGATTTTATATTGTTTTAAATAATAATTTTTTTTTTGAAACATTTTTAAATATCAGCTTCAAAAATTAACAACAAATTATGTTTTTGAAACAGTTTTTGATCCATGTCAATAAATATCCTTGAACTAGGTTTTAAAAACATAAATGATTGTATGTTTTAAAAACTTTATTTCGAAACAATTATTTACTGGGTATCTAATATACTTTTTTTTATAAATAATTGATCGGCTCTAGTTAAAACTCATGATGCATTAATACTAGATCAGCTTTGAAAGGACATTATAATAATTTAATTATAAGAGAAAATGTCATAAGAAAACGTTATATAAGTTCCAGTGGTATGATTAAAGAAATCATGCATATAATTCATTGCATACAAAATAACATTAGAAATATAATTTAAAATATTTTATAATATATATTTATATTTTAAAAATATATATATTCCATTATAATACTACTATATTATAGTATATTATACATTAAACTCTTGTTTATTATTTTCTTAGTAATGAAATTAAAATTCTGTATATTTAATTGTAAACTAGATAATATGTACTTGCTAGGTTTTAAATCTAAGATATATTACAATATATTTGTTTTATTAGTTAAATAAATATTTTTTTGTGATCTATGCCTGTAGATACATCATAACAATAGATATTCGAGACATTCGAATTAATCGTTTCTCTATGGTTGCGTATCGTTAATAGTGTTTATATGAATGTTGTTATTATGTAAAATATTACTTGTATATTGTCAATGTAATTTGATAAATATGGTGTATCTAAATGTATGGGGAAATTGTCGTTAGAGTCATAGTTAGTATCAGTAATGTTATCAGTATCGTATGTATCTTCAGTATCGTTATTGGGATTATCAGTTAGTATATTGTCTATGTGCAAAACAGGCTGTATAATATGATTTATATTAACGTATGTCTGGAGTGATCGAACCAGTGATTTATACTTCGCAGATGACCGATGAGTTGTGATATCCTGTAGAGACCTCTCAGTAAACCTCTCCGATATCTCCTTATTGATTGGAAACATCTTCGAATCACTTTTTTGGAGAGTATATCAATTTCGATGAAAGCAATTATATAAATTCCATTATAATACTACTATATTGTAGTATATTTTATAATATTATACAATACATTAAACTCTTGTTTATTATTTTCTTAGTAATTTTAGAATTCGTTAACTTCCAATAAGAAGAATATTTGTTTCATTATTTAAATGTATTATACTATCATATATATATATATATATATATATATTTATATATGAGTATTCAACAAACCTAAATTCTCTATACTATTCTTGCTTTGTTCAATTGATATTAACACCGGTATATGATTTGATACCGGTACAACGAAACTGTCTGTAAATGATTAGAGTTCAAACTTATATCAAAGTGCCTTTAATATAGTTGCAATGATAAACATTAGTTAATATTATAACTATTTTATTATTGTGATCATACTTTTAAAGAGTAGTGATTAGGGGAAAGTGTACACATATACGATGAAAATGTACGAAGTATTTTTTAAAATAATCTTTATATGTATATTTCTAATTTTAAAACATATTATCTATAATAAATAGTTATTAAATGACAATTTAAGTTTTAAATTACTTAATTTTAATGCGAATATTGCACGTACATAGGAATTTTATATAGTTTCTGAATAACTATTTAATTCCAAATAGAGGTAATATATTATATGTGTATAATAAAATAACACAACGATACGTAAATTATTAAAGTAATGGATCTATACGTTATTTTACTAACATTCATTTTCGAAAATATTATAAATATTAAGTTTGAAATTAATGAATTATAAAACAAATATTGTACGTACATAGAATTTGTATATAGTTTCTGAAATACTATTTAATTCCAAGAAGCAATATATTATATGTGTATAATAATATAACATAGATACGTAAATTATGAGAGTAATTATTAGAGTAACCTAATTATTTTTATAAAATAAATAAATGAATTGTTATCATATAAACAAAATATTATTAACATAAACGGTATAATTATATAAGATAAGATAAGATCATTATAGGTAAACTGTTGTCTAATTTTCTTTATAATTAAATTATAACTATTTACATTATTATTAAATATAAATATAATATATAAAAAGATAATTGGCCGAGTCGGTTTGTGAGGTGTATTACTATTCTTATTTCGCAGGAGGTTTGAGTTCGAGTCCCAGTCATGGCACATTTTTTTTCCATCTTTTTACAATATATAATTATATTTTTAATATATATATATATATATATATATATATATATATTTGTATATATTATATGTACGACTATTAATATAATTAATATTATCATAACGCACGCAGATTATTAAAAAAATGACGCTGATTGGTTATTTAATTGAAAGGGTGTCGATATTACGTGCAATTAGGATGTCGGTATTATGAAAATGTATGTTTCTTAGGTAAACGTCAATAACTTTGTAACAAATTATGAACAATACAAAATATTTTCGGCACATTGTAAACTATAATTAAATCAATACGATGTATTTAAAATATTTAATATATCTAAATTTTAAAATGATTAAGAATCGATATTGTACTTCAAAATTTTCATAAATTTAGAGTTATAACGAAAAAATTAGAATTGATTATGAAAAAATATTAATATTTAAAAAAAAAATATACTTATATGAATTATAATTATATTGATTAAATTTGCATACATTAATTATTTTTGATTGGAATTATATTTTAGGAGATCTCTAGGGTGTAGATATTACGTTTATGTCGATATTAAGCACTCTCCCCACTCATGTTTATAAATTTGTAAAATTTCTCAAATAATTTGTGTGTTAGGGGAAAGATGGGTAATGTGGCCACTTTTAGATAATGTTGTATAACTTTATAAATATTATATCTAATACGATAATTTGTTCAATATAGATACATCTTATGATAAGCAAGGGGACTGCCGAATCAGTTTTTCATTTTAGCATATCTAATTGAAATGATTAAGGTGACCACATTACCCTCCATGGAGGGTAAGGTTGCCACCTAATGCGGGTAATGTGGCCACCTGAAAATTTGGAATTAATCCACTAGATGGCGATACTTTATATTAAGTTTAGTCCAATGATATCACATCAAGTAAAATTTACAAAACACACGCAATTGTGATAAATTAATGCTTTTTATTTTAACTTTATAAATTACTATATTCATTAAGGCTATATCCTAGTATACCATTAAATTTAATTATTATGTTATTAGTATGGAAAAAGTAATTTCAGCAGTAAATGACTGTATGTCATAACAATATGGCGATATAATACCTAGATAAAATAGTAATTTAGAAAGATAACTAATGTATATTATCTGATTTCTATATATATATATATATATATATATATATATATATATATATATATATATATATATATATATATATATATATAGAACCATTTGTATATATATACCATAATATATAGAACCATTTATATATATATATATATATATATATATATATATAATTTTATACATATATTAAATATATTACACCAACATATGGTTCTATAATAAATTATCAATCAATCAATCAATCAACATATATTAAAATCATATCATATCAACATTAATATAAATTATTTTTATAATTACATAATTTGAGGTAAAAAAAAGTGAAATGTAATATAAAAATAATCCAATAAACAAGTATAAATGAAATATATAAAGCACAGTTAAATTAAATACATAAAATTAAATTAAGTTTATTAAATTCTTTAGAAAATCGATATCGAAAATAAAATATATTATATAATGTATTAACATGAAATTGATTTATTTATTTTTAAATCTAGTTTAATATATCTCATAATAAATATATTAGTATATAATACATATAGTCTGTAGTATATACAACTACACCATATCAATGCAGACTGTAGTATATAATAGTCCTTTATATTGTTTATTATTGTTTTTCCGTTGTATATTATTATCAAATTATTATCTTATTACTATTATTTTATTATTATTTTCTTCCCGCACGAGCGAAGGGGTCTACATGACCCTATTTTAGTGCTAATAAACTCAATATCATCATCATCATCATATACAAATACAAATAAAACTGTATGTATAAATAAGTGTATACGCATATAGTGTATATATATATATATATATATATATATATATATAAATAAATATATAGGTTGTCATATCATAATTGTTATTCATCACTTATGTATTTACATTTAAACATATATTTTGCAGTACGTGTAAAGTATTAAGTATATAGTATAGTATAAGTATATATAATATAATACATATATATATATATATATATATATATATATATATATATATATATATAATATAATATAATACACATATATATATATATATATATGTAATATATTATATATAATTAATACTTTACATGTACTATAATTTCTTTACTCACTACTAAAACTATATATATATATATATATATATATATATATATATATATAAACGTATGTATACGTAAAGTTGTATACATATATATCATATATATTAATATATATATATATATATTTCTTTATAATTATATTAATAGATGATTAAATATACTAAATTAAATTTAAAAGTTTATACTACGATTATAATATATATGGAAATATATTTGTATGGTTAGAATATAGTAGATGTTGATTCTATCAACGTTTTCATATAATGACGCACGCAATTTTATAAAAATATAAAAATATTTATTTCTGATCATATGATTGGCTTAAATCATATTGCTGATTAAATGATTGGCTTACATCATAGTGAAGTGGCCACATTACCCTCTAAAAGGTGGCCAACTTACCCGCTTCGAGGTATCACGCTATGTACACTATATAATAATGAATATTACTTACTAAAGGAAATTGCTTACACACTTTGTTATAACTAAATAGTTCTTTGAACACCCAACATTAATTTTCAATTTATATTATATATTAGTGATTTAATAAATGTTTTACTAACTTTTTATTTCAATTTTTTAAAAAGTAAATCGGTTTTTTTGTATTTTTTACATCATTTTTTTTTATTAATAGATATACAAATTATTTTTACTTATTTGAACAATACTTACCAATGCGCATATTTCATGTATATATTTTTTTTGATTGGACTTATAGTTTATGAGATACGCCAAGTGGCCACATTACCCGCATGGCCACATTACCCATCTTTCCCCTATTAATTATATCAATATAAAGTGTTTTATGTACGTGTTCGATACAATAATTATTTTAAATTGATAGGAAATTGTAAGTATTATATGAACTTAAATTTTATATTTAAATTATATATTAAACTTTGAATGTCATTTTCTCAATTTTTTAGTTTTTTACTTAGTAACTACATGTAATTTCCTACTACTTTTTTGGTTTTTATTAAATGTATCTGACATTGTTAATGAATATGTATAACATATACCTATATATGAACCATGTTATATTTATTATTATAATTTATATTAATTAAATAAATGACACATTTATAAACTTACATTTTAATGAAAAAAAAATAAAAAATAACTATTTAACTAATTGAGACTATTTTTACACCATTTTAAATTAACTACATTTATATAAAGAAATATCCTATATGGTGGAAGAAAGTAACTATTGAACACCAACAATTTAGTAATTATTTTCATTAGTTATTTATCCTTAGCGTTTTTAGATATATCTAAAAACACTATAGTGCTAAAATAGCATTGTTTAGATGAACGCAAGCCTTAATTAATTCAGTTAATAATAAATAATACTGCATAACTTATATATATATATATATATATATATATATATATATATATATACTATTTAACTGTTAATGTATATATATATATTTATGTATTAACAAATAAAATAAATATACATTCTATTATAAATATATAATACAAGAAAATTATAATTACAATAATATATATGTATTACAACATTATTATATTATTATTAATTATTTATATATAAGTAATGTAAATATATATATATATATATATATATATATATATATATATATATATATATATATATATATATATATATATATATATATATATTATTGTGTATTAATTAATAATATTAAACTATTTTTGTATTATTAATACTATAGTTATATATTTTTAATATTATCATTATCTAAATATTTAATTATATGTGTATATAATATTAATGTTATTATTAATTTTGCGATATATATATTATAAAATTGAAAAAGAGATATTGATTATTCAATAAAATTTCAATTTTAAAATAGTACTTTATTAATATAATTAAGAATATTACGTTAAATATAAAATTAAAATAATAATTTATTAATAATTTTAAATTAGTTATAATATAATAAAGGATTTAAAATATAGACAATTTGATAAAATAATATAATTTTACTTATAAAATTAATAATATACTTAACATAATATACTTACAATAATACTTAGATGAATATTTCTTTTAATTTCTACTTATAACCATATGGCTTTAATGTCCTTTCAAATATGATCTCATGTTAAGGCATCTATGATTTTAACGAGAGCCGAGTATTTATGTATATACAATAATATAAGATAATTTCTAAATATATATATATATATATATGTGTGTGTATGTGTATATATAACTAACTTGTCGATAACGTTAGAAGCGATATCATTACCAGAGTTACCCGACTGAGTGACATTTTCCCCTATTACTATATTAACCGTTTGATATATGTGAAGTTAGTTAGTTAATTATAACGGCTTGTAATTATACATTATACATTATACATATACTAACTAAATAATAATTAGTTTATTTATTATTGCATATATTAAAATATATATGTAGAAAGTAGATCTACTCGGCACAACCATATTAGGTAATGCTTTCATAATAACTGATACTCTTACGTAATATCTATGATCAGATGTCATTAATATATTCTAGTAAATCACGGGAATAATGAAGTAGCAATAGATCGATAGTGTGTAATGCCGTACTACAATGCGCTTTGAATGCAATGACTAATTAATGATATCACTGTCACCTCGTACCCAAGGCTACTGCAGCAAACACTGACATCATTAGAACATCAATATTACATATATTACATTTATAATCCAATGCTGTCCTATTCTATTTTTGGTGATGAAATTCATAGCATAGCATACATAACATATAAGTTATAATGATGATTGCAGGATGGAATATGATTTTATCCACAACATAATGATGAATCATTACTTCAAATAATTATTAAATTTATTTATTATTTTATATATATAACAAAATAAATATAATTAATTATTAAATAGGTACAATGTATAATGTATAATAATATTATGTAAATAAATTGCATATATATTATATATATAATTAAATTCATAATAATTGAAATAAATCTACCTATATATTAGAAACATTGTACATATAAAACGGCATTGATCTATGTTTCTTTATCTAAAATATATATACAAATATTATAATATTTACTATTATTAAATTATTTGATTTCTGTCAACAAGTTAAATTAAGGGTAATCTCGACAAGCAGAAATGCTTCTATGATTACCCAGGTACGTATACCTAAATATATACCTAAAGTATTCGGTTACTTTCCCCTATAGGGGAAAGTAACCTAATACGGACACTTTAATAATAAATGGTCTTAACTTTGTATGACTCATTATTTGTATTCAAAAATTACAATATATTAATATTATATGATTATAGATATTATTGTGATTTTAAAATTTTATTTAATCTTTTAATTCCATAGATAACGGGGGTGTCCGACGGTCATTGTCCGTATTCAGTACCCATGTCCGAATACGGACACCCTGTGTTATAATACGGACACCCTATATACCACTTGATAAACTATATATTATTGATGAATCAATTACAATTAAACAAATTAGACAAAATACCATTATATTATTTATAATTAATTTTATGAATAATCAATTATAATTTAATTAGTTAATAATTAATTATTTTTATAATTTTTTAATTAATAATACAATTTAAGTATCTAAATAATACAAATTTTAGATTTAACTTTATTTGTGGTATTAATATTATAACGCACGCGATTTTTATGAAAATCATAATAGTTCATACTCTGCCCGCTGATTGGTTATAGGGTGTCAGTATTAAGATATCTAGAGTGTCCGTATATGACCTTATATGACATCTAGATATATGCTTATAACTTAATGAATATTTGATAACAAATATAGAAATTATAAATATCTTTTTAGAATGTTTTATTTTTTAATAATATAGTATTATATATATCGATATATTGTATATTCTTAAGAAGTTTTAAGTTGACTTTTTTTTTCATTAATTTAAAAATGTAATAAAAAAATCAGTTTATTGGATATATAAGCAATATTTTGAATTATTCAAAAATAAAAAATAAGTTTTTAGACTATTTATATAATTATGAATATTTTATTAAATAAACATTTTTTTAGAATAAATGGTTTCTGAGATGCAGAGAGTGTCCGTATTCGGGCACTGTCCGTATTCGGTTACTTTCCCCTATATACGATTCCATGATACTGCTACTTACTGGGATGTATCATATAATAATTTAAAAACATTACTCGTCTCATTAAATAAGTAAATTTTAATTAAACTAATAATATTATATTTAATTATAATTTATAAATTTATTTAAAAATGACTTAAATAACAAATATTAATATTAAAATAAAATAAAAACCAATGTCGTCTGATTGTATTTCAAGTTCACTTTATTTGATATTGTATGAACCATGCTCAGTTATTTAAATTATATTCAAATAACTTTATAAGCACAGTTATTTAAATTTAATTATATTTAAAATAATAGTATATAAGAAATAAGTAAAACAGATTCTGAACATAAAGTTTTAATCGGAGTACAATTATATTTTGTAATTAAAAATGTATATCCCAGCAAACAGTAAGATAATAGAATAACAAATTAATAGCAGCATAATAGCAGCATAATAGACATTTAATAGCAGCATAATAGCACAATGTAAACATTTGAGGCTCTAGAATATGATGTTATGCTGCTATTATGCTGCTCTTACTGTTTGCTGGGATGATTTAAATTAGAGAAATATAATCAATAATATATTGTGTTAACAAATTATATTTGTTAGTGAAATTCAATAAACTTAAACAACTCTATATTAATATATTTACCATGTCGACGAATCTGGTACTAACTTAGTATATATAGTAACTAGATCGAGTTATTGTTAGTATAATAGCTGTACGAATTGTTTGAAATGAACAATTACGGAATACAACATTCTTTTGTATGGAGAAATGTCCACAATAAAGTTGTGTAACATCGCCGTATCTAAATATACAATTATTATTATAATCAAGTGTATATAAGTGTATATATAGGTGTAGTACATATTGTGTACTATTTAATATATATATATATATATATATATATATATAATCTCAATATTTATAAATAAAATAACTCTATTTACTAAATTGAATTTATATAAATTATAAATACACAGTTAGAAATTAGAAGAGTATTCAACTAACCTAAATTCTCTATACTATTCATGCTTTGTTCAATTGATATTAACACCGGTATATGATTTGATACCGGTACAACGAAACTGTCTGTAAATCATAAGAGTTAAAACTTATATCAAAGTGCCTTTAATATAGTTGCAATGATAAATATTAGTTAAATTATAACTATTTTATTGTTATGATCACACTTTTAAAAATTAGCAATTATGGGAAAGTGTACACATATACGATGAAAATGTACGAAATATTTTTTTAATATTTTATATATGTATATTTCTAATTTTAAAACATATTATCTATAATAAATATGAACTTAGTAAATGACAATTTACATTAACCACAAATATCTATACTGCTACCTCTATCAATATTAATACCAAAACTGTTACCTATATATATATATATGGGAAGGTTGGGTAATGACGCCATAGTTTGTTATATCGTTATAACTTTTTAAATAATAATTAGTTTTTAATGAAAAATTAATAGTATATAGATAATATGATTGTTAATAAAATAGCTATTTAGAAAAGTGTATATAATGTATATTGATTGCACGATATCGATTTTACCATTAGACTACAATTGGTAATACACGCCCGGCTGGGTAATGGGCGTGTATTATTAACCAATCATCGTAAGTATTATTCACGAATTAGTAAGTTTCATATCGAAAATAATTGTTCAAATAAATGAATATTCAATCAATTATAAATACACACGCACATAAATATATAATATAATTCTGTGAAAATCAATAACATTCTATATTAGTCATATATGACTATCGTGTATACGCGATATAACAAAGTGTAATATAGTTCTAGACATTCATTTAAGATATATATTATATATATATATTAAGATATATATATATATCATGTTATAACATGACATATTATAAATACACAAATAAAATATAACTATAGTACTACAAAACAAATCTAATGTAAAATTTAATGTTACTGATATACCTATTGAAATGACAATATAATGGGATAATAAAATTAACACCTCTTCACAAGTTTAAGGATAACATAATTATATCGGGTTAATATTAATAGTATAATTTATAATTATATAGTATTTTTAACCTAATTTCAATATTAATATTAATATTCCTATACTAATTCTTAATATCACTTAAATATATATTACTATATACAGACAATTTACTAGATAATAATTAGCAATTAATCCAGTATGATTATAATAATTATTAATATTATATACATATATATAAATATATTAAAATATAATATTTGTTGTTTTTTATATATATATATATATATGAATTAGAAAAATGGTGAAAATGAATTAGAAATTAGCAAGTTATCCTGTATGATTATTAATATTAATATTATATACAACAAATGATATATTTATATATATATATATATATATATAATTATTATGTATACAATAGTAGAATATGAATTTAATGTATGTATGTATAAATACTTGTTAGTTTATAAATATTTATTATATAAAAAATATATAGATATAAGTATATAAATAACGATTTTTGTTATTTTTTAATAATATTAATTTATACGTATATTTTATAAGAATTAATCAATAATTTAATCAATATTTATAAATAAAAATACATTAGTAATATGACATCTATAGCAAAGCCCTTGGCTATAGGGCTTTGGCTATAGCCTATAAATATAGTTATAAATACATCATTAAAATAGTTATACATCGGGTTATATTTATATGTCAATAAATCTTTATTATATTACAAATTAATTTTTATAACGTTAAATTTATATTCAATAATATATGATGGTCAACTGAATTAAATTACAAAACAGTTCAAATTGTTTAGGCCAGGTTAATATTATGTAATATAATTTTAATTTGATATATACAGAATTCTATAAATAAAATATATTTATCAATGTTTTTATCTAGATTTTTTTTATAAAATCAATTCATCATAAATATTTAAAATTTAAATATAATAAATTGTATCTATAATTAAATATTATAATATATAAATTAATTTAATATATATTTTAATATTTGCTAAATATTATATATAGGATTTTCTACTGATATACACTTACAGAACTGTTACGGTGATTTAAGAACAGCTGTTAATCTAGGTTAATATGTAATATATTATTTTTAAGAAAAAGTATAAATAATTTATATTTAAAATAATTCATTAATTTAAATAAATATTAATAATAGTATGTTTTTAAAATAATTATATTAGATTTATTAATTGTAAATTGTTTAATCTATATATAAAGAGAATTACATATTACCCTATAGGGTTTTACATTATAAAGTACAATTATTCAAATAATATACAGGTATATAATAATCACATATATATTACTTGTATTGTATATTTAGTAAATATTATTTACTTACATTTAACTAATTTATATATGATATTCAACTGATATAGCCAAGGAGCTAAAATAAGTGTAGACTAAAATTAGGATAAAAAGGGTAATATGGTTTATAATTTAATGTAATACAGTTTAATGTAAGTTAACATAACTGAATATTATTGTGAGAACATATACAGAATTCTGTTAATAATATATTATTATTGAAATGTATATTAAATAAATATAATAAATATATTTATTAAAATTAAAAAGTAAGAATAAAATCATTATTTCTAACATATTTGTTGACATAATATAATTAATTTTGTAATTATTGTTATTATTATTAATATTAATATTATTATTATTATTTTTATTCTTATTATAATTTAATAAATTATAATTAGGATAATATTAATTATTAATTATTTTTTTAAGTATAATATTAAAAATTCGCTGAGGACGTCCTAAATAATATATATATATATATATATATATATATATATATATATATATATAAATTAGGCAATGATAAGAATAATACTAATATGATTACTAATAATATTATAAACTTAACTTTTATTTCCTATAATTGAGTATATACTATTGAATAAGTATTATGTAGTTTGTATATATAAAGTATATTTGTTATATACTTGTATACTTGTATATATACAAGTATACAAATAAAAAATATATTTTACAGAGTCAAAGTTATAATATAGTCTATATTATATAGAGTACATTTAATCTAAGATTACATCTTATATAATAATTAGCTTATTGTGTATACAATTGATAACAAAATACATAAATATATAAAAAGTTGTATTATAAAAAATACGTATAATAATAGAAAGAAAATAGATGTGGGTTCGAAAATATTATAATTAGTTTTCATATTTTTTAATTAACTGTATCATAACCTGTAGTGAAATCTACACCGTGTATAATTCATTATATGATGCAGTAAATAAATAAGTAGATATTACTATTTACCTTTTTAAATATACAAAATGTATGTTAATTCATCAAAACCATGATTTTAATATTGTTAAAAATAAATATTTATATTATAATGTGTAACATATATATAATGTATTAACTACATTTATATATAGAAATATATGTTGGAAGAAAGTAACTGTTGAACAACAAAAATTATGTAATTATTTTCATTAGTTATTTATGCTTAGCGTTTTTAGATATATCTAAAAACACTATAGTGTTAAAATAGCATTGTTTAGATGAACGGAAGCCTTACTTAATTCAGTTAATAATAAATAATACTGCATAACTTATATGTATACTATTTAACTGTTAATTTATATATATATATATATATATATATATATAAAGTAAAACCTCTCTATAAGAAACTATTTTTTTTCAGTACTTTTTTTCTTATAGAGAGGTTTTCTTATAAATAGGTTTTTACTTTTCCAATGATTTTGATAATAAAGATTGAGAAATATCATGTATCTTACATAATTATTGATTTTTCAGTAAACCTTCATCAACTTCTTTAATTATATTAGATTTAAAATGTATACTGTATTGTTTTCGCTTAAACATGTTAATACATATTGTCATTATAATGATATTTTATTTGATTTACATTATTAATTATAAATTATGAATCATCATTGATGAATATAATAATGTATATAATAATGAATATTATAATAATCTAATATTTAACAATTAATTGTATAATATAATAAATTGTATCATCAATACATTTAAGGATATAATAATATTTATTAATTAATTTGAATACATTTATGGAGTTTATACAATAACATTTATTAATTAATTTTAATAAATTCAAGGATAAAAATAATATATATTAATTAATTTTAATAAATTGTAATGAATTGATTTTGAATTTAATGAATGGATTAATGAATGGATACAAGACCAATTATTAATTAATTTTATTTCATTTTGAGCTATTTATTTAATATAAAATATTCATAAGAAAAAAAAATATCTTATATAATAATTAATTTCTATAATTGTTATCAATATATATATTGTATACAATACTTCTATTTATATATAATTATTTTTTATATTTCTTATATTTTGTATACAATAAGTTTCTTATAAAGAGGTTTTTCTTATATTTTTCTTATAAGATTTTCTTATAAAGAGGTTTTTTAATGTGGAAAAGGTTGAATTCCAACCAAATGTGTGAAACATTTTCTTATAAAGAGGTTTTTCTTATAAAGAGGTTTCTTATAGAGAGGTTTTACTGTATATATATATATATATATATATTTATTTATTAACAAATAATATAAATATACATTCTATTGTAAATATATAATACAAGAAAATTATGATTACAATAATATATATGTATTGCAACATTATTATATTATTATTAATTACTTATATATAAGTAATATAAATATATATATATATATATATTATTTTGTATTAATTAATAATATTAAACTATTTTTGTATTATTAATACTATAGTTATATATTTTTAATATTATCATTATCTAAATATTTAATTATATCCCAGTAAATAGAAGTCTCACTATTTTGGTCACAAACACCTTCATTTTTCAAAGTTTTTAAAACATGGTCGACGGCTAGTTTTTTAGAAGGTCTTCAATACATCATTTGAAAACACATTTGAAACATATAGGTCTCACATAAATTTTTGAAAGAGCAACTAAATATATTATTATAAAATATATATAAAAGGGTATATAAGACTCTAAATCATAATATGATCATATGTTAAATATAATTCAAATTATTCACATTGATATCTATATTATATCTATATATATTATTTATACCTGTTATAACAGTATATAATTATAATTAATTAGCTATTTATATCAAATTATATTATATTGTTATCTATATTATGACTAGATAATTAATTTATGTATTAATTTATATAAGTTTTATTTTGGCGAAACTATAGTTTCAGGCGAATCTATATATATAGATCTATAATATTATATTTATATTATACTTGATGTATGATATTTATTACATCATGTATGATATGTCCCTATATTCCTTATATATATATATATATATATATATATATATATATATATATATATATGTACATATATGTACCCTTATATATAAGTATGATCCCTAAATACTTATATGATCTTAATTATTTTAAAGTATTTATAAATATATAGTATTTTATATATATATATTATAGTTATACATTGTTATATATAGGTTAAATAAATTGTTTTTTTTTAATATTTTTTTAATATGATAAATTTATCAAAAAATATTCAATATTTTTTATTTATTTATATTAATTTAAATTCAATAGATTTACCTAAATTTAATAAAATAATAAATAATTAAATAATTGGTAACATGTATACTTTGAATTTGAATAAATATTGAGTATAAAAAAAAGTATATAGTAGGTTTTCAAAACTTATTAAATCAACATTTTTAAACAAAAGTATATAATAGGTTTTCAAAACTTACTAAATACACATTTTTGAAACACTTATTTCTAATATTTCTATATATAATCTAATATTACTAATTATAATTTATAATGTGCTATATATGTATATATTTGTAATATAAATAATAAAATAAGCTGTAGTTGTATTATAAATGAAACAAATAATCCTCATAAAGTCTCGAACACATTTATAATGTTGGTTTTGAAAACACACTAAATATATTTTTTAAAGTCTTAATATAAAATTTAATTATCTTGTTTATATATAATTAATGGTATAATAATTGTTCATTAACATTGTTTATGTTGAATAAAATTATAATCGATCTAAATTATATAATAATATCTTATATAATTGATTTTGAAATAATAAGTCTTTACAACTTTTAAAATGAAGGTTTTCGAAACCACAATAGTGATACTTCTATTTACTGGGATGTGTATATAATATTAATGTTATTATTAATTTTGCTATATATATATTATAAAATTGAAAAAAATATATTAATTATTCAATACAATTTAAATTTTAAAATAGTACTTTATTAATATAATTAAGAATATTACGTTAATATAAAATTAAAATAATAATTTATTACTAATTTTAAATTAGTTATAATATAATAAAGAATTTAAAATAGAGACAATTTGATAAAATAATATAATTTTACTTATAAAATTAATAATATACTTAAAATAATATACTTACAATAATACTAAGATGATGATTTCACTTATAAGCATATGGTTGTAATGTTCTTTTAAAGCCGATCTCGTGTTAAGGCATCCATGGTTTTATCGAGAGCCGATTATGTATGCATATACAATAAAATAAGATCATTTCTAAATATATATGAATCAGATAGAGTGTAAACACTCAGGAAAATACAAAAGCAAAGCTTGACTAGGTATATTCCCACTCAACTTGATAACAGCATTACAAGAATAAAAAATTAAAAAAATATTAGTAAATTATAAAATGACAATAACTTATTTTAAAATTTCAATTTTGTATATCATTAGAACTATAATTTTGTATAAATATATATATACTATTGTATATATTATTAAACTTATTTGATTTGTAAATGTGATTCGTGTAAATGAAAATCGTGCTGAATAAATAAGTAAGAATATACTTGAATATTGTTATCAAGGAGAGGTCATCATTTTCAGTTAAATACAAAATAAAATATAATAAATAATAAAGTATATATAAATAAAATAAATGTATATTAAAATAAGAAAAATATATAACACAAATGAAATAAATGCATAAAATATGTAAAAAATATAAAAATGAAAGAGAAAAAGATAAAGTGAAAGAGAAAAAGATAAATATATATATATATATATATATATATATGTGTGTGTATATATAACTAACTTGTCGATATCATTAGAAGCGAGATCATTACCAGAGTTACCCTACTGAGTGGCATTTTCCCCTAATGATATATTAACCGTTTGATCTCTGTGAAGTTAGTTCGTGAATTATAACGGCTTGTAATTATACAGTATACCTTATATAATATATACATATAATAACTAAATAATACTTACTTTATTTATTAATTTCATATATTACAATATATATATATATATGTAGAGAGTATATATAATTTGCACGACCATATTAGGTAATGCTTTGTAATAACTGATAGGCTTACGAAATAGCTATGATCAGATGTCATTAATATATTCTAGTAAATCACGGGAATAATGAAGTAACAATAGATCGATAGTATTTAGTGCCGTACTACAATGCGCTTTGAATGCAATGACTAATTAATGATATCACTGTCACCTAGTACCCATGGCTACTGCAGCAAACACTGACATCATTATACCATCAATATTACATATATTACGTGTATAATCTAATCCAATGCGGTCCTATTCTATTGTTGGTGATGACATTCATAGCATAGCATACATAACATGTATGTTATAATTATGATTACAGGATGGAATATGATTGTATCCACAACATAATGATGAATAATTACTTCTAATAATTATTAAATTACTTTATTATTTTATATATATAAACAAATATATATAATTAATTATTAAATAGGTACAATGTATAATGTACAATAATATTATGTAAATAAATTGGATATATATTAAATTTATAATAATTAAAATCAACCTACCTATATATTAGAAATATTGTACAGAAAACGGCATTGATCTATGTTTCTTTATCTAAAATACATATTCAAATATTATAAAATTTACTATTATTAAATTATTTGATTTCTGTCAACAAGTTAAATTAAGGGTAATCTCGACAAGCAGCAATGCTTCTATGATTACCCAGGTACGTATACCTAAATCTGATATCTATATATATATATATATATATATATATATATATATATATATATATATAGGAGAAAGTAACCTAATACGGACACTTTAACAATAAATGATCTTAATATGTTAAGACTCATTATTTTTATTCAAAATTACAATATATTAATATTATATGATTATAGATATTATTGTGATTTTAATATTTTATTTAATCTTTTAATTCCGTAGATAATAGGGGTATCCGTATTCGGTACCCGTGTCCGAATACGGATACCCTGAGTTATAATACGGATACCCTAAATACCACTAGATAAATCATATATTATTGATTAATCAATCAAACAAATTACAATTATATTATTTATAATTAATTTTATGAATAATCAATTATAATTTAATTAGTTAATAATTTATTTATTTTTATTATTTTTTAATTAATAATACAATTTGAGTATCTAAATAATAAAAAAATTAGATTTAGCTTTATTGGTGGTATCAATATTATAACGCACGCGATTTTTATGAAAATCAGACTAGTTCAAACGCTATGCACTGACTGGTTATAGGGTGTCCGTATTAAGACATATAGAGTGTCCGTATTAGGGACTTGTATAACCTCTAGATACATGCTTATAGGGGAATTATGTCTAATACGGGCCAGTGTGTAATACGGGCCACTGCGATATCTCAGTAACTATTGTTCAAATCAAAAAAAAAATATATACAAGATTTATTCAGTATCACATTTCTATTAATAAGGGGTATTTTTATTTTTTAAATTTGCATTTATATTTCTAATATTGATCATTATATCAACAAATAGTTTTCAAATGAAAATGTACTAAATAATTATTTATTTATCCACCATTTTCGTTAATAAATATAACATTAATTAAATAATTCAAAGCACGATTGGAAAGAATAATTAAATACGAATAATATAAATGTATACATTTTACTTTATATTCAATATTAAGTGCGTGGGGGGTTATTTAACAAGTGTATCACATGTTTGCAATACGGGCCACCTAATGTTAGTAATACGGGCCACATGACCAATGAAAATGCTTGATTCTATGTTACTATTTTACAATATTATATCACTGAAATAAAATGTAATATAAGTGCGTGCGACATCGTGCGTGTATTAATACCACCGATATAAAGAATTGTCTTTATATCGTATATTCATAACATCGATATAAAGAAAGTATGATTCATACATGCGTTTATTGATAGATCGAACTATTACGAGTAAACTAAAGTAGTAACTATAGATATCTATAATTATCGACTATAATCGATAATAAATATTATATTGAAATATAATTGATATAATATAATATGCATTAAAGCATAATGTAAATTTTAATATAATGGAATAAATATTATCTAAAATTAGTGAGATCGGAAACTATTGTTAGCTCATCGAGATGGCATCTAATATATATCTAGCGAGGCAGTAATTATATTTATGTGCATTGTTTGTTTATAATAATATTATTATGAAAGAAAGTCGTATATGTAAATCCATAGATGTTACAATGTATTTCATTTGAAGTAATTTTAATATAAATTTCTGATCAGTAATTCGACTTATTAATGTGTTTACTAATAATAGATAGGTTATATAATGTATACAATGAATTATTATTTCTATGGATTAATATTATAAACCATATGTTTGGTAAATAGTTTATGTATACAATTATATGCTTATGATTATATGATATTATTTATAATATATAATTTATAATAATTATATAGATATTTGCCAATAAATAATGAATGTTATCTTATTCCTAATTTCAATTAATTATTATATGATTTTATATAATATTATTCTACATATAGGTTATATTTTCACTGTTGCATTAATTACCTAAGTAAGTTGATAGAAAATAATTATCAAATGTAACAGTCTCTAGAAACACACGCGTATGCATGTTTACATTATTCAGCATAGTATACGTTATACAGAACAATTAAAGTTACGATCTATCGATATTCTATAGAATTTATGTAATGCATTTTATTGTTAACTTTTTTCATTGTTATTTCTATTTTATTTATTATATCTAACTTAATGTAGCTACATTATAATATTTATATATTGCACATTTTGTAAAAAAACATTTTTGTTTATTAATATAAATCATTGTTATATTTATTTATCGACATTTTCACTTAATATTAATGTTATATTGTATACAACATTGTTCAAGTATATTCACTAATACAACACATATATATAATTAATTATTAAAGTTTATATTTTTTAATTATATTTTAATATTGTTAATTTCACTAGATCCTGCATATTATACAATATATATAGACATAAATAATTCATCGTAAATTATTAATTTATATATTATTATATATTATAATTTATACCCAACGCCGTTAAATATTCAGACACACATTATAACACATAGTTCAATGAACAGTTTTATTTTATATTTACTATTCTAAAGGCTACAATTAAAAATAAATAAAATCAATAATACAATTAAAATTCGCCATACAATTCAATATCTTATTATGAAATACTTTTTGATTCATTAGATTTTACAGTTTGATTTACATAGAAATCGATATTTGTATTATAAATATATTTTACATGTATCGTATATTTTAACATTACATTGATATGCATATTAATTTATTTATTATAAATATAATTTTATTAATGTAACATGTTCACCCAATATTATACACTGTAATACCTCGTAATTGTAGATATATTAGATATGTAATCACATGTCTATTAAGTATTCCATTATAGTATATTGATAATAATCAATATTAGTAATCGATAGTGATATCATTTAATAATTATATTTCCGTATTAAATATATTAACAAATATATTAATTATCATATTTTGTTAATTACTACTACTACTACTACTACTATTACTATTACTATTACTATTACTACTACTACTACTACTACTACTACTACTACTACTACTACTACTACTACTACTACTACTACTACTACTACTACTACTACTACTACTACTACTACTACTACTACTACTACTACTACTACTACTACTACTGCTGCTGCTGCTGCTGCTGCTGCTGCTGCTGCTGCTGCTGCTGCTGCTGCTGCTGCTGCTGCTGCTGCTGCTGCTGCTGCTGCTGCTGCTGCTGCTGCTGCTGCTGCTGCTGCTGCTGCTGCTGCTGCTGCTGCTGCTGCTGCTGCTGCTGCTGCTGCTACTACTACTACTACTACTACTACTACTACTACTACTACTACTACTACTACTACTACTACTACTACTACTACTACTACTACTACTACTACTACTACTACTACTACTACTACTACTACTACTACTACTACTACTACTACTACTACTACTACTACTACTACTACTACTACTACTACTACTACTACTACTACTACTACTACTACTACTACTACTACTACTACTACTACTACTACTACTACTACTACTACTACTACTACTACTACTACTACTACTACTACTACTACTACTACTACTACTACTACTACTACTACTACTACTACTACTACTACTACTACTACTACTACTACTACTACTACTACTACTACTACTACTACTACTACTACTACTACTACTACTACTACTACTACTACTACTACTACTACTACTACTACTACTACTACTACTACTACTACTACTACTACTACTACTACTACTACTACTACTACTACTACTACTACTACTACTACTACTACTACTACTACTACTACTACTACTACTACTACTACTACTACTACTACTACTACTACTACTACTACTACTACTACTACTACTACTACTACTACTACTACTACTACTACTACTACTACTACTACTACTACTACTACTACTACTACTACTACTACTACTACTACTACTACTACTACTACTACTACTACTACTACTACTACTACTACTACTACTACTACTACTACTACTACTACTACTACTACTACTACTACTACTACTACTACTACTACTACTACTACTACTACTACTACTACTACTACTACTACTACTACTACTACTACTACTACTACTACTACTACTACTACTACTACTACTACTACTACTACTACTACTACTACTACTACTACTACTACTACTACTACTACTACTACTACTACTACTACTACTACTACTACTACTACTACTACTACTACTACTACTACTACTACTACTACTACTACTACTACTACTACTACTACTACTACTACTACTACTACTACTACTACTACTACTACTACTACTACTACTACTACTACTACTACTACTACTACTACTACTACTACTACTACTATTACTACTACTACCACTTATTTAAATCAAATTATGTAATCTATTATTTATTTTATTCCTATATATATAGAAATAACGTAGATAGTATCTACTAGATACGTATGTTACATTTGTAGGTTGCCGTAGTTCACTATGGTGTAAACTAGTTTAAATCACTGAAATAAATTGAAGTATGCTTTATAAGTATTCTTATAGCGTGAAAATTGTATCATCAATATAACAATTCATTTGATTGGTTGAAAAATGATAACTACTTTCGCCATCTATTGGATGTTTCACCCGGCCCGTATTAAATCCACCTGGCCCGTATTACAAACATTGTTTGCAATACGGGCCGGGCACATTTTCGACGATAAATAACATTTTTACAAAAATTTAAATTGTAATGTTATTGACGTTTATAATATCTAAATCGTGATAAAATTTCATTAATTTATAATCATAAATAAAAAAGTTATTTGATACCATAAAAAGTGGCCCGTATTAGACATAATTCCCCTAACTTATGGGGAAAGTAACCGAATACGGACAGTGCCCGAATACGGACACTCTCGGTATCTCATAAACCATAAATCCTACAAAAAAATGTTTAATTAATAAAATATTCATAATCATATAAATAGTCTAAAAAAGTATTTTTTATTTTTTTATTATTCAAAATATTGCTGATATCCAATAAACTGATTTTTTTATTACGATTTTAAATTTATCAAAAAAAAATTCTACTTAAAACCTTCTCAAGTATATATAAATGTATTAATATAAAATATAACAATAAAAACTAAAGCATTCTAAAAATTGTATTTTTAATTTCTATACTTATTATCAAATATTAATTAAGTTATAAGCATATATCTAGATGTCATATAAGTTCATAATACGGACACTCTAAATGTCTTAATACGGACACCCTATAACCAATCAACGCACAGCGTATGAACTATTCTGATTTTCATAAAAATCGCGTGCGTTATAATAGTAATACTACCAATAAAGCTAATTCTAAACAAATTATTATTTAACACTTAAATTGTATTATTAATTAAAAAATAATAAAAATAAATAAAATATTAACTAATTAAATTACAATATATTTTTCATAAAATTAATTATAAATAACGTAATTGTAATTTGTCTAATTGATTCATCAATAATATATAGTTTATCTAGTGGTATATATGGTGTCCGTATTATAACATAGGGTGTCCGTATTCGGACATGGGTACCGAATACGGACACCCCAGTTATCTACGGAATTAAAAGATTAAATAAAATTTTAAATTACAATAATATCTATAATCATATAATATGAATATATTGTAATTTTGAATAAAAATAATGAGTCATAAAAAGTTAAGTCCATTTATTGTTAAAGTGTCCGTATTAGGTTACTTTCCCCTATATATGCATTTATATTATTTAAATATATATATAAATAATAATTATTTTAAATAATAATGATATTTTATAAACAAGAATTGTAGTCTTTTATTAATAATTAAAATGTGTGAATTATTATTAAATTCCAGCTACTGCCTAACAGTAAAATAAATAAATAATGAATTAAATAATTAAATAATGTAAAGATATATCATAATGAAACACATTATTTAGCTACTCCCAGTAAAACAATTTAGTACTGTGTCGTAGTGACTTTTTAAATGGGTTTTTTGTCAGCTATTTCCCCCTCCATTAAATGTGTATCCACAACAAAATCATATTTTCTCATAATTAATTATATCATAATCCTATTTATATATTATAAATCATTAGGTGTGTTTTATTGGGTTGTTTTTCATAAACAGTTGAAAAAAAATTATATTTTGAACTTACCCAAACTTTCATATCCTTAAAAAGGCACTGCTAACTCATGATTATTCCACCTTATTCCACCCTATATACAAACAATATATACCCTAGATCTAGGTATACTCGAGTATACGTAATATTATTATAAACCGTTTACATTATTACGATAAAAATAACTTAAATAAAACTGAATATCAATAACTTAATGTTATGGATGCTAAAGAACAGCATACGAAACAGGGGGAGATAACCCGAGAAATTCATAGATATCTTAAAGAACGACTGCGCCTATGAATAAGACGAATCATAACTTATAATGGACAGAGAAGGATGGAAATAAAGTGCAATATCTGGTCGAGTGATAACATGACTAAAGTAAGTAAGTAGTACATTCTTGCAGTTCACCGTTATAATATCATGCATGCCTCACTTTCGTTATTCATACAATATGTTCGATAGTATAGGGGAGAGTGGGGTTGTATGACCATGTTTTTGTATAAATTGCTATCATTATGGTAATAATAAATTGTTCTTAATTATTTAAATTGTATTGCATAATATATGATATTAGTTAACCAATATATCACTTTTAGATATAAGGAATACTTATAAGATTTCATAATTACAATTAATAAAAAAAAATAAAAAAGTTCATTCAACCCCAAAGGCGGGGTTGAATGAACATACCCTGTTTTACTTCTTTAATTGCTCTTGTCATGATAGTTTTATCACGTATTCTATCAGTTTGTTGAGTATAGTTTCTCATTTTTGATTCCTAGAAATAATATTTAAATAATTATTATGAATTAGTAATTGACCCTCATTAAAATTAATTTAATTAATTATATTGATATATAATTAATTATATTATTTCTATTTAATCATTACTTATTTATATTCGGATCATTGAATATATATTATAATATTATAATAATATTAATATTATAACATTATAATATTATATTATAAATATTAACATATGATATTTGGTTGATTGAACAATGTTCATATAACCTCATTTTTAGTGGTTCACTCAACCCCATATCAAATTTTATTATTAATTGATAACATTTTAATATTTTATTTAAAATTTTAAATATATTTTTATATTAATATTAAGTTAATTATATATTAAAATCATATATATAATATGAAAATAATCAAATAATTATTATAGAAGTTATAAAATATATTACCTTGTCTGGAATTTTTACTTTTGAGCTTACTTTAGTTAAAAATGTGATTAAAATGTTACTATTTTTATTTTTTTATTAAAAATGATACTTCCGCAACTGTATTAATTATAGGTGACGATACTAGTTCAGTTAAATAAAATTTCTGCTGTAGCAATCAATTGTTATCTCCAGTGGCTCATGCAAGACACATGTTCATACAACCCCATTCTCCCCTACGTATTGATCACTATCATTAAATAATAAGTACTTCTATCTATAAAATATGCAGTTAAAAAAGTCACTGGCCATATGTATAACTAAAGTATCGAGTAAGTGTAATATTATCTTGGATTTAATATTAACTATTAGGGGAAAGTCCCCGATTACCGACTCCCTCCTAATACCGAACCCCTCTCGTATCTCAGTAACTATAAGAGATATCAAAAAATAATATATACACGAACTGTTAGTAATTTAATGATACATATGAATAAGTATTTTGTTTTAACAAATATTTAATCCTACAATTGTTATTTGATAAAATGTAATATTCTGTTTATACTTTTTAAATATTTGAATATTAACTTTTTTTAAATCATTGTAAATACTTTATAACTGAAAATGTAATACTGCACATAATATTGTAGATCAATAAAATGTTTATAATTATTATAAAAATAATTCAATTTGAATAAATATTAACCAAAATATCTTAATTATAGCAACCCATATGATTTCCCTAATACCGACCCCCTAAATTACCCTAATACCGACCCCCATGTGATTTATAATATCCAATCAAAATAGATCAGTATTTTACTTTAAAATATGTCATAAGTTGTATGTTTATCATTGATATAGATTAAGGATTCATGATTTCATTATATTATATACATACTGATTAAGAACTAAATATTAAATAATAATATATACTATTTTAATATAATTACTATAAAGTTTAAATTTAAATTTAATATTACTATTAAAACATAAATTCAATAAAAAATAATTGCGTGCTTGTTATAATTAATTATATTTATTAATATCTACTATTGATTGGATATTATAATACTAAAAGTATGTATACCACGATTATTTTAGGGGGTCTGTAATAGGGGAAGGGGTCGGTATTAGGAACAGGTATCCGATTACCGACCCCCCTGTTTATTCTTGTAAATATAATTATATCAAAAATTTAAAATAGCCACATTATTCATTACCATAATATAACCCTATTTACAAAATTTCAAATAAATATATTTAATATTTAATAAGTTATTACAAATAATCATTTAGGGGTCGGTAATCGGGGACTTTCCCCTACTTGTTATTTTCAAAAATCCGTATTAAATAATATGTAATAAATACTACTAATCAATCATATATTGAAGTCCTCTATTCATATCGAACATAACACCAGTATACGATATTACATCATATTATACATATGTACTATACTATACTATGCACTACATATTACTTTTATATATCTATACAATATATTCCATAGAATAGGTGAATAATGACCTGTCTACTTGTCCTCATCCACTTCACTATTGTTACCCAATTCTATCTTATATCTACATATTTCAATAAACTTTAGAGCTTTAAGATAGTTGGTCCACATTATGGAAATCCCTCCAACACTCTAATTCTTCAACTCTTTATATCCCATCGTTTATTTTTGTTTTATAGCTTATATTTAATGTTATCATATATATAAGCTATAGCTTATTTATTGTTATCATTATTTTACATACCATATTTATTGATTGATTGTATGCTAATTGTTAGAATATTAGGTACATATTAAAGATCAACAATCAAAGAAAATCAATGAAATAAATGTATAATAAAATCGATAAATATAACTATTTAATATAGTTAATATATGTAATATAGTTAAACAGTTAAATATTGGTAACTTAATTTCTTACATCTCTTCATACAATTTACGTTTACGGATGTAAATTCATCAATATATAATAATATCACTATGCTTGGTAACGCTTTCGTGATAATTATTCTATTATGCAATATATGATGTCATTAATAAATCAGATATGCCATTATATTAGTGGAATACTTAATTATCAACCGCGATAGGTTTTAATCGATAATTAGTGTTGTGCAACAATGCATGTTAAAGTGCATTTTTAATCAATCGTTATAAATTTAACTTTATATTTATGACATGTTTAAAAAATGTATATTACAATTTATTCTATATATTTTAAATAGTTCGTGAATATTAAAATATTATTAAATAAAATTTATTATGGACAGCTAACATTTTTTTAAAGAGATTTGTTATAGAAATATATTTTAATAGTGATTTAACTTATTATTTATTGATATATTTTGGCATAATTTATATTATATAATATGAAATGACATATAATATTATAATATTTAATTTACTATATTATAACGTGTTTATTTATATATTTTATTATTTATTATATAATTATTTATCCAACAATATTTCATTACATTAATTAGAACAGATAATATACATATTATACAATTTAAAAAATTAAACAATTAGTGAATACTATTTATTGCTATATCTATGATTATTATATTATATTATAATATATCAACAACAAAAGAAGCTAAATATATAAATAACCAAACTATAATATATATGTACACACACATATATATTATTACATGTATTATAAAAGTTATATATAATACATATGTATGTAATATTCAATAATATATTGTTTATTTATCTCGAGTATCAGCTAGAGCAGAAAGTCGTAAACATGCTTTCGGATTACAAGAATAGAAAACATTTTTCCCGATATAATATGGCAAAAAAGTTTCATAATATATTTCTAGATTTCTTTTCATTACATCTTTCAATTTAGTTTTATCTGTTTTAATTAATTTAACAGATTACATAATATTATATGATACTGATTATAATAATATACATATATATATATATATATATATATATGTATATATAATTATTTATTTTATTTATATACATACATATATAATAGTATTATAATTTAAATTAATATCTAAGTTTAGTAATACTTTTATTATAAATCACATATTTTATATATATATATTTTATGTATATATATATATATATATATATATATATATATCATGATATCAAATTAGGTCGTGCTAGTATATTCATCAAATTATATAAATGAAAGTTAAAAATGTAGAAAATATATGAAAATTTCCTCTTTAACTTAGCTGCCCCGCGCCTCCAGCGGTCAATGAGTTAACACATTAACAGCTGCATAAATATGAATTCATGAATTAAATATATTTAAGAGTCGACTCTTTACGGGGATTTCGCAAAGGGAAAACTAGCTAAAATCGATATTAATTAATTTAATTTTAATATGTAATATTAATTATATATTATTTAGTGTTTTTCAATAAATTATCTATGAAATCAGTTTAGCAATATTTCTATATAGCATAAGAGCATCGATGAAAATATATTTTATAATACATCATTTTGTATTTCTTTATAAGTTATGTATTGAATATTAACTGTTCACATATATGTGTATATACGTATATACGTATATACGTATATGTATATAACATTATTGATTTACATATGCCATAGTAGTGCAAAAAGTAAAATATAAAGAAAATGGCATTCAAAGTTTATTTTAAATACATAGTATTTTCAATTTCATATGATTTTTAATTCGATTTATCTCATAAAACACTTTATATTGATAGAAATACTCCAAAATAATTTAAAATATATCATAATGTGATAAATAAGATACTGAACTTAGTTACGAAATAATAAAAATTAAAAATTAAAATATTATACATATTTTAACGTTAGCTTGCACCCTTAAAGCAATTATGAAATAAATAAAAATAGCTAACTTTTATAATTATAAGAATTCCTAAGATGTTCAAATAATACAGATAACTCTGGAGCTTGATATCCATACACTTTTCTCGCAATTTTCAATCCGTGTTCAAAATAGTTTATACTCTCTTTGCATATACCTAAATATTTATAATATATGAAATAAATATTAATTAGTTAATATAATCAATTATATAAATATTATAAAATAGTTTTTTTTAATAATTTGTAATCATTAATATTATATAAATATTAAAATATCATGATATGTATTAAAAATACGTATATAAAAATATGTATTATGTATAGGTATATGTATTATATACCTAATATATATATATTACACGTGATTAATTTAAATAAATGGTCTATATTATTAATCTAGTTTTAAAAATACTAGATATAGTTATTAATGTATTCTTAATAATATTGTATATATATATTATCTATTTGTTAATAAATTCATTATAGTTGATTAGTTTTATAAAAATGTATATTTAACTGCATATGTGTAATCTTTATCAAGATAACCAATATTTGTATAGCTTTTCAATAATCTTAGAAATAATATATACCATATTTTTATAATATATATATATATAAATATGTTATATACTAAAATCATATCGTAAAATATTATATGCGTTACATTTAATTTTACCTATATATTTTTATAAAATGACATGTATCCTAATTATATATTAACATTCGTATAATATAGGAATTATATAATATAATTCATATTTGATCTTATATTTGTTTTCTTTAAACGACCTACTATTGAACCCTACTCTACCTATTCTACATATTGTAACTTATATAGGCCTACAACTATTGTAAATTATATTCTCATTCCGAATTCCGTTGTCTCTCCTAATATATCTTCATTTTACAATATTCTATATCATTATATTTTAATATATATATATACATTTTTTCTCTATTTTATTTATATTATATATTAAAGATAAATTATTGAATTTAAGTTTACTATAGTAAAGAAACCTATAATAAGTCTATAGTAAGCCTATAGGCTGCTATTTATCTACTTCCCTAACATATTATATACATGTATCCATGTATACTAAATGATCTTATATCAAGTGAATGGAGGGGAATTATCTGATTATTCTATTTACACATATTAGCCGAATGTCTCCGAGAGAAATGTGTATGATACAAATGAACCGTGTTATATCATCATTAACCCATAGTATGCTACTAAACTACATAACTGTATATTTAATATCAAAATAGTACACATTTATATACTTCTTATAATATTGTTAAATTGTGAGGTTTATTTTCCATATTACTACATAAATACACAATACTTTTTAGTTAATATAAATGATTTACAAATTATAGTCTTAACACTTAAACCTTTAGGTATAACTAAGATATAACTTTGTTGTATATTAAGTTACTTATATTAAACATATCGATGACTACGTATCGATGAATATACAGTCATATAATTGATTATATAATTGATTATAAAAATATAAAAATATAATTTAATAGTTTATTAAAATATCACTAATGATAAACTATGTACACAAGATATTAAACTACATTAAGTAAATATATGCTACTTACTATAAGTGTATAGATTACAAATACTACTATTGTATTATATAAATAAATGATTTAATTATAACTATGCATGTATCATACTAATTTTAATAATTAAATATATATATATAAATTAAATTAATTATGCTTACCATTACGTTGCAGTTGAATTTCACCAGCCAAAATATAACACTCAACCAAGTCTGGGTGGTTCAAGGGTAATAAGCGAACTTTCTTTTTTAATATTAATATTGCATCTGTAAAATAAATGTAAAGTGTTACAACTTTTTCAATGTTATAAATTATTTAAAAAATTTATTTTCAATCTCAAATATAATTATACGTTAAACCAAACCTGTTATTTCTAATTCTTTTGCATTTTTGTCAGACAACTCGTCACTTAGGGAATGTAAACTTCCCTTTTTTAACTGAGTATCGTAATAATACGTATTATAAATTAATTATAATATTTATATTTATATATATATGTAATTATATGGTTATTGGTAATTAGTATTAATATTATTGATTGATTGATAAGGGCCATGAACGCCTCATTAAATCCATTATAACTTAATTTTCCATTCGGCACTCGACGACACAATACCATGATACAAAGAGATACAATCTCATTTGTTATATTAATATTATTTAACTATTTGATATACAGTATAAGGTTTATAAAGAATACAACTTATTACAAACATCTGTCTTCATAACATATATATATATATATATATATATATATACATATATATATATATAAACTATATATAAACTATATATAGTTAATAGTTAATTAATAGTTAACTATAGTTAATAGAAAATAGTATATATTTCATGATTATATTTTAATTTGTTTACTCTATATTATAACATATGATTACAATTAAAATAACTATTTTTATTAAATAATTAATGTATTCATAATACTCTGTTATATAACATATTATTATTATATCGGAGTAGATATTTATAATATTACATCATGTTATGTTATATAATAATATTAAGAACATTTAACAAATATTAGAATTTATTTATAAAATTTTATTTCCTCACATTCAATGTAATGATATTTGTTTACGTTACATCTTAAATGTTATTTAATTTAATTTAAGAATATGTTGCCAGCGTTGTATTTCAAACATGAGCTTATTTTTAATTATATTTAAAATATATTCTACATTTTCCATTTTTTTTTAAATAAATAGAATTAAATATTTTATATTATATATTATTTGTAATTATTTGAAATAAATGAATATTTAATTTAATTTATAAATAATAAATGTTTATATATGTATAACTCATATTAATGTATGCTTTTATCATCAAATAATTTAATTACATTATGGAGTACATCATTTAGTTGCATTCATAATATAATCAAATATATTACACTTGTGTATATTTGTGTAACCTAATAATTATATATGGCCATCTAGCGGTATTAGTCAAATAATAAGAAAAATGTAAAATAATTTTAAAAAATCAAATTTCTTAATTAAAATATCACATGATATAATTTCATATACTATTTCGCCATCTAGTGTTAGATTCATTTTAGGTCAGATTCATTTTTAATTTATATTTTCGAGGTACTATAGATTGATAAGGATTGTAAAGTCTATGGTATAATTAATGATTTGATATTATATATATTATATATATATATATATATATACTACATCAATGTGTGATAAATTAATCCAATTAGAGTAAAATATATAATAATATGTTATACAAATTATATTAATGTTAACATCTATATCACTATTACACATAGTATATATTTTGAATTTATTTAATTTTATAATACGTTGAACATTGTATAAACATTGAAAACGTATAAACATTGAACTTTATAGTAATATTAGAATATATATATATATATATATATATATATCCAAATAAATTACATTAAAATTAGATACAGATTATAATCTATGATAATATATATTAAATAAATATATAGGTAACATATAGGATAGAATAATTATTTGAAATATTTAACAATAATTAATTGTCATACATTGAATATATATATATACATTTTGTAACCTCATAATCTGGTATAAAACAGGCGATACACTTACAAATAAAACCAAATTTGTCATAAAGAATATTCTTCCTTTCTTCAATACCTTGTTTAGCATAATCTACACCTATATACACATTTAATGTAATTATAATACATATTATAAACTGATTATTTAATTGTAATATATTTTATTTATTATTTTTACATTACTAAATATTCTATACTTTATTAAGGGGATATGAGCGTTTTTGTAAAAACAGTAAAAAAAATTGTAATTAATATATATATATATATATCTCATATCAAAAAAGTAGATATCAAAACAATTAATAAAATATAAAAATTAAAATTAACACGACCTATTTTTGAGAATAAATAATTATAAGAAATAATCTCTAAAAATACTGCAAAAATACGTTTATATATAGTTATTATACAGAATTATTATTTTGTTATCTAATATAATATTTTGAATTACTATTACTATCATAATTATATATATATATCATAGTATGGATTTCTATAATATACATATCAATTTTTGATTACTATAAAATATATATAATATTCATATCATATTGTGGATTATTATCATAACTATTTATAATATACATATACATACATCATATACAAATAATATTTGTATAATAAACATACACACACTACACTATAGTAAGAGTATATATATATATATTCTTTTATTCAAATAAGCTCTATATTTTAATAACACATATATATATATATATATCATATTAAAACTTGATTTACTCAGAATAATTATTTTAGTATTAATTACACTTACAAAATTCAATAACTATGTAAATAATGCTCATATTTTGATTAAATTTTCAGAATATATTAGATATTATATGTTTATTGACTGAATAGACGATTATACAATTATTTGTATTATATCATATATAAAATATAATTCAAAAAAAAATAAAAAGTAAACTACATTTGTACTATTATTAGATGAGTTGTATTTCTAAAAATATATAATATTTATTAATTATGCTATATTAAACTAAATAGAGCAGTCCTTCCTTCAATATTCATTTTATAGAATTGAAATATATTAATAATTTTAAACTTATTGACATTTAAAAAAAAATCCCTATCTTTTTAATTTGAATTTTCAAAAAAAATTCAAAACAAGCGTAACGGTCTTTAGATGTCAATGTAATTATATAGGATTTTTTTTTTTTTAATATTAAAAATCTCATGAAATAATTAAGATTATCACGTAAATTATAATTTAAATTGCATAACATTAAAATATAGTGTGTTAATTGTTTTATAGAATAAATGATTAGAATATTAGTTTTTTAAATATCAGTATTTTAAAAAAGTAAAAAATATATCAAAATGAAATATTTATTTTTTAAATTTAATTATCAATTATTTATCAACTCTATATCTAATCACTAATATTTTCTATAGTTACAATATACATATATTACTAAACATACTGTGACAATTTACTAAGTTTAGTTGATTATTTACTGATAAATAGACATTGTCATTGAAAATACAAATATTCTGAGATAATTGATGTTAAATATTGAATATATTATTTATCTGATTTTTGACTCTTATTATTATGGTAAAAGTTATTTTAACTAATTCTTACAATGTTTATATTATATTTATATAACTTGTATAATTTGTCATGATTTTGACATAAATTGCATCTATATAAATTATTGAAAAATAGAGTTACAATATATGTAAACAGTTATTGTTGAGCCATTTTTAATCATTATTTTAGTAAAATAGGTAGTGTTATAAAATTATATTTTTGTATGCTTTATATACGTTTTAACATATGATATTTTGATATAACATACATTATACATGTAGTAATCTATTTTTTAACTAACATTTTTTTTTTTTAATACCGTGAATCCCCTTAAATAAAGTAAATTTAATAGTATAATACATGTAATAAAGGACCTTTAATTATGAATATATTCTTAAATTCTAACCATAAGTAATAGTGATTTCGGATCCCGCAGCAATTGTTCTTGACGCTCTAACAACTCCAAATCTATCTTCATTTCTATTTGTTAATAATAATTATATATACATATAAATATATATATATATATATATATATATATATATATATATATATATATATATATATCTATAGATATGAATATTATCTAAAGATTAAATAAGACGAATTATTTAATCATTCATAAAATTCATGATTACATTATTAGGACCCTATGTATTCCCCATTACTATAGAATATTAAATAGATAATAATCGTGTTATTACGCATCTACAGATATTTATATTTTTATAATATATATATATATATATATATATATATATATATATATATATATATATATATATATATATATATATATATATATATATATATATATATATATATATATATAGAGAGATAGGGGAGGGAAGGGGTTAGTGGCCGATAATTAATATGCCTCCGAAGATTTCTAATATATCGATAAATACTGAATTTTAGGCTCTTATTTTTTTGAATTAACTAGAAATCATACAGTTCTAGAATACTGTGATTTCACTTTTATATATAAAGTGTTTATCCTAATAATATAAACGTTTAATTAAGCATTAAAAAAAGCACTAAAATAAGGCAAGGCTCTTGTAGTGGCCGCTAGTACCAGAAAATGCGATAGGTGTCTCGTAATGTATTCGATTTATATTTTGTTAATTATGTAATATTAAATAATTATATATATGATGCATACGCACCTTATTTGATTCAATGATCTAAGTATATATACACATACTCTTACATATAAATAAGCATAAATATATATAATCATATTTGTTATCAAAATTTGACAACAAATTATTATATAATAAATTAGAGTTATTAATTAATTATTTTTAAAAAATTTACTATATATTATAGATATTTGGATTATCTAAATATTGTATATAGAACTTATTATCCTATCAAGCACCATTTAAGCTTTAATTAAAACGGCCACTACTCCCTCCTCAGCCATCGAATTATTTGCCTAGTAATATAATTAATTCACCAAGTTTAAAAGCATTTACCAGATTATATAAACGTCTCGTCTTTAATTAATATTTATATTTTTTTTTATATATTGTATATTTGTTATACATATTTTAATTTAATTATATCTTACCTATTTTTTTCATTTACCTTTTATCATGTTACAATTATATATTATTTTATTAAACATGATGAGTTAGAGATAAAGTTTCGTTTTATATTTTTATATTTTTACCAGATTATATAAACGTCCTTAATTTATATTTACATTTTAATATACAAATTTTAATTTTACCTATTTTTTATTTGACATTTTATCATTTATAATTATATTTTATAATAGAATTTATTATTTTAAACATGATGAGTTTGAGATAAAGTTTCGTTTTATATTTGTATATGATATTGTTATTCAAAAATATTATTAATTTATAAAATTTTACACTAATTATATATTATTATTATTTAAAAAAAACCCAAAAAAACCCAAAAAAATAAAAAAAAAAACAAAAAAAAAACAAAAACAAAAAACAAAAACAAAAACAAAAACAAAACAAAAATAATTAAAATAGTCTTTCTATATATTATTATAATTAATTGTATTGTAATTTTAAAAAAATTTTAAATTTAAAATTTATAAACATATTTATAATTTATATATATGTTTATTTTATATTTGTATTTTATATTTTTATGTTATCATCGAAACTTTAATCTAAACATAATAGTCTTATTCATAGTATGTAATAGTAATATTCATATATGAGTATTATATTATATTTTAAAATAACAATTTAAAAGATGAATACATCCTTGTTAATTTATGAAAATAGAAATATCCATACATTTTTTGAAATAATATAATAATTTAAGAATCAACTATAATAAAGGATAAAGTATAAGAAAATGAAAAATAACAAATCATTTGTTATGAACAAATATTAAAATTTACTTATAGTTATTATTTGTATATTAACGTATATCTTATAGTTTATCAATTCCATAAATTCCTTAAACACAATTGTACGATTAGATAAATATTAGGTATCAAATCTAAAATTTGTAAAAAAAAAAATGTTAATGAGTTTTAAAAGTGTTACAAAAAAAACTATATTAGCTTTAAATCTTTACTATAACTGTGTTAGTAATGTATATTATTTATACTTCTATTTATATATATATATATATACCTATACAAAATATATATGATAACATATAATGAAATATGATTATTATTGCTAGTAATAATACAATATATATATATATATATATATATATATATATATATTATAAATAAAACATAACATATACATATAACAGATAAAATGAAATAAAATTAGGATAATATTTATGAAAATCATTTTGAAATTGAATATGTTTACAGATTATATTTAAAATATATATAAGTAGTTATATATATGCGCATTTAAGTGACATTTTTATGATATAGTATACAAAGAAGATTAATTATATCTTAACATTTTAAAAACAAAATAATAAATTGAATAATAATATTTATATATTCGATTAAATGTACTATTTAATTAAAGTTTGAAATTTTCCAATAAATATATTCATTATATATATATATACATATATATATATATATATAAAATTAGTATTATTTAATATTAATTATATAATACTTCATATCATTAAATAACATATATGATCATATAGTAATATTACATATTGTATATAATATATTATCTGCTATATGCATTACTATTTAATGGAAGTTATACTAACAAAAAATCCGCATTCGATATACATGAATGATTTAATAAACTTGCGTTACTATAAATAGCAAATCCGGCAACCGGTAAGGGAATCTGGCCCATACAATCGATTCCTATAGGAGTATACAAGAATATAATACAAATGAATAGACTAAATATATTGGTAATTTCTATATTACATTTATTTTTTAAATTATATTAAATAGTAGAATATCTATTTACTTGTGAAATATTTAAAAACTAACCTACTTCACTATGTTGCTTGTAATCTATAATGAAATATTATGATATTAATGTAAATATATAAGCGTTATAATGGTTGCATTAGATGTTTGGAAATGAACTTAACGGAAGATTAGAGAAAGAGGTAAGAGGTAACAACTGATGTAGTAAGTAATGAAGAGTGTATGTGTATTGTGTGTATTGTATGTAAGTATTGTGTGTATTGTATGTAATGAAGAGTGTGGGTAAGGTGTGTGTGTGTGGGTATTACCGTATATTGCGTAGCTATTCACCATGCATTGAAGAGTGTGGAAGACAAGCATTGCACTAAAGAACTTAGGTGTTAGCTCCAAGTCAAAGAATTCACTCGGAAACGCAGCGATTAGTGAAGATACCCACTAGGTGATGAATAAATTGTATCATGAATTTATATATATATATATATATATATATATATATATATATATTAATTAGCTTAAAAATATGAATAAAATATGAAAATATTGTTTATATTTTATTATAAAACTTATTCATATTATACTTTAGAGATGTTTACTTATTGACAAATATATTCCTAGAAATTATTATCATAGTAATACACAGTTTTTAATCCATTATAATTAAATAAATATAAATTTGAATAATATCTAATATTATTAAAGTATTTACCATCAAAGTAATGTATTGACATTGACATTTATTAGATATATGTATAGTTTTAAAATAGTTCACACATATATGTATATAATATAGTACAACTCTTATTAACTATAATATATACATTGTTTATCTCAGAATAAATTAAAGATATTTTCCAAAAAGGATGATCTTAAAAAAGATTATATTCAACACTTTGATTTATTAGACATGTATTTTATACTATATAGAAATATTCTATCTAAACTAATGTTTTGGTATATAATCAATTATAATGATATAATATGAATTATGTATTAGATCTCTACATATTATTGAATAATTTTTGATTTATTTATGATATTACTAAATATTATATAATATTTTTAATTTTAATATTTTGAATAATACTAACATTAATAATGTTGAATAAATCAATATGTAAATGTGCTGAATTGTGGCCTAATTTCAATAATGAAATATAATGGCTATCATAAATTGAGACGCAGTTGGTGTTTCCATCAAAATAACCATTAAATAATCTTTTTTGCATATCTAGAAATTCAATATTTTATAAGAAGAAATATATGTAGTTTAAAATATTATTTAATATTTTCACAATTAATAAAGAACATAAATCAATTATATGAAAATAATATTAAAATAATTACATAATGTAATTATATAAAATAATATATATATATATAATAATTATAATATTATAACATAATTTGTTAATATAATATATAATAGGTCAATATGTTTTTTTTACCTTTTAATCCGTCTTTACCAATACTTAAAAGAAGTCTAAATGCAATATGAAGATATATTTTCTATATTGAATAATAGAAAATTTAATTAATGAACATTATAGATATATGAATTTCTCTAATTATTGACAAATTGATAGTTTGCAGTGATAACCTTTTACAATAATATTATGAGTCATCTGACAAATGAATATTCATTTTGTAGAATAAATAGTAATTCACATAGTATATATGTGTGTATATTATATTATATACAGTGTATATATATATATATATATATATATATATATATATATATATATATACTATAGTATAACTCTATAGAGTTTTAAAGTTTAAAATTATAGTATTACTAAATTGTAATAAGGCAACATATATAAACTCTATAGTATTCTTGTTATAGTATGCTTTCTATAGTATACTTTTTATAGTATACTTTCTCTAGTATACTTTCTCTAGTATAATTATTATAGTTTTCTGAACTAACATCATTAAAGTATTTGATCAAGCCACATTCATATCGATGGTAGGACACCCAACTCTTAGCCTCGCAATAATAATCACAGTAACGAGCTACTGTACAATTCCGGCATCTATATAACGTACATATATCATAACGGACAGTGTTGTAAATAATGCTTTCTTTGGGACATGGTACAATATATTGTATATATATAAATTTTAAAAACACTATAATATATATATTGAAAATTATCGATTATATTGTTTAATATACGAATTACTACACAATTGTATGATATATTTAACTAAATTATTGTATATTAATATTATAATATCATGTATTTGATCACCTACCCTTATATTAGGAACAATATTAATAGGAAACCTCGATACATAATTATTAATTTTTCTCTTTATTGTAAAAAATCTTATATGAAAAATATTTTTTTTATTTTGAGAAAATAACCTCACTATACTACAATATAATATTATTTATAAACGTACTTATAGAAGATGTATGTTATACTATATATATTTACTATTTATACTTATATAAATAAACTAGAACATTAAATTGTCTATTTTATAATAATTGAATATTTGATGGAAATTCTTCAATTATCTACTCCTATATGAATATTTATAATAACGTATTCTATATTCAATATATTTATTTAAAATTATGTAATTAGAATAATATTATGGCAATACATAATTTTGCTATTTTATATTTTTGATATAATTAAAACAATAATAAACATAGGGTAGGTAATTGGACATATATATATACCGACCTTCTTCACCAATTACCGAACCCCTAAAATACGTGTGATGGAAATAATTGTAGTATTATAATATCAACTATAAATATCAGATATAAATAGATTTAACGAATTACAAAAAGTACGAACATTATTTATTATTTAAAGCAAAACACGCATCTATTTTGATTGGATATTATAAATAACATGGAGTCGGTATTAATGTCATTTAGGAGGTCGGTAATAGGAAAATCATATGGGTTGCTATAATTAAGATATCTAGGCTAATACTTATTGATATTAAATTATATTACAATTTTTATAAATATGTAATTGATCGACAATAGTATGCATATAATTACGTTTTATTTTAATTAATAAAGTTTTTACAATGATTTAAAAAATGTATATAATTAATATTGTATTAAAATATACTGTTTCTATATCTCTTATAGTTACTGAGATACTATAATCTAAATAAATATATACGATATAATTAATGAGAAATATAAAAATATATAAGTTTAAATATAACATAAATGAATTTCTAACTATAGGTTTTAACATATACTATAGTATTATATAATATTATTTAACTTATATTGGTATATAATTTGTATTATTAAATAACATGCCTAAATTAAAAGACTCATGATTTTTAATTTTAAATAAATATATTAAATATATGGTAATTTTATATGTATATTTTTGTTTTTACAAATCAAAAATATATAACAAATATGTAATTATTTAAGAGGGTAAACATTATTAGTGTTTATTAACAATACCCCAACTACCGTGATAACATTAACAAATTATATTTATTTTACTATATAGATAACATGCATAAATAACTAAATACCTAATGTATACGATCGTATTACAATTATTAGATAATCAAAAATGAACTTTAAAATTTTTTTTTTTTTACTGAAATCATATTTGGTATTTTATTATAAGTGAATCCAAGTAATATATTCATATTTTTATAAATACATATATAAAATCATATATATATATAAATACATATTTAAAATCATATATATATATATATATATATATATATATATTATCTATAAACTCTGATAATTAACAAAATATATAAAAAACAGTTTAAACAGTCGAATTTTTCAATCATTATTAATTGTCTACACAAAAGTCCTAATATAATTGTCGATACAAAATAAAACTGTACGAGTCCGGCTTATCGTAGATAGGTAGATAATATATACGTAAGTGTTATTATTAATAATTGAATTTAAATGAAACTATCCTAGTAAGTAAAGTAATGAAAGTTCGTAATCAGATTATAATCCAACAAGTAATCAGATGACTATCATGGTGCTATGTATTGATTACAATCACATATTTCAATTCGATTATAATCATTGATATGCATTCTATAACGTACATTTATATTTTTAATCTGTTAACTATAATGTATTATAATTATATTAATATCAATGTTATAAATGTGTTCTGTTAAAGTAGTTGATCAGTGATTACCAACTGATCGTGAATCAATGTTAATGATCAGTTAACTATTATAGATTATATTCGTATTAATATAAATGATTTGAAGTGTAGTTCGTAATCAAAGCATAGTTGCCTGTCAATTATTGTAATATGATTGTAATCATATTATGATCAGTTAAGCACAAATAATGAGGATGATCAAACTATAATCTAACCACTATCACTGATTTATTTACTTACAAAATACTATTTAATAATATTAAATTAATTTAAAATCTCTATAAAATAAAAGTATTCTATATCAACAAAAAAAGGTATATAGGAGTATTTACTATATATATATATATATAAATATATATATACCTTCTAAAAATAATTCATTAAATTATATATCTATACACATATTCACGAATTATCGTAAATAAACATATGTTAATATGATATCTAAATGATTTATATTTGTCATAAACTTGGTATGAATATCGAACCATAAACTACATATCGTAAACTGATATTAAACAAATATTAATTTTAAATAATTGTATAAAATAACATCTTTGTTTCTAGTATTATTAAATCATGTTGTAATCCATCACATGATGTAATTTACAATTTGTAAATCATTAATATTATATATATGACATTTTATATAAATAAATTAAATTATAAATATATTTATAAATAACCTACTATTGCATAACTATTACACTATGATGTATAAACAAAAAGGCATTATACATTGAAACTGATCAAATTCAAATTATTCAAATTACCATGTTGTTATGATAAACAAATACATTATAATATATATTGGATAGAATATATTTTTTTTATTAAAAACATAAATATAAAATATATATATATATATATAAGTTTGTACTAACGCAATAAATGACTTGTTATATATGTCACTCATGCAATATGAACAAAAGTGAATATGCGCTACGTGAGTCAATGCGAATCCAAGAGGCTTTTCAGAAATAATAATGTCACCAGGATGTATAGTTTTTATAGCCTATATGATATATATATATGTAAATAAAAATGAAATATGCGATTCAATGGAATATTATTATTAACAATATAGTATTTCTATATTAATTTTAAAATATCAATGAGTCTTAAATAAGTCTTGCAAATATTTTTATAATATTTTAAATTGAATAACATTTATAAAAAAAGAATGAAATACATAATTGTATATAATAATAATATTAATTATTATGTATGACAATTAATTTATTAATCAAATAAAATACAAACTTATTTTAATAGTATTATATTTCATTATTCCGGTAATAAAAATATACTCCAAAACTTTCAATATATAATTATTTTACCGACCCCCCTCTTCCTCAATCCCATTATTCTTCTCTGAGCTTTCTTTTCTATTTACCCATATAATATCTGAATATAATTTCATTATAGTTATTTTAATATTGCCACAAATCTATCAACTAATCATCTACTCAATATACGTGTATCCTCCAATCTTAAACTTCACAATACTTACCCCACACACAAACATAGTAATACCTTCGATCTCCTCATTTTCCATAAGTCATACAACTTTATTTGTTCACACTCTATTGGCCCTTGTATTTATGATTATCACATTATTTGTTTACCCTTCAATCTCTTAAACCGACCCACCCACTATCACTCGTTCTTTCCGCAAAATAAAAAGCATCATCATACATATCCTTCCCACATAACTCATCCGAAGAATTATTTACAACTCTTTCAACTAACCTTAATTCCCACGCTATAATCATTATTAAAAAAGCTATCATTAGACTTGACACTTCCTGGTATACCATCACAATACTTAAATAAGAGCGTAAATTGCGTATAATTGAAAATAAATGTATAAAAACAAAATCGTAATCTATACTCGCGCTTTTTCAACTGACCAAGTCCACACATAGACGTTATTTCCTAAATGCAAAATCGCTTCATATTACTGCCTCTCTGGAATCATACGTAACATACGAATCATATCAAAAGAAAATTGTTACCATTTGTTCTAAACTCCTTGGGTGAAATAAAACTTCTATGAAATATAACCCCCACCTTGCCAACTCACTCACTTAATGTATTAATAGCCTCTTCCATGTCATAGGCATACATGGAAAACATGCTATAAACACGCACTAATAATAACCTACACCCCTCCTTAAGAAACCAAAATGATTATCATTATATTATGATTATCCTAATTATTAAACCTGTCGATATTTTCTAAAACCTTGGAAAGAATCGTCGCGAAATAACTACCTATGTATTTAATTTAACACACAAACCCCTCATATCTTTCAAATCGAATAGATTCCTTCTAAATCAGAAACCCACTTAACGTGGATATCCAGCTATAATCTCGATAATAAAAATGGAACAATCCTTGCACTACTTGACCTCTCCTCCGTATTCAATTAACACCGCTTTACATCATTATGCATCACTGGTACTTCACACAAATGGCTATCCTCATTCATAACTAACCGAACTTTCTTAATTTTAGTTCACTCAACACGTTCATCTCCCCGTCTGGTAATACACGGTATTCCCCAAAAGTCGGTCTTTGGACCAATACTATTTAACATTTATATAATACCCCTTCTCCACCTTATCTCGAATTATCTAGTTAGCTTCCATACATATGCGGACGACATATAACTCTATATAATTTGTACAGAAAATAAAAACGTTGCACACTTTCTTCCACTATTACTATCATTTATGACTTTCTCACAATAAACTCCCTAGTCTTTACTCCAATTAAAACAGAAACTATCTTCCTTCACCTTCCACTCCAAATAAAACTTTAACGACTCCCTCCCCAATCAACATTAATGGACAGCTCATCATATACTCAACCATGTCAAAAATCTTGGTATTATATTTGACAATACTTTTAATTTGTATAGACAACTGTCCCACATAACAAAACTAATAAACTATCGACTACATTCACTACACCTTATTCGTCATTCAATATCCACCGCTAATATTATAGCTTCTGCTTACATCCTACCTCTATTCGACTACTGCAATGTTATCCTTTACAATATCCCCTCATCGTATATTACTAAACTCCAAATTCTTCAAAATTCTATAGCTAGGTATATTCAACATACCAAAATACTCCCACACTCATATATCTCCATTCCTAGTTAAACTACACTGGCTACCTGTACACCATAGAATCCTATATAAAACTCTACTACTGGCTCATAAATCAATCCACATGCCTCTCCTGACTACCTAGCATCCCTACTCAAACTTAAATTACCAACTAGTACTACTACACGCTCCACCAATACGTTTCTACTTCAACTCCCTCCTAAACACAACTTACATTCAATCAACTGCGCATGGGAAATATCCGTCCCATGTATTCAATGGTAATAATTAATTTCACACATATATATATATATATGTATATATATGTATATATATATATATATATATATATATATATATATATATATATATATATATATATATATATATATATATATATATATATATATATATATATATGTATACATATATATGGTAAATTGCTTTATATGCACAGTTTGAAGTCCGAAAACCGAACAATTTTAAAATATATGTAATTTCTAGATTTATTTATTTATTTGCATGAGTTGGATTAATTGTAATACAACATTAAACATGTATATATATAGTAGGTATATATTCAAATAACTTCTGACAAGTGTATATTAGACTATAATTGTTATATAGTGAGTTATTAAGTTAAGAGAGTATACTATAGTTTGTATTTAATATAAAGTAAACTATATGGAAATATATGTACACAATTAGATTATTGAGTATTTTTATATGTGATATATTATTAGAATTCTAAGATTATTGAGTAGGTAATAATTAGTATATGAATTAAGTAGAATACTATATATTTAGTGTATGTTAGGATTTAATATATATATATATATATATATATATATGTGTGTGTGTGTGTGTGTGTGTTTGTATCTGCTAGAACAATTTATATAATAATGATACTATATTATTATTTTAAATATTATAAAATAATATAAAACATATTTCGAATAATTATATTTTATAATTTTTAAAGATAATTTAACATATAATAAAAAAAGATAAATATTAAATATATAAGTGTTGTAAAATAATTAAAATTGAGAAAAAAAGTGAATAAACCTTAAGATATCTTCCAGCTCTATTATTATATTTGAGTTCAACGTATGCAGTAGTATTCCTAAGAACATTTCCATATCCAGGATCAGGGACAAGATCACTTGCTATTGTCATTTTGTTCAGTAATTTATCTATATCTCTGTACATTTTTATTTTTAAATATATAACATACTTAATGATTAAATAATATATATATAATATATTACGTTATAAATGTATATTAATACAAATGATATATAATCATAAAACAAATTATAAATTATATAAATTATAAAATGTATCTAAAAATATACTGGATAATATCTATAAATAATATAATACATAATATGTAGTACATATAATAATATAATTCTAGATTATTTTTTAAATATTTAGATATTTAAATAAATCGTATATAATTATAGTATGTCAAGTAATAAATAATTATATTATAATAAATGTATTACCACCGTTCTATAATATCATAATACATCATAATTTATAAATAGAAATGTAATATGCTTATTACATAGGTCTTATATTAATATCTTATCGTTTGTAAAGTAAAATAATGTTATTTATTATAATGAAATAATGATAAATATAAAATATTTATAAATTCTAACGTAGTAATGATATCTCTTAAACCCTTGTAACGTTTCAAATTATCCTGAACGGCATCTAAATATTAAGTGGAATATAAATAATTACCCACATATATATATATGTACATTTATAGTATATCTAGAATTTGTAAACCTTCATAATTGAGTTTTATATAATAATATTTATTATATATGTAAACTCAATTGGGATGAGTCAATATGAGTAACATTTTCAATAATGTAACATATGTATATATTTAGTGGAAAGCCCTAGCTATAGCTATATCTATATATTTAGTAATCAATAGGTATACCTAGTAATACTAATGGGTATACCAATATGTATACCTATAGTATATTATAGTAATATTATAATAATATAAATTTAAATATATCAATAATTTATATAAAGAAATATAAGAGAGTGGAATTATATAAGTATAGTTAATTTAAATTCTTGATAATATTATAATATATATCATTATTTTTTATAATTTATAATGTAATGCAATAATAGTGATATTACTTATTTTTTAATTTAAATTAAGAATAGCTTATATTATGTAAGTTATATATTAAAGTATAATTAACAGAAATACATAATATAAACTCAAATAATATAGTATTAATACATGTTGTATTTTATTTATAATTTGTTATATTTACCCTATTTTTTAAAAATCCTAGCTCTATTAATAATAATTAATAATATTGTACATTTTAAGAAAACAAATTTCAATGTAAATGAGAATATATCAAATATTTAAAAACACTATATTATTAAATAGTATATATATTAAAACAAATTATAGAAATTGTTTCACATACAGTACGTTTCATTACAGTGAATTGGTTTGTAGTAAGGGTATTAATGATAAACCTTCTAATATAATGACCATGGTTACAGTTGCAACTGAATTGTGTTCTCGGTGTTTATAACATATTATTACATTAAAGATATGGACAATTACGACACAGACTTAAATAGATGTAATTATATGATATATTATGTTTCATATATGTGTTATAACAATATAACTATATTGGCATCAATGTTACCTAATGCTGATTAATGCAGCTATTACTGAAGACATGATAACACGCGGCAACCCATCACATTGTATAGTAGATTATTAAACTAATCGTTATAATAAATAAACCACATTGTATATATGTATATAAGGTATATATAATGACCCATGGGTGTGCATTAATAATCTGATATTTATTATATAGTAAATTAATATAATCATACAAAATATATTAATTAATTTTTGACAATTGAATAGCTTCAATATTATACTAGTTACCGTTATATATAAATAATATATCTATAATCAATATATATATATAATATAATACACATAATAATAAACCTATACACATAATATAATTATAATAATATAATATAACCTTTATTATCTGGTGTAATTAAGTTTTCAATTTCATTATATACTAACAATGGAAATATATATATATATTTAATATATTATATAAATGATGTTTAATGCAAATAAACCTTTAATAGCTTTATCATCTAGTTTTAATTCATATAAACATTTCAGTTTTCTTAGAAGAATGTTTACTTTATTAGATCTTTCCGGTAATCGTGGACCAAGTAATATCAGTTTAATATCATTTAAACTATCCTATAATACATGTTATGTTTTTTGTATAGTTTGTTATATTTACGCAATTTTGTAATATAGTTCTGTTAGTAATATTGTAAATTTTAAGAAACCATATTTCAATTAAAATGAATATATAGATAACATTTAAAAACACTAAATTATTAAATAGTATATATATTATAACAAATTAAAGAAATAGTTTATAAATTACATATATAGTAGACTATTTAGCCAATATATATATATATATATATGTGTGTGTGTATACATGTGTGTGTATATGTGTGTAACCATAAATTGTCCTCTTTGAGCAAATAGAATAGATCGCATATTGTAGATATTAACAATCTCACAACTGGTAACCGGATAAGTGCACAAAGCCTGGCAATGTGTAGTACGTGTATTACAGCTATTGGTGTTATTTGTTTATAGTATTAAGTTAACTCTCTTTTCGTCGTAAAAAACGTCATTAATTAATATATAATATACGTAATTAAATTTATATGTAATTAATTTAGACAATTCTGTAATAGATTATAAGTAATTAAAATATTATGTACATTTCTTTCATTGCATTATATGAATACATTTTCATTAACATGAATGACTCGAATGATCATTCCATTACATTATAGATATATCGTGTCAATATGGTTATTGATATTATATATATTCAACAGATAATTATTATAATTATGAATTATAATTATATATAATTTAATAAACAGGTTGTAATATATGTATGTTATTATAAACATATATATATATATATATATATATATATATATTTATATATATATATATATATATATATATATTTAAATCAAAACCTTATTATATTCTTCAATCATTTCTATCTCAAATTTATCTTTCTGTTTGTATTGAAAAATAAATATAATATTATTATATGAAAGTTCGTTTATATAGATATATAGATATATTATATATAATATGTATATGTATATGGCAAATCAATCATTTATATTAAATACTAATTATCACAAATATAATAATAATTATAAAATTAAAATTTAATATTCAATATTATTGATTGTTATAATGTTATTAATTTATTAAAAAATATGTTATTCATTCACTTTAATGTCATCTAAGTAACATACATCCAATATTAATGATAATAGAATATAATAAATGCATTTTTCATAATTACATTAATTTATTTTGAACGAGAAAATAATATTTAATTATGATATCGTGTATGTTTTAGATATGGTAATGTGTTATTAAAATTTGAATTGTTATATTTATTGTATCTCGTTACAAAAATGTTACTCATAGTTTTCGGAAAATTAACTAACAAATATATTATGCATACAATTAATATTCTTATAGATAATAAGATCTCGTAACTTTAATATATTAGAAATAATAAATAGAGAATGTATGCTAGATAAAATAAAAGTTCCATTTCTGATTATAAATATATCTTTATTAATAATTCTAATTACTTTTTTGTGTAATAATTCTATTTCATATATATTACTAAAGTATACATTTCCCCAAAATTCCAAGCAATACAGTACATGCATGTGTTAAAATAAGTATTTTTTTCGTGAGCATAGTATTAATTTTTGTTAACATATATATTATATTAGATAATATAATTTGAATAAATATGATATGTTGTTTAAAATCTAACTTGTATCAAATATAACGCCCACAAAATTACATGTTTTACATAAAGATAATGGTTGTCTTTCAATAAAAATATTAGAAATTAATGATGCACCTTTGTATACAATAATTTATGTTTTTGCAGTAATCAATTTTAATTTGTTTAAATTAAACCACTCGTATAATGTATTAACGTCCGATAAAAAATAAGAAAAAAATATAAAATGTCTATCATCAAATATGTCTAAACAATTATGTATAACTTTTATATATAATATAAATAATATTGTTCCCAAAATAGATCATTGCGGAAATCCTGTATTTATATTAAACTTTGAAGAACTATTTCACCTAGTTTAGTAATATGAATTATATTATAATATAAGTATACTTAAATATCTCTTTAATAATGTCATTTATTTACCTTTGAAACCATAATATTCTAATTTTTAAAGTATATCATGATTTACAGTATCAAATACTTTTTTTTTAATCTAATAAAATAAAGCCATTTTATTATTTTTTTGGAAACCATAAGTTATAATCAAAAAGTTTATTATAATTATATATATTTGCATGTACTGTTGAAGACTTTACAAAGAAACCATATATATTTTTATATAAAATATTATTTCCATCAATAAATAGTATTGTTCTACAGAAAAATATTTCAATATTTTAAAGTACAATGCATTATATATATCATTTTTGTAATTTGATGAATATATAAACTATTATTAATGGGTTCCTTCAAATATTTATAAAAACTATTACCCTCTACTGAAGGAATGGATTTACTAATATCAGTTCCAATAGATGCAAACAAAATCATTAAAAGTGTGCACTCTATCTGATTTATCTATTAAAGAATCTTGGATATATAAATTATCGGGAATAGTATCCTATCTATTTTTATTTATTACAGTTTTACTTTTTTCCAAGTTTCATTACTACTTTGATACAGGAAATTATGCATAACATGGTTTTTATTGTCTTTTAACCATTATATTAACTTTCTTTCTATATTATATATATTGTGTATATTATGTTGGGAATTAATTCTTATAGAATATTTAAATAGTTTTGGTTTCTTTTTTAAGGCATCTTTAATTGTTTGTTTCTTTAGTAAGAATGAATGTACATTATTTTTATTTTTATTTTTTGTTTTTAATGTAATTGATAATGGGCAATTTTTATTATATAGATTAGAGAAAATTGATATAAATTTATCAGATATACTATTAATATTAGATAAAATAGTAACTAAATCCAATCACATTTTTTCAAATCTGTGATAAAATTATTAATACATTGAGGTTTAGATTATTATATTATTTATATTGGAAAGTATAATCTTGATGAATAACATATAAATTTCATCTGTTATTTGATAAGTTAAATGTTCTACTTAAAAAGCCTTAATACATTTATGAACCATAATAACATACTATTTATTTTAAATTACAAACTCTATTGAGCTGGAAAATACTATAATGGTTAAAATAAATTTGAACAAAATCATTTACTGTAAGCCAAGTTTCCGTTAATATTATTATATTAAAACTGATAGTAAAACAACATAAATACTCCTTTAACGTGTTATTAACGTGTTTATTAAAACTAAATATATTTAACATTATAATAGACAAATCATTTTCATTAAAAATAGTATTATTATAATCATCTCTAGTTAGTAGTTTATTATTCATTGTTATTTAATTTTATCTTTAATATTTTAAAAGAATTAAAAATATCTTGTGTATATAAAATAACTTATAAAATAATATATAAAAATAACTACAAATGTGTATCCCTCTTCACTTAACTTAGATGCCTCAATTATTTTCTCTCTTTTGATCTTTAATTGATCGAAAGAGTAATCTTTACATGACTATTTTGTATTATTAGTATTTTTTAGAGTATACAATTGATTAAAAATTGATATCAGGATGATTTAAAAATAAATTTTTAATTTCTTTGTCTTTTAATTACTGGAGATATATCATGTTTTCATATTTGTCTTTTTTTTTCAAATGTACCTAATCTAAAGTAACCGATGCATCTTATATTTACATTATCTTTATTATCTATATTATCTTTATTAATTAAACTAACAAATTCTTTTATCCCATTAGCATCAGTTTGTTTGAGAGACATGTATGTTTTATCCTCAGATTCATTAATATTATATAATATTATTGAGTTCTTTTTTATTAATTTCATTATTTTTAGTAGATTGTACAAATGAATATTTAATGGAATCATCTATTTTATTTTATTTAGAATGGTTGTTATATTTTCTGTTGTAATACTAGCTTAAGTTTCTATATCATAAATATTAGATTGTTCGTTTAATTTCTCAATCATACTATTATGATTAGCAATTATTAGATTTAATTTTATAATGGTTTAATTATGTTGATCAGTTATAATCTTTGGTTTATTATCTAAATTAAAGTAATATTACTAATTGCGTCCTCGATTTTGTGGACATATTTTAACTTATAACTACAATTTACTAACATTATAACTACAATTTACAGAAAGTTTATTCTAACATACAACATACATATATACACACATATAAATATACATATACCCATATATAAACATATGTATATGTTAGACCATACAGTGTATGGCATACACGGTATATACTAAATCAAATATATAAATATATACATAGTAATATGCTTAGTATATACCTACACACAAAATTATATATACACCTATATGATAAATTATATACACCTTATGAATACATATGTATGTTGAATATAAAATATACATATATATATTGACTCTAATATATTATATATGTATTGCAATATGTATAAAAAATATATAAAAAAGATACGAAATATATAAAATCACATAAATACACCTATATATATAGTATATTATATATATATGTATATTAACTGGTATATCATCCTGTTTGCAACTTTTATACATTCTATCCGCAGCTTCATGTATCTTGCTAGCCGCGTTTACATCTTTACCGTGAGGCTGCGTGTCTCTCAAGTCTAGAAGGTTCCTAGCGAGAGGTGTTAACATCATCAGTATATCATTACAATGTACCTATTATCATTATTGTTATCATTTGCATTATCATTATCATTTGGATTATAATTATACTAATCATTATACTAATCATTATTATTATTAGCATTTTCATTATAACTATTAACCGATATAGATATAACTAGATACAATTATTATGTAATACGATATAATTGTATTGAATTGATATATACTAATTTTGTAAATATTAAAATATGAATTAATTCGTATGCATTCCTATTAAAGTATTACGTATTGACTACGCGCAATGCATATGCCCTATATTCATATAGAATGACTACATCACTATTGAGCTGTAAACTTTCTCAAGTCTTCAAAGTCGAACTCCCTTTGAAAGTCGCTAATCAAGCTGATCAACATGCTGATGTGATCGCTCAGCTTCTTTTCTCCGTCTGCCTCCTCTTCATCTTCGAGATGATTCCTCCTCTTGATCACCTCCCATCTGGTGCACGCACTTCTGTCCATCCTTAGAGGAGATAAAGTGTTGTGATCAATGTGAATATAGTAGAATGTATTGTACACTCTTATAAACTATTATACTCTATTGTACACTATTGTACACTATTGTACACTATTGTACTCTATTTTACACTATTATACACTATTGTACACTATTGTACACTATTGTACACTATTGTACACTCTTATATACTATTTTACACTATTACACATTTGTAAAAGTTATAAGCGACTATAGTACATATATATATATACATCTATATATAGAACATGTTAAATCTGAGCTAGGCTGAAATTGCTAAACCGAGCTATAGCTAACATATAATATATATATATATATAATTCTGATAATTGCTCAGGTAGATTTACTATAATAAAAGGTATCCAATGAATCCGATTCATCATATATATATATATACTTAAACCATGGTTAGTAAAGATAATATACTAAACAGGCTATTGTTTTAATAATAATGTATTAAATAATCTGTATTATGCTGATGATATGTATATATATCATATAGTATAATTTATTTATAGTTACACATAGGTTATATGATATTAAATGTTGCTGGGTAATACACGTATATAGGACGTTGTTTCATAATTGTTAATAATATTTATAGAAATATTATATATATATATATATATTGATATTTATATATAATTCCATTTTATAATTCTTTAAATAATTTGACTAATGTGACATAAATTAATAAATGCGTAAATTCATATTAAATCTTATTTTTTTATTACATTTAATTAACAATATAATATTATATATATATATATATATATATATATATATATATATATATATATATATATATATATAATATAAATATACTACTATAATAATAAAACTATAAATAGTTAATAATAAAGTTTGAATCTGTATTTAAAACCGTATATTAAATGCAATTAAATCTGTACATTAAACTTACCTATGCGAAGTACTGGATATAAACGCAGGTATACGTGACTACGGAACTGATGTTTGTGATGTTTTGTTTCGAGGCGATGTTCAGTGAAGCGTTACATATTATGACAATTTGAATAGATGAAAATATGTCTGCACGTACCATAGTTAACAATTAATTGTCTACGATACAATTTTACACAGAATAAATTGATTACTTTAAATGTTTGATTAATTAATTCAGAATATTATATAGTGTCAATATATATATATATATATATATATATATATATATATATATATATATGTATGATTTATATATATGATGATTTTAATGTAATTGACATTAGTTTAATTATAACATTTTTATAATTTCATTAATTTTTTTATATATATATATATATTGTTATATTTCTAATAAATAGTAAGTATTAATACTTTTGTACATTGCAAAATTATTCATAGAAAATATCTCCTGTATGATACGTAGCACCTGCAGGAGGTATTTAGTTACCATGGTTATCTGGTATGTATACATGTTATTTGCTACCTGGCATGTAGTTACCATTTTAGCATATGGCAATTATATTAAATATATACGTCTAATATTTATCATAACTATATATATATACATATATATACAATATTATATATATATATATATATATATATATTACTTTCATAGAAAGTATACTTTCTATAGATAGAATAGCAGTATCTCATAATATATTATTAGATATATTTAGACATTTAAATTTCTATAAATTTATAAATAAATTTAAAACAAAATTAATTATTTATATTTTCGAGTTGTTGTATTCTTTTTTATTAATATTTTAACTATATAATTATTATATCATAGTAAAATTTATATGTATTTAAAACTATATATATAACAATTATTATATATCAATATATGTTAACATTGTATTAAATTAAATTCATTTAAAATATGTATATCATTTTTTTAATTTGTGGATTAAATTGATTTAAATTATATTTGTCATTTATATATTTCTGTATATGCAAAAAGGATAAATCCTATATTATGTGGGGATAAATATTACAATGTGTGAATCAATAATAAAACATTATTATAGGATATAAAATATGGATATATTTGTAATAAATGATTAGTAAGTTAAAGTTAGAGAGAACGGCATCTGTGTTCGAGATATTGAAATAGAGTGAAATATCAGATAGCCAGTGATGCATACGCTTAAAGCATCACACTAGTAATGTTGGTACTAAGTAGAATCTCATAGAATATGTAAAGCTGAATATAATCGTCATATGTATGTATGAATATGGCGTGAGAGTCAATTCTGATATCAAACAGAGGTCCAATATATATCTTAAATAAGATGGAACTCACCACTGACCCTTGAGATACACCACAGATTATAAGGTGGGGAATTGATGATACCCCATTAATGAATTAACATATTAGGAATGAATTTGTAAATAATATTATAACCATAGCAATGCAGTACCGAATATTAATATCAGATATCTATATTATATATATATATATATATATATTCAATACAAGTATTAAAAATAACCTATTATACTTATTTTGTTAATAAGCCTAAGATAAGCTTAATCGATATATTATTACCTAAGTATTACATGTCGTTTTTGATAATTAATAATATAAATATATTAACAAAATATAAATAGCTTACAAATAAGTAAATTGGAACAGGTTTTTATTTTTAAATATAAATTAATAATATTTCAGATGATGTTTTATAAATCTAAATTCGTCAAATTATTTTTCGATTTATTAAATATCACATAATATAAGATACACATAATCTTTGTAATTCTATGCATTATTAGTATTTATTATTATTTCATATGGTGATTATATCATGATGAAAACTAATTAAAGGTGGTTTTTATTTCATTGTATACTATAGAACATTTATTGAACTATTATTTTATTATTATAACTATTAATATTATAATTATATATGTATGCATACATATATAATTATAATATTAATAGTTATAATAATAAAATAATAGTTAAATGTGTGTATGTGTGTGTTTATGTCATCGATATAAAGAAAGTGGATAAGCAATTGACTGTAGTGTATGGCACTTTCCGCTACGAGCGCTGCAGTCGAAACCCACTATCTGGCCCACTACTTTTTATTTATAATAATATGTATTTATCATATATATATTGATAATCACTACCAATTTTAATATACTATCGATACTAAAAATAAAATTATATATTTAAAATACATAATATCAACATTCCTCGTAATTTTGTGTATTTAAATTGAAGTTATAATACTATTTTATTGATTTTATTGATATTTATAATTTAAATCCATTGATATAGATAGAAGTCACTTTAATCTATTTCGACGAAAAGACTACTGTTTCAATATTTGACATATATAATATGACTAATATCCAATCAAAATCACTGATACCATTTTGTTAATTTATCGATAAAAGTGTCATTCACGTGTATATCTTTTACATGCATTGCGTGCGTCAATTGCTTATCCACTTTCTTTATATCGATGGTTTATGTACGCGTGTGTGTATGTGTATGTATGCGTGTGTGTATGTGTGTATGTATGTATGTGTGTATGTGTGTACGGGTATGTATGGGTGTGTATGTGTGCGTGTGTATGTGTGGGTGTGTGTGCGTGTGTGTGGATTAAAAGCCGATTGTATAAACATAATAGGTTTTATATTTTGTTGATAGAAATTATTGTAGATAAACTTATGGATTTAGATAACTTTAGATTTAGCCATCGATAATTATCAAATATATTCAATTCTATAATGAATTTATGATAAGAAATATTTGAGATAAACAAATTACTAAAGTATACTTTTAATGTATACTTTAAATGTATACATTTAATTTAAATAAAATTGTATTTTATATTCAATTACCATATATGGATTACCATTAATGTATACATTAATATATGCTAAACTTATGTTAAATAATATTTAATATCAGATAATATAATTTAATATTTAATGATATTATTATTATTATGATTTTCAAACTATATTTATAGTCTGGTTTATTTATTGTATCAGAAATAACGTTCAACTTAATAGAAGTTGTTAAGTATTAGCGACGAATATATATTATTTGTAAATTGAAGATATACATACCCAGTCTGAAAATCATAATAATAATAATATTATTAAATATTAAATGATATATATATATATATATATATATATATATATACGGCTAAAAAGGATTTCATCCATTAGAAGGAATGATGACACTATTATTCAAACTCTTCCCGATAGTGTTATTCTAAAATGGTCTACACCTCGAGTATACGATGAATACACGTTTATTGATAACACCTCCATAAATAAATATCATTCAATATATTTATTTAATTCTGTCGATGGCAAGGGTTTAGAATTAGGCACGCATAGTCCTTTTATTAATAATTGGATAACTTCTCCTATAAAGATGTTTTCTGGTCGCGATTTTGTAGATATGGTAAAGCTAAAGCACGGTCTACTATATACACATTACAGATGTAAACGTATGTTTCCAAGTTTAAATACAAATTGTTTAAGGCGAGGGTGTAATTATAAATTATGACTGCCTAAATCATATTATGCAGACCTGTAGATTTAATTATAATAACATTATTCACAGGCATAATTATGTTAACGCTCTTTTAATCACTCTACTTAATAAGTACACATTTACAACTATACTGGAACCACACATACGAACACAACTTGGCTTACGCAAACCTGACTTACTGGCTTACCGAAATGACATTGTTTATATTATAGATACGCAAATCTCAACTGATACAATAGATACCGATACTAATTACCGACACAAAACTGACTACTATAACAAACCTGAAATACTCTCCTACGCAAAACAACTTACTGGTGCAAAGCAGGCTAAACTAAGTTCCTCTTGTTGGAACTGGCGTGGTATACCCTCATCCCTAACGTCTAAAGACCTATATTCGTTAGGCCTGAGGAAGCATGATATTACGCTACTCAGTATTCGTGTCATGACAGGCAGTCTAAATATTTATCGCAAATACTGCTGCAATGGATTATTGTAAAATCCTTAATTACCTGGCCTCTCCCTTGCCTACTTCGTCATATTTTTATTTATATGTTTTCGCTAATAAATGGGTTAACTGGCTCTGGTTATTAACTAACCATTGTCCGAAAAAAAAAATATATATATATATATATATATATATTAATATTACTAAATTAGATTTTAAACTTTAATTACTTTTAAATATATATATATATATATATATATATATATATATATATATATATATATATATATATATATATATGTATGTATTAACATGTGTAGCACTGACTATATTAAAACATTATGTATATAGGGGAAAGTCTCCGATTACCGACCCCGTCTCGTATCTCAGTAACTATAAGAGAGATCACAAAATTATATATATGAAGCAATTTAATGATAAATATGAATAAGTATATTGTTTTAAAAAATATTCAATCCTAAAATTGTTAATTTATAAAATGTAATATTCTTTTTACTTTTTAAATATTTGAATAATAACTTTTTTTAAATCATTGTAAATACTTTATTAATTAAAAGAAAACGTAATACTGCGCATAATATTGTAGATAAATAAAATATGTATAACTATTATAAAAATAATTCAATTTGAATAACTATTAACCAATATATCTTAATTATAGCAACCCATATGATTTTCCTATTACCGACCCCCCTAAATTACCCTAATACCGACCCTATGTTATTAATAATATCCAATCAAAAGACATCAGTATTTTACTTTAAAAATGTCATAGGTTGTTTAATACAAATTTAAATTTAAACTGATTAATTTAAACAGATTAATAACTAAATATTAAATAATAATATACACTATTTTAATATAATTACTATAAAGTATAAATTAAAATTTAATATTACTATTAAAACATAAATTCAATAAAAAATAATTGCGTGCATGTTATAATTAATTATATTTATGAATATCTACTATGTTGATTGGATATTATAATACTAACATTATTTATCCACGATTATTATAGGGGGTCGGTAATAGAGGAAGGGGTCGTATTATTAACAGGTATCCGATTACCGACCCCTCTGTTTATTCTTGTAAATATAATGATATCAAAAATAAAAAATAACCACATTATTCATTGCCATAATATTACCCTATTTACAAAATTTCAAATAAATACATTTAATATTGAATAAGTTATTACAAATAATTATTTAAGGGTCGGTAATCGGAGACTTTCCCCTATATGCGTATACTATATATATATATATATATATATATATATATATATATATATATATATACTATACTCTTTAATATCAATTTATATTCCATTATAATTATATTTTTCGTAATAATAATTATGTATATTTCATTTGGTAGGATCTAGAAACCACCATAGCGCGGTTACCTCATCTCTCCGCAACACCTCAGAACGATCCGATAATACAACATGCCCAACACCAGAGTTGACGTATAATAATAAGTATTATACGGCTACTCTGGTATGCTATATTAGTCTACACTACTATATATAGTATTATAATACTATAGTATTATACGGCTATTCTAGTGTATTATATTAGTATACACTACTATACTACTATAGTATTATACGGCTATTCTAGTGTATTATATTAGTATACACTACTATACTACTATAGTATTATAGTATTAGCGTTATAACAATGACGTTAATAATTCATTTAACACGTGATTCGCCAGCTACGGTGAGTCATGCTCTTCACTTGATCTCCTTGGTAAACGCGCGATGACTAATCATGTATAGTTGTATCCGGGTACGGCTGCACTGGTCGTATCGCCCCGCTCGCTTATCAACTTATCACCGGAAGCCGTGCGTACAGAACATCGGTTAATGGATACTACCACCCTACATGGACACTCAGGTCCGAACGCCCTTTTATCGACCCGTCATCTAGTATCGAATTGGTTTTGTTGCTTTAGTTAACACCGTAGTTTATATACTCCTTAAATAATATATATATATATATATATATATATATATATATATATATGAGGCATCTTAATAATAATATAAGAATAATAGGTAATTTTTAATTCGTGTCTTGAATATATCGATGATATAGAACGCATATCATCAGGAACTGGGTTTAATTGCTTATATTCTGTAGTTATAAACGTTAAAAAAATCATAATTCCTTCTCGAGATTTATTTTATTATCGTGTACAAGGTTATCTTGATCTAAATTAAGAATAAATGATCATATATATATAAATACATATATATATATATATATATATATATATAAATGTATATAAATTCGTGGAATATAAAAGGGGCCGAATTTACGATACTGCATTGAAATCTAAATTAATATCAGATTATTCGTCTTAATCGTAAGATCACAAATTACGAATGACGTCATAATACATTGATTGTAATTCAGTTATAACGTACGATGTACGTCGTAAGTTATCTTCTATCCATACTATTATATATATAGGTATATATATATACCTATATATATATATATATATGTTTGTATATTCAATACACAGCATATTTATAATATATCTTATATTGTATTTAATACACTCTCTATTCATTCTAAGTATAATATTGTTCATCGATTGATTCTACAAATTATATAGTTACAATTACTGACACATATCTGACGGATAATGTCTTTACGACCCCTTCATTATTTATTAATAATAATTGTGATATTCTCAAAGCTAATATAAGATCACTCACCTGCCGAGGTGATATATCTTTATTATTATGTATTTAAGTTAACTATATGTAGGAGCGCTGGAACGATTGTATATGTAGGGGGTAGTGATGAAAATGATGCTCAAATCTAAAGCATGGTGCAGTCTCAGACTCAGTTATCTAAAGTCTCAACTCGGCTGAAAAAAGCTCGGTATTATTTACACCACTAGATGAAATGTACATTATTATTCACTGAATCGCGAAGTTTGCGCAGATTATTTTTTTTAAATTGATGTAAATTTGAAATATATAAAATTAGTATTAAAATGTAGTTTCAAAAAGGCATCATTTCGACTCGGTAATGTTTTTAAAAGTCTCAACTCTGCTCGGGCATATTTTTCTAGATTCTCGGTTCGGCTAGGGCTCGTTTGGCTCGATTCTCGGCTCGGCCTGGGCTCGTGTTTTTTCCGAAAATGAAAGTCTCGGATCGGCATCATTTACATCCCTAGTAGAGGGGGGACCAACCAATCAAAATAAATGTTGTGGTAAAAGTGGGTGGGACTAATACATATGAGGTCCCCCTATATTTTAAAGTGGGGGGGGGGACATATCCCCCGTCCCCCCTGTTGCAGCACCCCTACATATACGTATACCTATGTATATAGACGTATAGTATACGCGTATTATAAGTATATATAAGAGCTGTCAAATCAATCATATAGCTTCACATCACAATAATCCAGATCACGTGACATCTCTGTTTACTCCGGTCACGTGACATATCTGTTTACTCCTGTCACGTGATCGATCACGAGCATAGATAACTTATCGATAATTTAAACTAAAAACATAAATTTCAATACGTATTACGGTTACCCAACTAAAATCATTCTCTATATATTCATATATAGAACATCTTGGATAATCTACTATATTTGACTTTTTCAAGTAATATTTCTTAAAATATATATATGTGTATATATATAATACTATAGTTTGCGTTTCTTATTACCTATTCAATGTATTCGTATTTATCGCCTACCATTTGTTACCAATATTCTATTATTTTATCAACTTTTAATCTCTTTTCAAAACTGCCTCGACAGTTACTTGGTGAATTTACTCTTTAAATGAATACAAATTAAGTATATGCATACTATGTTTACACTTATCTTGTTAATTTACCAATACATACTAATGGACCTCTCGTGGTGGTAATACTAATGACTTGGTTAGTATTCCGGATATTCTATAATAATCTTGAAACCCACGTCGGGCAATCGTATATGTGATATGTGGCTTGTTCTGGCATGTTCATTTTCATTAATTACCATACCAAGTATTACAGTAAGATTGCTTAATAATTATTTTCAAATTATTTATAACAAATAATTAATATTTTCAATAATTAAAAATTATTAATTAATTTCCATTTGTTATAATACGTATACGTATTATTTCTAAATATATTATAATTTAAATATGATAAAAATAATAAAAAATATAGTTCTATTAAAAATATGTTTTTTTAAGACAATTCATTAACAAATATTTGAGAAATTTTATATTTTGCATTATCTTATTACTATATCAATATAAACATATAGGATAACATATGTATACTTATTTAAATTATTAAAATGAGTCACTATGACATATCAACACACACATATATATATATATGTATAGTGTGTTTATATAGGTATATATAGGGGAAAGTCCCCGATTACCGACCCCCTCCTAATACCGACCCCCTCTCGTATCTCAGTAACTATAAGATATATCAAAAAATAATATATACACGAATTGTTAGTAATTTAATGATAAATATGAATAAGTATTTTGTTTTAACAAATATGTAATCCTACAATTGTTATTTGATCAAATGTAATATTCTGTTTTTACTTTTTAAATATTTGAATAATAACTTTTTTGAAATCATTGTAAATACTTTATTAATTAAAAGAAAACTTAATACTGCACATAATATTGTAGATCAATAAAATGTTTATAATTATTATAAAAAAATAATTCAATTTGAATAACTATTAACCAAAATATCTTAAGTATAGCAACCCATATTATTTTCCTAATACCGACCCCCTAAATTACCCTAATACCGACCCCCATGTGATTTATAATATACAATCAAAATAGATCAGTATTTTACTTTAAAATATGTCATAAGTTATTTGTGTATCATTGATATAGATTAAGGATTCATGATTCAATTATATTATATACATACTGATTAATAACTAAATATTGAATAATAATATACATTATTTTAATATAATTACTATAAAGTTTAAATTTAAATAAAACATAAATTAAAATATAAATTATAAAAAAATATAAAACATAAATTCAATACAAAATAATTGCGTGCATGTAATAATTAATTATAAATATTAATATCTACTATGTTGATTTGATATTATAATACTAAAAGTATGTATACCACGATTATTTTAGGGGGTCGGTAATAGGGGAAGGGGGTCGGTATTAGGAACAGGTATCCTATTACCGACCCCCATGTTTATTCTTGTAAATATAATTATATCAAAAATTAAAAATAGCCATATTATTCATTATTAAAATATTACCCTATTTACAAAATTTCAAATAAATATATTTAATATTGAATAAGTTATTACAAATAATCATTTAGGGGTCGGTAATCGGATACTTTTTCCTATATATAAATAATTATTTTATTATATATATTATAAAATAGTATAATATATAATTAATATATTAGATGTAACATATATTTCAATCAGGATTGTTTGTAGTCTCATTTAAAAGTTTATAATTTATATACAATAATATATTCTACTTATTTATTATTAAAATATAATTGGTATAATAAATTTAGTTATTTCTTATATAATGTTGTTCACGAAGTAGATATCTTATTATATATTACAATTTTTCAAAACCTAAATCAATGATAAGTTTACATCCGCAATAAAATCCTCTATCGATCTATTACCGAAAGCCTACATCTACATTCACAATGTATCCTTAAATGTTTTATAATACACTCTCGGTTAAGTCGAGCGTCCTACCTTTATCTTACATCAATACTAAACTTCTATTACTTTTAAATGTCGCCTATATTCATATAAGTATTCATTATAATTTCTTCTTTTTAAATTTATTATTAATCGTGTATTTATTTATTTATTTTATTATACCAACTTGACGCATATAAACGTCTATCGTTTAATTATTGAGTCAATAAACCTTTCTGATATAATAACTTATTTTATTATAAACTAACACTCTGTTAACCCATATGGGTGAACATATCATATTACCCTTATATATCCCATATATCCCATAGCAGTATGATGCTATAGGAACGGTATTGACTTATTCACCAAGTATCTCCATTTACTTCGGTTAGTCGTCTCTCTAATCTATTCTTGATTACATAATTCTATGATGTGATCTTGCTACCGAGTTATTACATAACATCTACTATACGATAATATAATATACAATACTATAATATAATATACTATAATATAGTATAATATACTATAATATACTATAATATACTGTAGTATACTATAATATACAACTTATGTTATGTATGGTTGCCAATACGTTATGTTTAGATTAGATTTTGTAAGAAACAATTCTTACAGGTTAAAATTTCCTCAGGGTATGTAAATCTAATATATCATTTATCATAAATGAATTTATAAATAGATGGCGAAATTACTCATATATGTCAGCTTATATGTTACTTAGTAAAACATACTTAAATGCCCTATAATAAAAAAATGTTGGTAGCTGCCCTGAAACCTATAATAAACACTGATATATATACATATATACTATATATATATATATATATATATATATATATATATATATATATATATATACAATTATACAAAATAAATTAATAATTTATTTATTAAATGTATACATTATTGTTATAGCACGAATGGATAATAGTAGTAGGTACATTGCACATAGTACAGCGGCAGTCGGATGATGTAGTAGACGATCACGTGACAGTCACGTGACAGTCACACGTGACTACGGTGAAGATTGCGTCATCGGTGTGACGTAACACGCGTCACGTGTAACGCACAAGCGTACAATAACATAGGCGAACGACGCGCGTACACACACGCATACACACACGACGTATGGCATACGTGCGCACGCATACATATGCATACATACACGTAAAATGTACGTCGTACATACGCTCTCGTGCATACACACACGTGCTTACATACACACGCATACACACGCATACACATACGTGCACACGCGAACACATCGAATTAAGCTCGGCCGAAGACAGGTAACTCGATTAACTTCGCATTAGTCGGTGTTACGTAAGAACGGGGGCGTGGCTTAAAGTTGGTGACTCATAATAGGGAACAGGTTGTATTGTACGCGTAATACACTTAGATCGGTAGAAGGCGGTCTATATATTGCCAATATATATATATATATATATATATATATATATAATCTATTTATAGAATATATATATATAATCTATTTATAGAAAATATATATATAGGTCCTATATATATATATATAGCATGACATAATAGAGGATTAACTGTTCACATATACATCACGATGACAGAACGAAACTCTTTTAGTGGATAGCTATACCGTCGATATTGTTATCGTGGTGCCTCGTTAAATCTCGTTAAATCTCGTTAAATCTCATTAAATCTCGTCTGAATAATAGCCGGTGGTATTGCGTGTCGTAGGACAACGACATATGTCCTCGTGTCGTAAACGAGCAGGTTTCAATGGATCGCGACGACGACGAATTCTATATAATTTCAAAATATACGATTTGTTTAATGGTGTCACGTACGACTCGAGAATAAGAATGTACGCCGTGTACATTGACCTAGTTATTGAACCACCTCATTGGTCGAACTGCACAGCAGTTCGGGCTTCGCGTTAGGTGTATGCGTTCCGGTGTCGGTATCAGTTGATGAGAGTAATCGTCACGACCCGATGACCCGCTCGCGACCCCTACACGACCCCGCCCGCCCGCCCGCCTATCTGGTCAACGGAGCGTTCTTTCGTACGGTCAACACCCCGCAGGTGGCGTGGTGTACCACGTAGTCCCCGACGGAGCCGAGTAGGGCGCGACGGAGTTTACCCCACCCCCGGGTACCCAGCACTATCAGCTGCGCGTTCAGCTCCTTGGCTAGACGTACTATCACTTCGCCGGCTATGCCCGCTTCGAACACGAACCGACCGTGTATCTGTGGGGGTGATGGGGTGATGATGGAGTTAGTGGGGGTGATGAGGTGATGGGGTGGTGATGGGGTGATGGTGGAGGTTATGAGGTGATGATAGGGGTGGTGTATATATACATAGTATAATATTAGTATAAATAGGTATACATACTATAGGATTATATAATTAGGTACATGTTATATATGCTTAGTTATAATATATATGATCAAGTATATATGATAAATATATATATATATATATAAATATATATATATATATATATTTATAAATATAAATACAAATCAAATCGTACTTATTAACATTAACACATATATAACTATATGTAATCACGTGATAAGCAACATATATGACCATGTGATTGTATATACCATGAATAGTATAATATATATATGTATAATCACGTGATTAAATATGTTGCATATCACGTGATTATATATAGTTAGATAAGTTTTAATGTTAATAAATAAGATTAGATTTGTATTTATCATATTATTAGATACGATTTTATTAAATATATTATCACAAATGTACACATATATACCTTCATGATTAATATCAACCTATAGGTTAAACTATATATAGTTTATAATATTAGAATACTGCTTTATACTACATGTAGTAATAGTAAGGACATGTACATCGATCGAAATCTCTTCAATGTTAAATTTTTGTATAATTTTGTAAGTGATATATTTAATTATATTTAAATTTTTCAATATTTTAATAAAATATGTATATCCCTTCATAATGTAACATTTGTATATTATTATTAACTATAGTTTATAAACATTAAAAATAAATGAATTTAATTATAAACAGTTTGAATTGAATGATGTTATTTCTACAATTTGTATGTCGACATTCTAAATAATATAATATATATATATATGTATATATTACATTATATTACGATATTAATATTATTATATTGAAATTATTAATTTTAAAACAAGTTTTGGAAAATATTTATGTATATATGATTCAAATATGAATACCTTAGTTTATATTTTAGTATACTTTGATACCAAGTTGCAATACGATAACACCACTCGAGCATAACATCAAAATTTCATAAATTATATGTTTTACGTCTTAATATCCTTGCTAATATTGTTATTGTTATTGTTATTGTTATTGTTATTGTTATGTTGGTGGAGTAATTTATTTCTATCCAGAAACTTAGATTGATTTTTCTCTTATTACCATACTGCTCAAATATTCCTTCGAAGTCCCTTTCATTTTAAGGCATCCATGGTTTTAACGAGAGCCGTTCGTTTATGTATAACGATTATATCACTTCTAAATATTATTGTAATACCTATATTGTTGGTCCGGACGGGGTTTGAACCCGCGACCTACTGCTTGTGTGTCTGACGCGTTGCCAACTGAGCCACACGGGCTAATACCACGATGTACACGGTACACTGTATGCCATACACTGTATGCCGTAGCGACGTAACTAGCATGCATAACTCGTGCTTAGCTAGTGCACATTCTCCGTGTCATTGTCATTGTCATAAGAATACTCGCGCGTGCTGTTAGACGCGATATTCTATAGGAAAACCACTACATTAACATACGTGTGTATTGTTAGCATTAGCATATGTACGCTGTTATAATTGATTGTCTCTCATATACATGGCATACGTGTATATTATAAGACTCCTGGTGTGTATTTAATAGTATTATTTTCTAGTATAATACAATATTTATAATAACGTACTTTAATATTCTCTAAATTTACTATATTAAACGAAAGTCCTATATTACTATCCCACCAACAGTAATAGCCTCACAATAGCAGCCAAATATCATTACAAATTATAATACCAGCATAATAGACGTTTAATGACAATATAATACCAGCATAACAGCACAATGTAAACATTTGAGGCTATTACTATTAGCTGGGATATATAGTATTTGTTTAGTATACTATAGTGCACTATATTGTAATATAGATTTATAAATTTAAATAAATACAAAAGTAATGTATAAAAAATGCTTTATAGGGGAAAGTAACCTAATACGATACTTTAACAATAAATGGTCTTAACATTTTATTACATATTATGTGTATTCAAAAATTACAAAATATTAATATTATATAATTATAGATATTATTGTGATTATTAAATTTTATTTAATCTTTTCATTCCATAGATAATGGGGTGTCCGTATTCGGTACCCATGTCCGAATAAGGAAAGTGTCCGTTGGACACCCTATGTTATAATACGGACACCCTATATACCATTAGATAAACTATATATTATTTATGAATCAATCAGACAAATTACAATTACATTATTTATAATTAATTTTACGAAAAATTTATTCTAATTTAATTAGTTAATAATTTCTTTATTTTATTATGTTTTTAATTAATAAAACAATTTAAGTTTCAATAATAATATAAATGTTAGATTTAGCTTTATTGGTGGTATTAATATTATAACGCACGCGATTTGTATTAAAATCAAAATAGTTCATACGCTGCGCGCTGATTGGTTATATGGTGTCCGTATTAAGACATCTAGAATGTCCGTATCTAGAATGTCCGTATATACGAGTATATATACCGTATATATTAGGAATTTATATGACCTATATATCTATAGATATATGCTTATAACTTAATTAATATTGATAACAAATATAACAAGTATGTATATAATGTTTAGAATGCTTTAGTTTTGAATAATATATTGTTATGTTTTATATCGATATATTTGTATATTCTTCCTTGAGAAGTTTTTAAGTTGAAATTTATTTTCATAAATTTATAAACGTAATAAAAAAATCAGTTTATTGGATATATCAGCAATATTTTGAATAATTAAATAAAAATACCTTTTTAGACTATTTATATAATTATGAATATTTTATTCATAAAAAATGTTTGTGTAGGATTTATGGTTTCTGAGATACCGAGAGTGTCCGTATTTGGTTACTTAATTAAGTAAATGTCCTCTATATGGTTAATTATACGTACAAATAGTGACCAAATGCTTAATATATTATGTATATTAAACTAACATTACTTAACTTTCTAGTGAACATACAGCGATGAATATCTTACCTTGTTCTTTTTCATCTTTTTAGCTATCGCCCTCTCTAAATCCTTAGCCTTCTCTTTCTCTTTCAGAAACTCCGTGTCCAGCACGTCCTTCCTCATCATCCCAGATGCTATTGGTGTGATTCGGGTGCATGCATTATTATTTAAATAAACCATACATAATGTTCTATTGTATATATGTGTGGTTATATATTATTGTACATATAAATAGACGTGTACTATAATATAATATAAAACTATAGTTTTACAAACAGATAGGCTAGTATTTTACAGTTTATGGTATATATGTTCTAGTAAATTACATATTATATAATAATAAAAAGTAATTTTTAGTAATCTTGTCTTTCGATTTTATAAACTTATAAGTTATATACAATTAATATAGACTTATATTCAATATATTATATATAAGTGGTTTACTTATATCTCGTGTACGGTGTATAACTAATGGCTTACTACGCATTAACAATGCTATTGCGTAATAGATAGTGGTTAGTGCGTAGTAGCTATACATATATATATATATATCATTATTAAAGTATAAACTCTATTTAGTAGTATATTATATATTTTAGGATATTATATGCAATACATAAACATATATTTGAATGTGTGTATGTGTAAATAAAAACAGTATGCATGTAAGCACTTAAGTGGAATGTTATCTATATGTTTATATATATATATATATATATATACATATATATATATATATATATATATATATATATATATATATATATATATATATATATAATAACAATACAGTATATATTGCAACAACCCACAAGTGGGTTTTTGGGTTTTTTTTATGTTATGAGACAATAATTTAAATAAAACAAAATTTAATTTAAAAAAAATGCTTCCGTGATACAGTTTAATACAAATCTATTATTTAACTAAAGTTTAATAATAGATACAAAATACAAAATAATATATTTCATTGGGTCATGGTATATTTTTTAATTAAGTCATCAAAAAAGGGTGATTTTGAAATATGTTGGGAACCACTGGTCTGTAGTATTGACATGAACATAATTAATAACGCCAACATGAATAGGAAATCAAGTTTCATTACAACGAACTCTATATTATAATAAACGATCCTGTAGAATGGCAAGTTTTGAAACATATATAATGTTGAATCTTTCTACAACTAAATGTTGGCACAGGTTTGTGGGGAGTAATCGTCATAAGTCATATGCCACATCTTTGTTACCATACACATACACACGTCGTATACCATACATATATGTGACATACGGAGTGGGTGTGTGTGCGTGTACCACACTAGCCAGAGGGTGTGTGCGGGTGAGTGTGCGCTGAACTAGCCCGGTGCGCGCACACTAACGGTAAGCGTGCACTCCGGTCAGCTCGACGCTGTGTAAGATGATCACTTCGGCGTTCTCCACGTGTACGTTCAGTAGATACCCTGTGCGTGTGTGTGTGCGTGTGTGCGTGAGTGTGTGTGTAAGTGGGATGGTATTATGGTATTATCGGTATCTTACTATAAACATATAAGGGTGTATAATGTACGTGACGTATATGTATCTATAATATTTATATATTGTTTACTATGAATGAATCGTAATTCACTTTTTTCCAATTATCAGAAATGAAATATTGGCATCAGTAAACTCACTCACGAAAGGTAAATATCTAGGTCATGATAACGGTGAGCTAGGTTAAGCAGGTGGTGAAAGGGTAAAGAGCTAGGTTATGATAACATTACGACATAGCTAGTTTAAGCTGGTGGTGAAATGGTAAATATATATATGTCACCATAACGGTAGAACTAGGTCAAGCAGGTGATGAAGGTGTCATTATATAGGTCACTATAACGGTAGAACTAGATTAAACAGGTGGTAAACGTGTAATTGAAATACTCACATCCATTTGTAATAAGTAGGATAATCAACAGGCATATGGATATATACATGTAGGCATACACGCATGCACTACCCAGTAAGTAAAGTAATGAAAGTTCGTAATCAGATTACAATCCAACAAGTAATCAGATGACTATCATTGGTCTATGTATTGATTACGATCACTGATTTCAATTCGATTACAATCATTGATATTCATTCTATTACGAACATTGATTTAAATTTGCGATCAGTTAACTATCATTCATTATAATCATACTATTATCATTGATGTAAGTGTGTTCTGTTAAAGTTGACGATCAATTATTACCAACAGATCGTAAATCAATGTTAGTGATCAGTTAACTATCATTGATTACAATCGTATTACAATCAATGATTTAGAAGTGTAGTTCGTAATCAAAGCATAGTTGCTTATCAATGATTTTAATATGATTGTAATCATATTATGATCAGTTAAACTCGAATCATGATTAAGATCAAACTATATAATCGCTATCAATAATTACTTTACTTATTGGGTATTCATCACACTGCCTACGAAATATAACCTTCAATCATTAAGAATTACCGTACTCTCATCATCATTAATCATTCTAGCAAATCAATACTGAAAGTGATCCGAAATAGGTATAGATCTCAAGCAGAAGTCATTATAGCTGAATAACGATCACGATTCAATACTGTTAGAAGAATAAATTCACTTATGTGAATATATGTTAACTTGAGAATCTTATGCAAAATTGTATTTAAACTACAAACAGTATCATAACCATGTCTTCGTATACTTTAATATGGCGTTCTATCGTATATGCATACGTTTTATGGGTTACAATGAATAATTATATCTTCCGTCATAAAATAGTTCATTACATTGAATATGTATATAATAGATCGATTCGTGTAGTATTCAACAACAAATGTATTGAATAATAGAGTAATGTATACATTGTGCTATTATGCTGCTATTATGTTACCATTAAAAGTCTATGCTGCTATTATTATGCTGCTGTTAATTTTAAAAGTCTATTATGCTGTTATTATGTTGCTATTATTAGAATAGCTACATAATAGCAGCATAATAGCACAATATTAACATTTGAGGCTATTACTTATGCTATTATGAGGCTATTACTGTTGGCTTGGAACAACTGGTGTAGTATGTATACAATACTTCAAAACATCATTGAATGAAGACCGTTGTAGATAAGTCCAATATAATGAAAAATAATTCAAACGTATAATCAATGATATAAATATAGCCGCGCATATTGTTGAAGAAGTACAGAACTTCGAATACGTATAAGTGCAATCATTAGATAACTTCAGGTTTGGGACAGTTTGGGATCAGTTAACCACCAAAGTAATCGCTTTCTGCAGAATCACTCAAACCATAATACCAATATCACGCCTACTTACGATCAGGAACGATCTAGAACGATCGTGGTATACATTTTAAAGAAAAGGACTGCCTGGTGCGATCACTTATTATATCCGTAGTCCTTTATTCACATGAAACAAGGACCCACATGCTTACAACACAGACTACACGCGATGAGAAGTTACGGAACACTCTTCATAAGCTATTCTGAATATCGCGTGCATGTCTCACGTGAAATACGTTAACTAATAAGAGAAATTAGTTCCCAGCAAACAGTAAGAGCAGCATAATAGCAGCATAACAGCATATGCTAGAGCCTCAAATGTTTACATTGTGCTATTATGCTGCTATTATGCTGCTCTTACTGTTTGCTGGGTGCGTACGAAGATCTGGTATCAACCACGGTTAGAAGAAGAAAGCTACAATGATGCATCATGGTACCATGGTACAAGGTTACCTTAAGGTATGTTCGCGTTGCGAGATCGATGGTGTATCGTGGAGGGTACATATCGGAGTTGTAGAAGGCGTGCCCGTCATCGGAACAATGGGAATACGAACAATGAACAATACAATAGTACGTAATGAGTAGCACTGGACGCTATAGCGGACTTCACGTATACCGATTGATGAAAATATCGGGAGACTGAACGCAATTGTAGTTAGTGGCTCGAGTCCGTGATGGTGCAACATACAGTATAGGGCATCACCCGTGGTGTCGGGATAGGGGCGATGTCCTAGTATGGAATAGGCTAACCTTTATCTGGCTCTGTGTAATTACTACTTCCTTCAATTACCCCCCCCCCTATTCCTATATATATACGTATTTATCTCCATCCATCTCTCCTTCTACCTCTACCTCTCCCTCTCCCTCTATATACATAACTAGGGTAATGTATTTACAAAATATCCTAATTACAGGTGTATTACTATAGGTGTATGCGTGAAAACATCAAATAAAGCACGTGGTAGTCTATCGCTATAGTGATCTAGTCCACGGTACAGCTAGCAGTTCACATATCGCTTTATTGCCTCGCTGTAATAGGTTACATCGAGCCTCGTGACGTAATAAAGGGGGAGTAATAGTGCATACTTATAACGATGACGTAACGGTGGCGCCACCTGCAGGTTTATTATTTAATAACATAGTGCTGCCCCCTATCTGCGGGCACGAGAGAGAGATAAGCTGACGGGTTTATCTAGCCGCGTTTGTAGGTTATCTCCTCGCCTTGCCTGTATATTATCTACTATGGCTCTAATAGTACGATATTTCTAATATTTATAACTATTATTAATTATATAATTGTTAATGGTGGGTTTGATTTTATAGACGATAACATATTTTAAAAACTACTTTTTAAATAATAATAACTATTAGTGATTATTGTATTGATTTTTTAAATATTGCATTATGGGTAAGGTAAACACATTATTTCATACGCGAATATTTGTGTGCATTATATAATCATTGTATGTATATCATTGTATGTATAGGGTTATTACTACAAGTGAACTTTAATATAGTATTAATTAATATAAAATACTTCAATAATAAATAACAATAATAAAAACTAATAATAATACAATTATAGAAATATATAGATAGAAATATATATTGTTAAAGTCATATGTATACATAGTTTTATAACTAGAAAATATTATATAATAATAATAGTAAATATATTATACACTAATTCAGAAGAGCTAACGAATATAACTATATACATCTATGTAAGACCGTATACGGCCTTACATATATGATTAGTTATAATAGTTATAAAAGTATACCTTTGCCAACTAGTCAGTTTAATCTTAAACTTTATATTTGCGCCATTTTAAATATAACGTAATCATTAAATTATTCCATTCTATGCGGGTATTCATGTTACACATTATATACATGTATAATTTAGAAGGTGTAGCGAACTACTGGATACAAAAAAAGCAAATATTATCTAGTTAAGTATTAGCTAATCCATGTTAATTATTCGAAAATGGGAAATAATGATACAAATATTTATGATAAAAATAATAGGTAATTTGATAACCTTTTACAAAACTACAAAATAACTAAAAAGATGCAACCACATTTGAAAAATATTATTTAAATTTAAGAATGAGTAATTCAACAACAAAATAATAATTTCATATCAATATATTTTTGTCATAATATATATATATATATATATATATATATATATATATATACACATATAGGAAATTCAATATTTCACTATTATCACTATATATGTTATATGAAATTAATATAAATAAATAGATATTGATGAATAAATATTAATAACAATAATTAAATGTAAAATATAATATATTCTAAATAAAATACCAATTGGAATATATTTCTATATTTCTATATATTAAATAGTAAAATCTCAAATCTATCAAATGTGTGACATTATAAATAAAATAAAAATAAAATATAAAATGTGCATTCCCGAGTAATTACTTCATCATATTTAAAATAAATTAAAGCAAATAAAATATAATAAATATAATTAAGTATATAAACATTAACTTAAAATAGTTAAAATATATACAGTTGGACAATATACATAAAATATATGTAAGATATAATATAAAATAAAGAATAAATCAGTTATATTCAACATTTAATACATCAACATATAATTATGGTTTAATCCTCTAATAAACGTTTTTATATTATTGAATAATTTAAATCTGTTTTCAAGAAGATTCCATAACAAAATACATATATATATAATTAACTTATCATTATTAACTTTTTATATATTAGATACATATCATAATTATATTATAAAACTATTATACACTTTTCTTGTGATAATTTTGTATCGCTTATTATTATATAATATTATATACGTAATATTACTACGCTTTTATTATTATTTATTATAACAATGTTTTACTGTTTGATACCTAAAGGAATATACAGGTAATTCCAATGAGTGAAAAAGTAGTTTAAATATACAATATAATGGATTAGAAAGCATTTGTTTTATTCGGCATACATAAACCAATGCGTTTTATAATTAAATGTAAACCCAATGTTAATTTGTGTACCATCTCGATTTGGGTCTCAATCATATATATTTTGTATTCCATATTTTTGTTTATTTATTTTTGTTGTACCTAATAAACTATATATTATTAATACACCACGCATAATCATCTTTACCATCCTTTAATGTATATCTGAGGTTACTGATTGTATTGCCAGTAATATCTAGGTTGTATTGGTCGGGGCATAACTTTCAATAGGCATCGACCATCAGTATTCGTATGGCTAGAAATGTAATACACGCACAAACATCTCCTAGTCATTTACACACGTAAGCTAGTCATTTGTATATGTAAGCTAGTCATTTGTATATGGTCTAAGACGACTAGGTATACCTAGCCTATAGGCTAGTAAATTTGAAACAAATATTACTAGGTAGGCATTCATTAGTATTTGTATTTCCTATACATGTGTTATTAGTATACGTTATTATTAGTATACTAATAATAATGTATACTAATAATAATGTATACTAATAATAATGTATACTAATAATAATGTATACTAATAATAATGTATACTGATAATAATGTATACTAATAATAATGTATACTGATAATAATGTATACTAATAATAATGTATACTGATAATAATGTATACTAATAATAATGTATACTAATAATAATGTATACTAATAATAATGTATACTAATAATAATGTATACTGATAATAATGTATACTAATAATAATGTATACTGATAATAATGTATACTAATAATAATGTATACTAATAATAATGTATACTAATAATAATGTATACTAATAATAATGTATACTAATAATAATGTATACTAATAATAATGTATACTAATAATAATGTATACTGATAATAATGTATACTAATAATAATGTATACTGATAATAATGTATACTAATAATAATATATAGGTAATAATAATGTATACTAATAATAATGTATACTAATGATAATGTATACTAATAATAATATATAGGTAATAATAATGTATACTAATAATAATGTATACTAATAATGGTCTTCACGCAGATCATGCATGGACTTACATTATCATTAATGATAGTATACACAAAACGATATTATGTTGATCATTAATGAATAGCTAGTATATTCTTCTATAGTATACTATAGTAAACTATAATATACTATAGTACACTATAGTATGATATAGTAAACCATAGAATATTAACTATTAGGATGTGCATATATTATTAAATATATGAAAATGAAATATATTAAGAGATATGCTTAGATTTTTAAATTCAACTCGATACGAATATTTATTGATTATCAGATTGATATGTGTGTTATTTAAAAGTAAATAAATAATCGAGTTGAAATTTGAAATGTGCTAACAATAACGCATATTATATTGAAATAAACAGAGAACAATACGATATTAAAAAGATCGTAAACATTGTAGCTATCATGATATATATATATATATTTATATATATGTATATATCAATATATATACCTATAGGTAATACCTAATGATGTATTCATTAACACATTTGTTAATAATATTTATATAAATATACACTACCTAAATCTATATACCTCATATATATATATACTATAGTATGTGTGTACATACACTATAACTACCTATATTACGTGGTACATCGTACACGAGTAGTCAGACACGCATGCGTACGCTCGTAACGCACTTCGAGCCTAGGCCGGACAATTAAAATAGGTGTTAGAATATTGTTTAGAATATATCTTATATAATTATGTACGGATACATTGTATACAATGCATATATATATATATATGCTCCCGTTAAAAGCATACATTTCTTATCACGATAGCGGTATTGAAGGGACATTAAAGCCATGTATGGTTATAACTTATAAGTGAAAACTTCGAACAGAACGCTATAGAGTATTCTGACTCCACCAAAATAAATATAAAATAATAAAATACCAATATTTATATAATATTTTATATATATATATATATATGTATATGTAATATTATAATATATATATATATATATATATGTAACTAGGGGCGTTACAACAGGGGGTACGGGGGATATATCCCCCCACTTTAAAATCTAGGGGACCTCCTATGTATTGGTCCCCCCCACTTTTACCACCAAATTTATGTTGATTGGTTGGTCAACTTTTTTACAAACAGAATCATTCCATCGCCTCTATATGTTACATATATGTGTATAACATTTATGTTGAAATAATAAGTACAATGGTAAAACATATTAATGGTAATTACACGACAGTGTGTGGAGTATGTCTATTTTGTATATCTCGTGTGTATGTATTTATATGGCATATATGCATTCCCAGTAAACAATAATCTAAAACAATACGCAAATAATTCGCAATTTTCTGTACGTAAGAATATCCTTCTTTTTTGGCTATGTTTTCTTGCGCAAAATAATTTGCATATAAATTGCACATAAAATTATGTCTATATATATATATGGAATATATTCACCTTATCACACCCGACTTGCGTCAATACTTTCAACCATTATTAGTGTGTCGTTGCGGTTTATTTATCTGCGGTTTGTATAACTGCTATATAATACATACACATATAAATCATAGCGTCTCTGTTATATCATACGATAATATATTATAGTTAATTGACGACGCCGTGTTTAGCATTCGAATACGGACCCATCAAAGCTTATTGCCCGCGTTTTTATATCATATAACATGTAACTCGATTATATGTACATTGTGTATGTATATATTTAAATATCGATATTTAAATAAACTCCATTATTTAGTCTATTTTTATGATGTTAACATCGCGAATCGATACTAAAGGTGATACGTGTGGTGGTGGCACGCGTGTGCTATATTTAGAACCGCTGCATCGCCGAGGACGAGACATGGTATCGCGTTACATCGCATCACCCGAGGTTATTGTATGTAACGCGCGTATAATAATGAGAGAGAGAGTGGTCAGATAGAGTGGTCAGATACCAATGTTATTATGTATCGTTAAGTCGTCTATTAAGCATGTAAGCTTACCCGTTTAATCATACATCATACTTATAAACACATATATATATATATATATATATATATATATATATTTATGACTTACTGACTTAGTTGCGTAGGACTTGGCGTCACCTAGCAGAACGCGTGTACACTTGATTTGTGTAGGCCTCTCGGTCTGCTGCCCTTCTTTCCAAGGTCAGAAGTGGAACGCCATCCGACCATCTCTACAAAGGACGTCCTCTTGGTCTTGGATTTGTGAAGTTCAACTTGCAGCTAGAATTAATCATATCTCGGCTTCTTGCTACATGACCGAACCAACGGAGTTGTCTTTTCACAATTACCTCTTCTATAGTTACAACTACATTCAGTGATTTTCGAATCGCTATATTACTGAGTATGTCACTCCTTAAGGAATTCCTTAATACAATTGTAACTCGCAGGATAGCTCTTAAATACTTCATTTCGAAAACTAGCACGGAACTGATCTCTTTTTGCCTCCTTGTCCATGTATCTGACTCGTATATAGCTATTGGGAGAATGAGGGCTTTGTAGAGTCTAATCTTGAGTTGGTTAGATATGTATCTGGAAGTCCGTAGTGTCTCTCTCAGTCTGCCAAAAGCATGTGACGCAATTGAAATTATTTGCAGAACATCATCTGGACAGTTGGGGACGAGACTGTCTAAAAACTTGAACTGGTTAACTTTGGGGACAATATTATTGCCGATGTCCTTGTTTTCAGTTGTCAGAACTGCACATTTAAGTGGATTGATCTTTAGGCCCCATTTATGACAAGCGTTTTCTAGCTCTGAAGTTGCTATTTGCAATTTTTTCAAAAACAGCCGATACTAAAGTTGTGTCATCTGCGTACCTGATATCAATACCTGACATTTCCTATATATATTTATATATATATATATATATAATAGTAGTTTATCAGGTAAACAATCAATTATCTCTCAGTAAATCAAAATAGTAAATAAAAATAGCAGTAATAATATAACACTTTAAAGATCCTTTATACATTTATACATCCTATATATATATATATATATATATATATATCATTTTTAGCATATATTAATCATATTTCTTTCGTTAATATTATTACCCTGATGTAGGTAGGTAATATTTCGCTGAAGTTTATTATTATTTAATTACATTAATCTACTATATGAATATTAATATCATATTAACTTAGCGTATACGGAGGTTATAACCTCCATTCCACCAACATAAATCCCTTCCTACCGTCTGCTCCTTGTCACCGGTATAGGTCAGAGGTCAGAACTCGTATCAGCTGAAGACCATTTATAAACATCTAAGTTACGCTATAGTAAAGTCGCGCATTCTTTCAATTAACACCTAAACCTATATATATAGTATAAACCTACTTATCAGTGCATATCCTTAACCACTTAACTACTTGACTTATTTACGTAAATATATTGGTATATTTATTTTATAAATTTTTATATTTGTACATCATTTATAAATATGCATATAAATATATACGTATATATATACGTATATATATATATGCACGTCTGGAGGGGAATAATAATGTACATAAGAAACATGTTATTTCCATATCATATTACTTAACCATTCAATATAATGACAAACACTAGACTGGAAAATGTTATGATAATATGGTTATTTCGAGAAAAATAATCAAATACGAATTAAGGAGTAGTAAATTGAGATGTAATCGATCAGAATCTAATAAGATTATTATTACATTAATTAAATATCAAATTTAAATAATAATAATGTTTGGAAAGTGATTTCAAACAATCTGAAGAAAAACAACTATTCCACTCCAAATAACATTGAAAATGAACATGGTATAGTTTATATTACTAAATTATGTTTTAATTATTTTAATAATACGTTTAACAGTATGTAATATGTTTAATAGTAGTAACATACTACTGATATACCTTATACGTACAACATATTAATGTTAATGAAATTGAGTATACTAACTCTGCTGAAATTTCATCTATAATTGATTCAATAAAATAGGGTACATCTATAGGCCCTGGTGGAATATCTATAGAACATATGTATCATAATAGTTTTGCAATTGAATTAATAGTGCTACTAATTAATAATAGCTTGCAGCATTCTTATTTCCCGAATAAGCTAATTTTATATTTAAAATTAAAATAAAAGGTCGAATGATTCCACTAATTAACATCCTATGTGTGTATCTAATGTTATCTGTAAGATAATTGAAAAGTTGATATATAATAGAATATTTTCACATTTAATTATTCTAGATAATCAAGTTAGCTTTACAAAAAATCTTTTTACTGAAATTTATGTTTTTGCTCTTAAGCAATATTTAACAGCTTATAATAATAATATCACTAATATTTTCATAGAATTTTGATATGCTTCTAAAGCATTTTGATATAATTAATTATAATATTATATTTCAGAATAAAAGAGGATAATATTCCTTTACACATAATTAATTTTTTTAATTTCTGGTATAAAAATTAAAGGATATATATTAAATGGTGTGATAATTCATCGGATAGCTTTCCTGTCACAAGGGGTATTCGCCAAGGTGGCATTCTCTCACCATTATTATTTAATTGATATACTAATCCTATGATTAAGAAATTAAATTAAATAAATACAGGTTATTCCTTAAATGGAAATATCATCAATATTCTCTGTTATGAAGATGATATAGAATTATTTTCACCATCACTAAAAGGTCTGCAATTGTTGATAAATTGTTGTGAAGAGTTTGCTAACCATAACATCATAAGGTTTAATATTGATAAATCGGTTATTTTACCAATTTATTTTGATAAATATTAACATAATCTTGTTAAATTAATACAGATAATAAACTTCAAAGTGTTGTTAAATCATATACATATCTAGGAGATTGCATTTCAGAATACTTCTCTGATGAAATTGATTTATATAAATAGTAATATTAAACAGTTATATAAATAAATCTATGCAATATCATATAACTTTAATCATTTCTTACGGATAACACAATTATTCTATTTAAAACATTTATTTATAATATATAGGTGTATAGGTATAATATATAACCTACCTTAGTTGTATTTGGATTTCAAATATATACTGTATGTTTAAACTTAAGATAGATTATAATAATGATTATCGTACCGTGATGAACTACAAACGTATAAATATTGCATCATTAATGTTTCTAAAAGATTATGTTAATATTGTAACCATTACATTACGGAAATCATATTATTAGTTATACAAACAAATATAATTATCGTTTATTTCGTTAATTGTTCAATTGTATAAATACATATTGTATTCCCATCGCCATTGTTTACCATGTGGTATAAGTTAACCGTATAACTCATTATTTCTATATTATTTTAAATTTCGTTTTTTAAATTAATTTTTTAGTTTAGTTTACTCTTTAATAATTGTCGTCTATATACTACGTAATTCTGTATTTCATGTCTAATTTAAATAAATATATATAGCACATGACCTATTATACTATTGGCATTTATTTATCAATATTTATTAAATAACTATAACTTTTTACATTTGTATGTTCCGTTTTTATTGTCCTCGATTATATTATCCCTTTATTATATAATCATATATGCTTACTTCAGCAGAATGATTCGATAACACTTAATTGAATCATCTACATTCATATAATATGTGTTGTGTGTTTATGTGTATGTAAATATTATGTAATATATAAGTTGATCTACATAAGTTATCCATATTCAGTCAGAGCAACAACAGAATAAAATATTTTAATTAATAAATATTAGTATATAATATATATGCATTATATAAAATATATTTATATACTTATATATGTATGAATATAAACTGATATTATATTCATATTCACCAATACACGTAATATGACGTAATAAGCATGAAGTATTACGCAATGAGACTAACAATCGAGGGCGTGTTCGGCGGTTCTGGAACCGTCTATCGCAACTAGTACCACTCCCGGAATGCGACCAGGTTTTAGTTCTAATTCTTCTTCTTTGTCATCGTGTTCCTGTTTTAAGGGATGACCATATCAATAAATACACGATAAACAGACTAATACAATTATAGTATGCATAAATGTATAGTTTATGTAAACTATAAATATATGGTAGTATGCAAGGGGACAATTGAATATATCTTTTTATTTTGAATCCGTTTCTAATTAGAATAAATGTGAACCGAATATAGTATGTTATTCTTAATTATTTATTTTATAAACTACAAAAGAAGAAGAAAAAACTCTCCTAAATATTATTTAGAAGATTTTTTTTAATTTTTTGACAGATTTTTTTAAAAGGATCAAATCGACGGTAGGTGTATGGATTATATTTCCAATAAACTTTATCAACACCATTAAGTGGAAATAATGATCGTAGTTAATAATCCCAAATCTTATTATTTATAATGCATTTAAATCTGATTTAATTGCATGATAATAAATTTGCCCTTTTTTTACAACTAATTTATACAGATAGTCACGAATACAAATATATGTATACTATGAATCTACTAATTTTGATCTATAGATAATCTTGCTTAATTTAAAAATTCTAATTTAGAGAATAAATTAATGAAATATATATAAGCATTATTATTACGAAAAAATACATTTGTAATTTAAGTGAAATTTATATTAAGCAGTATGAACAAAGATTTTATAAATTCATTGTTATAATATTTTACATCTATACAGACCAAATATATATATGTTCAATAGCACATGCAAGTTTATTATCTAATTTAGGATGTTTAGTATTTATTAGTATATATTTTATTAATTTAATTTGTAATAATATGAAGATTTTGCTCAATAGATATTTTCAAATCATCAGCGATTGATTTATTATTTATATCAGTATTAGTAGGATAAGTGTAAATACATATATGTATTATTAACAATTTCCTTAGTTTCATCTAATGTTATATAAATACTTGAAATAAGAATTAGGTTTACATGAATCGCATACATAAAGTATATTACCAGAATTAAGTATATATAATGCATAGTCTGGTAGTTTATTACCATTGATCCGTGAGTTTTTAATAATGCCAATAACATGCATTAATATGTAGAACTGCATTAAACTTAATGCATGTGATAAAATCTGATGCGCAAACATTATAGCATTGGTGACAATCCATACTCATAATAATGTATAGTTATAACAAAGATTTTGCGAAGCAAAGATATAACACTCCCTATGCATGCAACGTAATTTAGTAATATCCCCAACCGCTGCTAGCAGTAGTATCGAAATCACTGAAATAGATTTAGGTTCGGCTCTGTTTGCATACAACAATGTTTTCATTGCTCTATTAAATTACATGCAATATAAATTAACTTTTACTTACTAAATATATACTTATAGAATTTAAAACATAAATATCATATTTGTTTGTTATATATTAGTAATGAACACTTAGTTTTCATCATATAAATATTAATTTAAAGCATATTATTTAACATTTTAAAAGTGTATAGTTAAATACGAATTTACATTATAAACAACACATAGTTCCTAAAAGTAACCCGCTATAGGTGGCACCAGTGTATTTTGTATACAAATTCGAATTACACGATTTCGCGTAAGTGTTATATCTTTCCTTCGGAAAATCTTTGGTTATAACATAAATATCTAGTTATATAATATAACCAGGAATGTGGTAAACAAATCGTGGTTTCCTATATTATTGTATTACATAACTATATTAATATATATATATATATATTGATTGACAGTTTAATTCAAAGGACATGTGTCCTTGATTTCGGACTTGTATTTAAATGTAAGCGGTTAATTTTGATTGGTTCTAATTAACCACTGGTTTGTTTACCGGTCTTATCGTGTATATTATTACAATAATAAGAATGTATCTTTACTTCGAATCATTATTACTATTACTATTATTAATAATACTATTTGGCAATTTACATGAATCTATAAATAGATTCATATGTACTACGTTATAGTAATAATAATAATAATAATAATATTTAGTCGTAATAAAGATGCATTATTATCGTATTACTGGAGAACGTGTTATCACAGGGAAGGACATCACACACACACACGTGTTCTCCGCTCAGATTGATTACGTAACATTACATAACGTATCACGTGACGCATTGCGACACGCCTCACTCGTCACGCTAATGGGGGCGTGTCCATCATTGTGTGTATCGGTACAACAATGCATGCCTAATACAATACATTGATATTTTATTACATACTATAGAGTTATGTATATATATATATATATATATATATAACTATTATATATATTATATATATATTATATATATATACACATATATATATATATATATATATAAATTATATATAACTAAATAATTATATTATATACGTTAATTATTAGTTTATATTTTATAAGATTAAGTATTAATATATAATCATTAATAGACTGCAACTATCGCCGAGTAACGGAGGAACGCAGCCGTAACATGTGTACTGGTTAGTGAATTATTATGTTGCGATCAAATACCAATAATATATTCAAATGAATACATCGGATATTAGATGACTAGGGGAAAGTAGACAACTAATGCGGACACTTTAACAATAAATGGTCTAAACATGTGATGACTAATTATTTGTATTCAAAAATTACAATATATTAATATTATATGATTATAGATATAATTGTGATTTTAAAATTTTATTTAATCTTTTAATTCCATATATAACGGGGGTGTACGTATTCAGTACCCATTTCAAAATACGGACACCCTATATACCACTATATAAACTATATATTATTGATGAATCAATCAGACAAATCATAATTACATTATTTAAAATAAATTTTATGAATAATTTATTCTAATTTAATTAGTTAATAATTTATTTATTTTTATTATTTTTTAATTAATAATACAATTTAAGTGTCTAAATAATAATAATTTTAGATTTAGATTTATTGGTGGTATTAATATTATAACGCACGCGATTTTTATGAAAATCAGTATAGTTCATACGCTGCTCGCTGATTGGTTAGAGGGTGTCCGTATTAGGAAATTATATGACCTCTAGATATATGATTATAAATTAATGAATATTTGATAAAAATATAGAAATTATGTATATCATTTTTAGAATGCTTTATTTTTTAATAATATAGTGTTATATTTTATATCGATACATTTGTATATTGTTGAGAAGGTTTTAAGTTGACATTTTTTTTCATAAATTTAAAAACGTAATAAAAAAATCAGTTTATTGGATATATCAGCAATATTTTGATTAATTAAAAAATAAAAAATATGATTATGAATATGTTATTCATCAACATTTTTTTGTAGGATTTATGGTTTCTGAGATACTGAGAGTGTCCGTATTCGGGCACTGTCCGTATTCGGTTACTTTCCCTTATGTTTGTTTATTTGTGGGTGTGTGGGTGTGTGTGATATTCAGATACATAAGATTCGTATAGAAAGTTATAGTTATAATTATACTATAGTATAATTATATAGTATAATTACCATATATGGTATACCATTATAACTTGCGAGTACTGACTTATATGTTAGTCCATATACTAGAGTAAACTACCATCAGTTAATGAGATAATGCATGTTGTATGCGTAGGGGACATTCTACTGAATACATCCTGATATGTCGGTACATTTCGTAACTAAAGAAAAGTGACAGGCTGTCGGGGGTATACTATAGTGTCATATAGGAGATGACGTCGAGGTCTGAGATAGTCATGTTGGAGTGTATACAAATATAGAGATCATTAATGATAGGTTGTAAGATACACACACCCGTGGTATTTAAGAACGATACGAGTAGTGGTGGTGGACTATTTAAAGGACGAACACCTTTAACGGAATCCTTTAGATTTATCTTAAGATAAACCATCCTATAGGGTTGTATATATAACGGGTGTACTGTTATAACTCTTTCGACATTTGATTTGTACACAGAACATGAACACATCCACAAACAAATTGTAGACTACAATTTCGGTGTTCCTACATTGAGTATTATGTCGGATAAATGTATTGTTTGTAATGAAAATTCAAAGCAAGGTATACACTTTTAAAATATAAAAAATGTTTTTAAATTATTATTTACACGATGAAAACTAAGTGTTCGCTAGTAATATATAATAAATCAATAGAATGTGTAGGAGTTATATACATATCTTATAGTGCATGTAATTTAATGGAACAGTAATACAGTTGTTTTATAAACACCTCTTCAAACCTAAATCTATTTCAGTGGCTATACTTTAGAGATAGAGAGTTTTATATCTTCGCTTGCAAAATACTTCTTATATTGACTATTTAACTATATATATATATATATATATATATATATATATATATTTATATTAAAATAAAAAAATAAATATTGTTCAAGAGGAAATGAAGCTCGTGTTAGTATAATAAGCGATGTGATGTTAACCACTTATGACGAGTATTGGTATACTACTATAGTATCTTCCATCGTGTCGGTGCGCGCTCCGTGTGTGAGTATCGCGCGTTCCCTATCGCGCACGTTTAGGAGCGCCGCCCGTATCCGCACCGGAAGTATCACGCCTGAGAATGAGCGCCGGAAATGAGCTTGGGAATACACACGCTCGGTAAGGACAAGTGCGTATCAATGCGAGCTAATCAACGACGCGCCGGGCATTCATTGAATTTAGTCTAAGTAAACGTAGCCTATTGGATACTATTAAAATAGTATACTACGTTCTAAACATTTCGTTAGAATTGTATCTACTGTTAAATAATCACTCAATAACCTATAGGTAATATCATAATAACCTATATGATATATCATAATTAAATAATTATAATTCACAAATATACTCTACGATTAGATAACAATATGATAACAATCACAAACAATTTATATATATATATAAATCATCATCATCATATGTATATAGTGTAAACTTTGTCATTTTTTCAAATAAGCATATTTATAAATATATTTATTTTCATTCACAATTCTATTATTATTATAAATGCACGAACACGATCTCTGTTCACCTCCTTCCCGCGTTATCTATTATCTCTTATCTATTATCTCTCTGATAGCTACTATTACTCGACTGTCCCACGAATGTTATATAATAGCGATAACACTGCACGTATAACAATTGTTATAGTCTATTAATAGACTACAAATACACCGGTGAAGTTATGATACCGTTACGAAACGGTATACCATCTATAGATAATAAAATAGCTATAGATATTGAGTGATACCAATTCACTTACATACTACGACCTATATATACGGTATTATAATTAGGACGAATGTCTACAGTTAAACAAACAAATTATGCAAGTATACCTGTTGTTCAGAACAAGTTGCTCCGGAAAAGTATATCTATAAATACGTATTCGTAAGTGCGCATGACAAACCTAGCACGTCAGGTTTGATACCTGCAGGCACTTACTATATAATAGCACCCGTTAGAGAAATCACTAACTGTATGTAGACAACAAATTTACATTGCGATATTTTATTTTTAAAACCTAATACTCTCCTCCATGTACAGATTCGATTTCTGATTTAATTACATGATAATTCGAATCCCTGTATATTTACAAGCCTTATCGTAGATGATAGCGAGGACGGGACATTGTATTCTTACGTTTTAATAGAAGATAACGTTATCATAGTATCGCATACTATGCGCCGCACAGTATACTGTATAATGTATACATTAGTTATGCCGTATTTGTCATCAATTGTAAACCAATCATTAACGAGTACACATATCCGAATATAAAGCAACCATAACAAATACAATACAATAATAATAACGGCTATGATGATTATGATGATGATGATGATGATATTAGGTTTATTAAGAACATAGGGTCACGTAGAACCCATAGACCCATTCGCTCGTGCCGGAAGAAAATAATACTATTAGTAATACTATGACAATTTAATAATAATATACATTGAATATACCACGGACAAAATAGATGGATATAGCCAGAACACTCGATTACGCCATGCCATTACGTATACTACTATGACGTAAGTGTTATGTAATGATTGCGTAATAACGTTACGTAACTCTACGATCGTGTATCATAATTAGAATATCCATACACTTAATATATTAATTACGCGTGGAGATGATGGGAACGCAGGCGTTACGGCAATAGATTGATGACGTCACCGCGTTATCACTATTGCATAACCGGACACGCACACACACACACACACGTTATAGCGTTACGTAACTCGATACCGTAATTACATCACACCTCCGTTTCGGTAGTAGCGAACGACCCAGGGTCCCCTTCCCTCACGGGGGATGTATCAACGCGTTGGATATCCTAGTAGAGGGGGCGGAGCTATTCCGATAGAGGGGCGGAGCTATTCCGACGGAGGGGCGGGGCTTATTTATATAAGTATAGTTATAATTGTATTATGGCGTCGTACACGCGTAATGATTAGTATTGTTGTCAGATTAATACAGGCTATAAACCGGTCTACTAATAATAACACTATCTAGGTCACTAGTGTAGATTATTCGAATCATGAGTTATACACACACACTATATTTTATAAACACACATATTTATATATATATATATATATATATATATATATGTAAATGTTACATCATATTCTACGAATTATGGTCTTTTGTACTTTTAATTTTTAAATAAATGTCAATAGATATTAATACCAATATAAATCAAATTATTATTAATAATGTCTAATTATTAATTCCTAAATGCATATAAATACCATTATATAAATAATTCATTATAAATTTAGTTAATGCTATATAGATATTGTTCGCTATAAAAAAGGTTGATATCTAGGCATGACCTGGTATAGTATTATAATTTCTATTCTACACCCCCGATATAATGGACTAATCCATCGGTCACACTTGACTGCATACCGCATCAGTAACCCACTGCGGTGTATCGTTACACTGAGTGTCGGTGTGTGGTTGTCTAGGCAACACACGCGATGTAATACACCTCGTACACTGTACCACGTACAATGTACAGTGTACTGTGTGAATTACACGATATATCCGTTTGAGAAATTATATATATATATTTATACCTATATTTAATTTAATTAAATTGAAAAAAGTTTATCGAGTACAGAAAAATTAATAAAATTTCTGCTAAAATTGGAATACCATGTATATATATATATATATTTGTCCAGGTTTATTTAGATTGGTACTTTACATATTCTGAGCGATATAAGACATATGTCATATATCGAACGCTATACAAATATACAAATTAAGTCAATGTCATTCTTCTAATAATTCATTCTCATTATAATTAAAAACATTTATTTATTTACATAAAATACAATTTTGTAAAATTGTATTATATAAATTTAATAATTGATTTTTAAATATTTTAAATAGCATTTAATATTTAAAAATTAATTTATTAAATTTAAATAATACTTGTTTACTAAATACAATAATATTATTGAAAAATTAATAATAAATGGATATTTTAAAATTATAATCTAATATTTAAATATTCCCATTGAAACGAGAAATATATTCTTTACGAGCGCGATTTCACACATATAAATCAACATCCTAAATAAGCGAGCGTTAACGAATACATTATACACGCCCAAACGAGCGAAGGGGTCTAACCCTACCCTATTACAATGCCTAGTAAACCGTGTATCATCATCATCAGCGTCATTAGTTACCGCGACACCAGAATACCACTATATAGTTGACGATAGGACATAATACTATGTCCTATCGTCAATATGATATTTTAGTTTTTTATTTGTAATACACACCATTATATCCACTATTTGTCTATCTCGCAAAGACAGGTTTAATCATGGATAGTGCATTAAGGTCACGTGTTACTATAAGTTATCGTATATTAGCTATCACATATAAGCTATAATATACTATGATAGACATGTCATGTGTATATTATAATATCGTAAGTCATAGTTTGACCACAACTTAATTCACGTCACTGGCGCACCTTTTCCGTTGACCTCTGAACCTAAGCGTGTGTGCATTGCGTATATGTGCTAGCTATGTGTTAGGGTGTGTTTTTGGTCAACCACAGGTGGAACAACCACAGGTGGAACAACCACATTTGTACGAGAAATTCGTATTCACTGCATGTAAAAATCCAAATGTTACAAAACACGTCTGGTTTGTACAGTTGGATTTTTACATGCAGTGAATACGAATTTCTCGTACACCTGTGGTTGTTCCACCTGTGGTTGTTACACCTGTGGTTGACCAAAAACACACCCTTAGTTAAATGTAACCGATTAAATTCTGCCCCCCCCACCGAGTAAGTAGGGGTTGACTTTTGACAGAGGCCATAGCGTATTAGCAGTCCTAGCAGTTTGATATCGTGTATACGTGGCTGTACTTAGGTCCACATTAAGCATTGTATCACGTGATCTTACTAATCAACACGTATGGTGGCGCCCACGTCTTCAAATTAGCATTCAGTAGTATTAGTATACATATAGGTATGTAGCAGTACCTATATATATATATATGTGTGTGTGTGTGTGTGTGTGCGTGTGTGTGTGTGTGTGTGTGTGCGTGTGTGTGTGCGTGTGTGTGTGTGTGTGCGTGCGTAGTTACACGCGTGTACCACGCTACGGCATGTTCCTATCGATCATATATCCTGTATACGTATAAACGTGTATATATCTACTATATATATATATATTATCTAAATATATATATATATATATATAATCAAATATAGGTTTTGAATTAAATAAAAAATACAATACTCTAATCAAATTATATATGCAAACATTACTAGTAATACTAGTTCACTTTTTATAAAGACTGTTTCATCAATAGAAATTGAAAATATTATTCATAATTTTGATTCAAAATATAGTACTGATTCCCATGATTTAAACTTTTTTTTAATACGTAATATTATTTTAATTATTTTATTTAATAAATTCATTGAATTGTGTTTACCCTTATGTACTAAATAACGCTAGGAAATACGGCATGGAAATTAGTATCGAAAAAAGTAAAATAAAGATAAACAGCAACGAAAATCAACATGCAGATATATATCTTTACGGATGCAAACTGGAAGAAGTCGAAAATTCAAATATCTAGATGCAACTCCTACAAAAAATGGAACATGTGATCAGGAAGTAAGAATAAGACTGGCGCAAGCAACATCAGCTATGGTGAGATTAACCACTATATGGGAGAGCACGCATATCAGATTCAAACTAAAGTACAATCTATATCGATCACTGATTTTATCAATATTGACTTATGGCTGTGAATCGTGGACTTTGAATGCTAATATAACCATGAAAATGCAAGCTTTTGAAAATAAATCACACCGGAAACTATTATGCATAACATACAAAGAAGGCAAAACTAATATATTTGTCAAAAATAAAATTAATACACAAATTGGTACATTTGAGCCTCTATTACAGACTATAAGACGGCGAAAGCTAAAATGGTTCGGTCATTCCTCTAGACACAATAGCATCACTAAAACCAATCTGCAAGGAATGGTTGAAGGATCAAGAAAAAGAGGTAGGCCGAAACGAAAATATATATATGATATTAAAAAGTGAAGAAAATGAAATAGATGATATTTTGTTAGAAGTTGATAACCGTGATAAATGGCGAAGACGATGTTTTGTTGCCAGAACAGTTTTGATTCCCCCTACGATTTCCGAGTCACGGGATTAAAGTAAAGTAAGTAACATCTAAAGTTATAATTTTATATAAAAAAGGAAATAAAAATAATTGTTCGAATTATAGGCCAATATAATTAACATCACAATTTTTTTTTAATTTTGAACAAATTTTAAAAGTAAGAATGTTTTCAAATTAGATAACCATTTAATAAATAATTCTCAATTTGTATTTCAAAAATCTGTATCAACATGTAAATTATATTGATTACTTGTATATCAATCATAAATTATTCATATCCCCACTTTAAATCATGACATTTTATTAAACAAATTATATATTTATGGTTTCAGAGGTATCACTTTGTCATTATTAAACAGCCATTTGACAAACAGGTATCAATATATAAGCTATAATAGTGCCAATTCTAAAATACTTCCGATTAAATGTGGTATACCACAAGGTTCAGTTTTGGACAAGTATTATTTTTAATATACATAAATGATTTACCTAATATAACTAACAAATGCAATTTTACTCTTTTTGCTGACGATAGGTGACCTACCACTTTAACATTTAAGTCTCATGATTTAAATGATCTATTAAATGAAATAAATTCTACTCTTGTTTTAAATTGTGACTGGCTTTTCAGTAATAAACTAGTTCTTAATATTGATAAAACAAAATTAATGTTATTCCATCGCACAAGAGTTAAACATAAATTGAATATAAAAATAAATAATATAGTCATAAAAAAATCAACTAATTTTAAATTCCTCTGCATTTTAATTGACGAAAATCGTAATTGGAAAATGCAAATAAATAATATTAAATGTTACTATAGTATATAAATTATATAAATTGTACTACATATATGGACTTAGTTTACTACATAGATATACATTAAATTTAATATTATTACTTTAGTTATGCTTTATTTTCATTTATTAATATATGATGACTATAGTCATATTAATTATTACTCTATTATATGGGGAAGTTGCTACTTACCCTAGCAATATAAAGTGCATTCAAATTTTACTAAATAAATGTATGAGACATATAAACTCTATAACAAAACCAATATTGATTACATTTTTTTAAGACATAACATTCTTAAATTTAAAGATATAATAAATATATCTATTTATAAATATATGTTTAAAATATATAACAAGCATTATTTGCATAGTTCAATTTGTAAGTTATTTACCCATAATTGCTCCTTTTATACTTTGCTGTATAGAACATTCTTAATACCAAAAATAAGATTTGAATATGAAACATTTAGTATTCATTACAGAGGCGGGTGTTTATAGAATTCTTTAAATGAAACCATATCATCTTTAACGAATTTGAATACTTTTACAATTATATATATATATATATATATATATATATATATATATATATATATTAAATTATATATTATTTGTATCATTAATTTTCCAAATAAATTAAGAGTCAATATATTAAGTAATATATCTAGATGTATGCGTATATATATATATATATTTATATAAATACATTTAAATATATTTAGTATAGATTTATTATAATTTTTAAATTTATATATTAAACTAAATGTGACATATATTACTAATACTACACGTATTCGACTCGCGGTATAAACATATGAAATATATAAACGTATACACACAGATGTGGATATATTCTCCATAGCCGCCTGATATAATCATGTCGAGAAATGTAGTGTTTGTTGTGCGCAGATAAACACGTACTTCAAAAGACAATCAATAATCTAACAAATAAGAGAATATATTACAATACAATAGCATCAGCTGTAGCCGTATACAATAGCAGATTCTGCTGGTACTATTGCAGTGGTACCGATATACAATAATAGTGTGTATATATATATATATATATATATATATATATATATAATGTTATTGTCATTTTATTTATTTTGAGGGTTTGATTTCATCCCATCCAGGAACATAGATGCATTTTTCACTTATAACCATATGTGGCTCTAATGTCCTTTCGAAGCCGCTCTTATGTTAAGGCATCCATGGTTTTAACGAGATACCATCATTTATTTATAAACAATTATATAAGATCACTTCTAGATATTATTTAAAGACCTATTTTAATGTTCTTGACTGGGCTTGAACCCATATCCTACGGCTTGTGTGTCTGACGCCTTATGAGCCAAATACGCAGTTAATAAATATATTTATAAATATATTAATATATATATATATATATATACTAATATATACTAACAGTATATGTAAAAGGTATGCCATAGCATCGTACACGATGTCACATAAGTCGGCCAGGTATGACATATATGTCATGGTATACCATATACTATATATATATATATATATATATATATAATATATAATATATGCCATATCATCAAGCAATATTTATTCACTCGCATTTTATAATTAAATTAATAGAATACGCAATATAGTAATATAGTATGGCATAATTGTAATGCGATATGGCATACTATGTATAACATGTATAATGTGGTCATATACATTTGCCTTCGAATGTATTCACAGTGCTGGACATTCTAGATACATACGTATATGTAACATATTAATTCTATAATATATACTATATACTATACAATGTATACTTTAGATATTGTAATTTTAGATAACATAATTATATATAAGTGCACACACATACTCACACGCACACACACGCACGCACACATTGCATGTCTACTAAGAATAATCTAAATATAGTTATAAAGACCCATACGTATTTGTAAATAGAATTAAATGGTTGAATTATTAATAACATATTATTATATATATATATAAAACCGTATATAATTATAAAAAGCCTGACATTTATAAAAATATACATAACGATATAAAATTCGATATATATATATACGTATACGTATATAAATGTATATACATGCATGCATATAACACAACCATCCACTGTTAAAAATGATGGTTTACTAGACTGATATTTACTGCAGAAAACCATCGAAAGGGTATTTAAAAAAAATATTTATTTAAAACCCTCTAAATAGTATTATGTGAAACCGACTGTATAAAACCCTCTAAATGGTATTCTAAATTTCTACGGTGGAAAACCATATAAATGGTATTCTTAATTTCTACTGTGGAAAACCATCTAAATGGTATTCTACATATCTACTGCGGAAAACCCTCAACATGGTATTCTAAATTTCTACTGTGGAAAACCCTCTAAATAGTATTTGTAATGTATACTGTTGAAAACCCTCTAAATGGTATTCTTAATTTCTATTATGGAAAAACCTCTTAAAACCATATGGTATTCTTCATATCTACTGTGGAAAACCATCTAAATGGTATTCTTAAATCGATAATAGAAAACCCTAATATGGTATTCTAAAAATGTCACTGCAGAAAACCATCAAAAGGTTCTATTATAAGCACACCTTAAATACCATTTATTTTACTGCAGAACACCATTTACTTATTACAGTGTATGTGGTGCCCTTGGGTATACAGATATACGTACACGTTGTATACTGTGAACGCTTTGTTTACTAATATTGCACACGTTCAGGCCCCCTTGTCTCGTTGATATTCTTATCGATAGCACCAATACAATATAATCGATATTAATTCGAGTACCCGACATTATTATCGATGTCTCGAAATCGAAATAAGTATACTCGAAATGAATTTTAAATCGAAAATTTTTATAAAAACCGATTAAAATCGATACAATTGTAGGGTAATCGAAACCGCTCGAGAATACTCGGCCCGGTTACATCACTAGTCGCGCATACCCTGTCACGTGTATCACACACTCTTAGCATACGACTGCATGCTATAGTATATAGTATTACTATAGTATATAGTATTACTATTATTCATGTGTTCTCGAATAGTACACCTTACCTTACTTTACCTTACCAGGTCGAGAATTCTCGGCAGAAAATGAATGGTATACCATAGTCATGAAGTGCCTATAGGCATACATAATGTTATTCTATATTTGTTTACTATTTTAACGTATTGCCGATAGATATTAGTTGTTATGCTGTACATTATGCAAGTATTCAATTATGGAATAATCTAAGTAACAAATTAAAAATCATAAAACCTATTAAGTTATTTATAAAAAAATTAAAAATTTCTTACCTAGCTATTTACTAATTATATTTTATTTTACATGTTTGATGGACTAATGGTGACTATTCAAGCTGATTGATAGAAGTGGAACAGATCCTCAAAGAAATTATTTTTATTTTATTTGTTTTCTTTTATTACGCTCCGTGATTATTTATTTATTATTATGAATTACTAATATGTAATATTAGATGGATTAACATAGGGATTATATTTCTGATTGTTTGAAACGCTAAATAAATCACTGAGTATTACACTCCTGGGTGTGGGCTACCCATATGGGATTTGGGCAACCCCGAAGCTTCCTTCACTTATATATTCCCTTTGATTATCCTTCTATACATATACATGTTTGAATGTATAATATGTAATTGCATTATTATTTACTCTGGCCAAACACCTCGAAAGTCAATTTGACTATTTTGTTTAGCCATTTATTGTTAACAATTTTTTTTTGAAATAATAAATTATCCTTATCCTTATCCAGATAAGCATTACGTAGTAGACATTTTGTTAACATAGATAGCGTTGTTATATTAGCAATGTATTGTATATATATATATATACTATAGTATACTATATTATACTATAGTATACTATACTATACTATATTGTACTATACTATATTATACTGTACTGTAATATACTATGCAATGTATAAAGTAAGTTGTGAATAGTTTACATAATTATGTGTACTTTTGGTAAATGTATTTTTATAATGTTATATTATTATCTTATATTGAAGATTTATATGTTCTATTGATGAGTACCGTATCTATAAACACTGTTCTGTGAAGGTAACTAACAAAGTTACTGAAACGGGCTACCCTAATGTACACTATATATTGTACACTGTACAATGTCTACACAACACACATATATATATATAATATATAATATAATATAATAATAATATTTATTAGAAGAAAGTTGTACATTTTTTTCGTATGAAGTATTTAAATTAATTATATTTTTATTTCCTCTAAAGAGCTTCAAATAAAGATCAATATCTTTTCTATGCTGTCGCATTATGAAATATATATATATATATATATATATATATATATATATATATATATGTGTGTGTGTATATGTGTACCTATAGGTATATACTATACATTATAGTATTATGTGGTATCATACTTTGTAATATATATATTGAACAGAAATTTCTGAAATGTATAAATATATATTAATGAAAAACTCGATAAACTTGTAAATTAATGTCTACATGATGTACTCTATAAATGGTACTATATATAATGTACTCTATAAATGGTACTATATATGTACTGCTATATCGTATCATTATTTAAAGCATGCGTAAAAGTCAACATGCGCATATATATATATATATATATTTCAGTATATGGACATACCTATAGGGCAATATACATATATTATAATAATAGGTTTACTATAACCGGCTTTCACTAAATGTGAATATTAATACATCTATTTATCATCGCATATAATAATATAACATTATGTATTAAATGTGCGGATGAGACCTAAGAAATTCGCAGGCTAATAATACATGTACCACCTATTATTATACAAAGTATATTATTAGATATATGATATTCTCTCAGCGTTATATTTCATATATAAATATATATATATATATATATTTATTATATATTAAAATCAATATATAGTTATATTAATATATTAATATAAATATAATTAATATAATTAATATTATTAATATAAATTTAATTAATATAATTAATATAAATATAATTAATATGTGCGATTGCAAAGATTTTTCTAAATACATTTCGATGGTATTACCTACGAAGAACTCTGGGATTGGGTAATAATGCTACGATGTTTGCTTCGAACATTCTATGTAGATCCTTTGTCGTATTTAGACTATTTTGAATGGGATTCTATATATATATATATATGTGTGTTATATGTGTGTGTATACATATATGTGTGCGACATACGAGTAGATAGTGGTTGACGCCGTGTAATGTAGTCCTATCGTAGGTGCTTTTGGGGTGCGTCGTGTACAGCTCCGTATACGTTTGTTCATCTGAACCTGTTTTCAGGGGTAAATCTGAGGTCACACCATGGTTCCAGCGCCCCTACTAAACACCGCGTTTGATCTACAAAAAGCGCGATATTCTCACACTAATCGCTAACAATGGCTATTGTAACCATGGCTACTGTAACCATGGTTATAAGCACAAGCTCTAGGTCTCCGCTAAGGGGAACCAGTGCCTTACTTACTACTGCTGTTAACTCTTATCCGTATTTATATTAATACTAATATGCATTTCATATCCGATGGAATTAAATATATGTATTTATATAACATATATATATATATATATATGTATGTGTGTGTATGTGTGTATAACCCTCAAGTATATGCAAGTACGTATATATATATATATATATATATATATATATGTCCTTGCAAGTATTTCAACTCCGTATTGTTACAACGTATAAGTATGTATACATAGTATTAATAAGAGTGTTAACCATCCAGACAATCGGTAATTAGCCATTGGTCAAGGAACACAATGGTCAAGGTAACCAATGATCAAGGAACACAATGGTCAAGGTAACCAATTGTCAAGGAACACAATGGTCAATGTAACCAATGATCAAGGAACACAATGGTCAAGGTAACCAATTGTCAAGGAACACAATGGTCAAGGTAACCATTGGTCAAGGAACACAATGGTCAAGGTAACCAATGATCAAGGAACACAATGGTCAAGGTAACCAATGATCAAGGAACACAATGGTCAAGGTACACAATGATCAAGGAACACAATGGTCAAGGTAACCAATGATCAAGGAACACAATGGTCAAGGTACACAATGATCAAGGAACACAATGGTCAAGGTAACCAATGATCAAGGAACACAATGGTCAAGGTAACCAATGGCCAAAATAACCAATGGTCAAGGTAAACAATTATAAAGGTAACTAATGGTCAAGGTAACCAATGGTCAAGGTACCCAATTGTTAAGGTAACCATTGGATAAGGTTGTATTTTTCTACTGGAGACCTTAGAGATTATAATCACACTAACGTATACAATGAACACGTTTTAAGATACATATAATAAGGAAATAAACTCGTGTACTGTGTACTGCATTGCCCCTATAGTGGTTGATTATTGCAATAATTGTACAGCTGAGCCTATAGGCAGGTATATAATCTTGCGATATTCGCTACTATTTACGAATAATACTCACTATAAATTATAGATCAACAATATTAGATATTCGCGGATATGAAATTGTAAATGAGACTTTAGAGCGAATATTCGGGAGTTTATCCTCCCTTAACGCGTTTAACTATTGCGGTATTGCAGAGAGTGTTAAATTCGATACTAAATAACAATTCAATACTACATATATATATTTATATTGTTATTGTTATCGCTATTGTTATTTTAGTATACCACGTGTGGTAATTTAATCCCATATATATATACCTACACTCAAAAAGAAAAGCGAGTCATTTTAGCAAATAAGCTAGTCTTTTTGCTAAAAAGCGAGTCCTTTTTAAAATTACTCGCTTTACCGAGTTATTTTTTAAAAAGTCTAGTCTTTTTTGTCATGACTAGCATACATTTCGAATGACTAGCCCTAAGCGAGACAATTTTTCTACCTAGTCATTTTATTATATATATATATATAAACATTTAAATAAATTGTAATATAATAATTATTATTAATTATTATTATTATATTAATATTATATATATACATATGCCTCTTTTAATTACATATATGTAATATATGGTACACATGATATATAAATAATAAATTTAATAATTAATAAAGTAATTTTAATTGACTAGGGCTTAATTCTGAATAGACTCGCTAATAAAGACTAGGCCTTGTTTCTGAAATAGACTAGCTCATACCGAGTCAATTTAATTTACCATCGTTTTTTTAGACCAAATAAAAAGACTCGCTTATTTTTCTGAGTATATAGGAATGTAGGTGAAGTTTTAATTTATAATTTAATGAAATAATGTACCTTCAAAGACACTCGAAAGTTAAATTATTCATATATACACGAAAGTCGACTAATTTATTTATACAATTATGTGAGATCACTTCTAAATATTATTGTAATACCTATTTTATGGGTCCGGGCAGAATTGAACAGGTCCTATTGCATGTGTGTACGCCGTACAGTGTACAGTGCCGTACACTATAAGCCTAAGCAGTTGAGAACATACACAGTCTATTTATAAACGATTGTAATATGATATGTCACATATGTACGGTATAACAGGCTAAATATTTCACACAGCTAATTACCTTATCTATTAATATATTCTACGGGTAGGTCACCCTACCTCTCTGTAGTAAAAGTATCTTAAGTCAGACGTACATTATACGTGATGAGTATGTTGTTCGTGGTTGTGACATTGTGTCTATCGTGTGATGAGGGTATAATAGTTATAATAGGTGTACTATAGTATAACAGTCATCATCTGGTAAACAACATTCAATCCCAGGTATATCGTGTGTATTTATCACTATAGCTATATAGCTGTAACATATATGTTACAATGAATAGAGTGAATCAAACCACGAGAACGACATTTAACTTATGTGTATGGGTTATTGTCCGGGGTTGCTCCCTCACCTCTATTTATAATGCGTAAAATCTATGACTTCTTGAGGGGTACATTTGTATCCTCTATTTGTATTCGTGGTTCATTAATAAATAGTATTATCATAAATAGGTTTATCATAAATAGGTTTATCATAAATACTGCTAAAAAGACGAGAAGAATGCCGAGTCCTTCCGGTAAACTGTACGATATGCTAGGTAACGATCAGTGTGGCGGTGTCGTTATCGATATCATAGTGATAGTGGCTCCTCCTTGCGATAGTGGCTCCCCCTTACTATAGTGGCTCCCCCTTGCGATAGTGGCTCCCCCTTACGATAGTGGCTCCCCCTTGCGATAGTGGCTCCCCCTTACTATAGTGGCTCCCCCTTGCGACAGTGGCTCCCCCTTACGATAGTGGCTCCCCCTTGCGATAGTGGCTCCCCCTTGCGATAGTGGCTCCCCCTTGCGATAGTGGCTCCCCCTCACTATAGTGGCTCCCTCTTACTATAGTGGCTCCCCCTTGCGATAGTGACTCCCCCTTACGATAGTGACTCCCCCTTACGATAGTGGCTCCCCCTTACTATAGTGGCTCCCCCTTACGATAGTGGCTCCCCCTTGCGATAGTGGCTCCCCCTTACGATAGTGGCTCCCCCTTGCGATAGTGGCTCCCCCTTGCGATAGTGGCTCCCCCTTACTATAGTGGCTCCCCCTTGCGATAGTGGTTCCCCCTTGCGATAGTGGCTCCCCCTCACTATAGTGGCTCCCCCTTACTATAGTGGCTCCCCCTTGCGATAGTGGCTCCCCCTTACGATAGTGGCTCCCCCTTGCGATAGTGGCTCCCCCTTACGATAGTGGCTCCCCCTTACGATAGTGGCTCCCCCTTGCGATAGTGGCTCCCCCTTACTATAGTGGCTCCCCCTTGCGATAGTGGCTCCCCCTTACGATAGTGGCTCCCCCTTACTATAGTGGCTCCCCCTTGCGATAGTGGCTCCCCCTTGCGATAGTGACTCCCCCTTACGATAGTGGCTCCCCCTTGCGATAGTGGCTCCCCCTTACGATAGTGGCTCCACTGGTGGGGAATACCGGTGACGATACACGCTGGCAATAATCATTAAAACATGCGCTGTCATGCGCGCCGTGTGTCTGCAAAGACAAACGACGACGACATAAACATACGCCACGCCGATGTCCTACAGCCGATGTCCTACAGCCAATGAGAGAGGTCATGCGTGCCTGCAGGATATACGTATGTGTGTATGTGTATTTGTGTGGTAAAGGTCATTCTATAATGATATGCTAGATTATATATATATATATATATATATATATATTTATATATAGATATATATTAGTAGGCATGATGATGTCCGCATATTGCAGTACATCATGATGGAGTTGTCATGTGTTCTGAACACTGTTGCTAATATACACGGTTATGTAACATTACATGATATAGATGTATATACATATATATATATATATATATATATATATATATATGTTATGTGTATATATATATATATATGAAAACGTATAATATAGGTCATACAGTATATTATTTACACACAAATAAGCTATATTAATCGTCACTACACTACATACAGTATAATACAACAAAGCACAAATCAGAGAATGCGATATGTTCATCGGTGATCTCACCTATCCGATAGTTGTAGACTATAATGTATACTATAATGTAGACTATAATGTATACTAGTATCACATGTATACGTGCAGGTGGTTACATACACACACACTCACACACACACGCACTCACACACACGCACTCACACACACACACTCACACACGCACACTATTGTGTAATTATCGCCAGAGATAACGATAAATACGTAATGGAACAATGAGTGTCAGTGACGAGTGACCTGTTACGTGGTGTGTAATGTCGTGTGTGTGTGTGTGTGTGTGTGTGTGTGTGGGTGTGTGTGTGTGTGTGTGTGTGACTCATACAGTATGTGTCGACTAGCTCTAACACACACACACACACATGTGTGCAGGGGTCGCGCTAATATGCCACTCAAACATAGGAAGTCACTGATTTATTTGTACAGTCAATTTATAAATTTGTTACAGTCAATTTATCAATTTTTCAATTTTGTGCAGTCAATTTTTAAATTTTGAGCAACAATTTTATTCTAATTAAAGAATTAATTCAACACGTTTATATAACAATCACATATTACGATTAAGATTACGATACAGGATATAAATAAATACCGCAATATTAATCATAATACGGTGGCAACTATATAACTCGTGCAATATTTATTACACGGGAGGGCGAGCGGGTAAAACGTACCAAACTAAACCACGTTACAATTACGATTGCAATTATAATATGATTATAATTATGAAAATAATGATGCATATTTCCTTATATTGTGCAATTTTCCTAAATATATATTGCCGCCTTCGAGTTTATTCTTTATTGATCTATATGTATCAGATAGTTCAGAGGTAATATCATTTGTTTATATCATTCTTTTATAGCGACCTTTCATATTGTATATCAGGTTAGACATACTGTATTTAATTGACAAGGTGTTAAGTATTTCTAAATGTTATAGAATTATAGTATATTTAATTATAATTAATATAGATATAATAGACTCCTGTAAGCCAACATATAGAGAAACTATGTGTACTCGATGAGCTGTGCAATGGGTATTATATACACTATTAAACATAATTACTATACAAAACAACTAGTTTTCTTTAAATACGAGGTATAGGGTTTTATATATAAAAATCCTGTAGTTCATTAAATCAAAACTAAAGGGTTTTTGTTAACAGTGTATTATCGGCTGTATTCATAGGTAATGTAAAGGTTGCTTTTGAAGTACATGATAATCTGGTGGGTGCATTGTAAACATGGTTAAGGTGACGAACAACGTATATTTGTTATTTCAAATATTCTGCAAAATGTGTACCTAGTTTAGTATCGGGTAACTGAGGAAGGTATACATTATATTATTTTCATTTTGATCCATATTTATATAAAACATAGGTCGTTCGACATATTATTTTAAATATGACTAACTTTGGTATATATTACATTGGTCAATTGACCAATTTCATGAAAAAACAAATGACCCACATTATCAATACATGTAAGTCATTTATTTCAATGACCCATTTATTTTCTCAGTGATATCGATATGTTTTATTATTTGTGTACAATCATCGGCTAATAAAATATATTTAAATAATATTAATATAGCTAAAATGATAAATACAATTCTATAGAATATATGGATAATATATTAACTTATTTCAAAATATTTACTGGGAATAAATATTATGGTATACGTATAAATATATATATATATATATATATATATATATAATATACAATATATTGTTTAATATAATATATACCAGGGTATATATTATATTATAACATAACAGAACCATATAGGGTGAAGCTTCACTTGTTTATTTTTATGTTCAAATATTATATCTATATATATATATATTATAATACAGTATATATATATATATAGTATATTATATATAGTATATTATATACAGTATACTGTATACCATAGAG
>OZ025240.1:100842077-100882077 GCA_964019155.1 Osedax fenrisi | reverse complement strand
GGTCTCCCCATCATCCCTTCATCATCTGTTATAAATGTTGGTGTTACTTTGGATGCTAACCTATCCCTAAATTCCCATATAGATAATATATATTATGATATATATCTATATCAGCTAACTATCACCTCTTCAAAATTCGTCGTATAAGAAAAGACTAAACTCGCCCTATTACTACCATCCTCATAAACAAACTCGGCCTAGGACGAGAGCTCTCTCGTATCAACTACTTCTCCTCACTACTATATCATATCCCTAATACTTCAATATCCCCTTTAAATCGTATACTTCGTGCATCTATACGAACCATTTTCTCAATAAATCGATTTGATCATTCCATTACTGACTCCCACCAACTCCTATCCAACTGGTTCCCTTGAAAAAAAACGTTCCCTCCTACACCTTCTATCACTCGCTCATAAAGCAATATAGTATACTTCTCCTCCTTATTTGACTTTCCTACTAACACTAATACGCCCACTAACTTCCTTACGTTCAAATGCTGAGATTTCCCTAATTTGCCCTCGTGTCGCCCACCTGAAATACCATAAACGCGCCTTTAGTTATATCGCTCCATATCTATGGAACTCCCTCCCTGCCTCTATTAATTCAATCCATTCACACCCGTCCTTTATATCAAACTTACATATCATCAATGTAATATATTCCCTTATTTTAATCATACAAAATTACTCTTTTTATAAATTATATTATTTTATCGTTTTGTTTATTTATTTTATTTATCTATTTATTGTTTTCGTTCTATATTATTATATCCACCTACGAGGGGTGGCCACACCTATGATAGTGCTAATAAACCTTATTATCATCTTCAAAATCAAATATATATATATATATATACTATTTATATATAACTATTGACTTTTATAAATATAATATATATATTTTATATTTTCTTATTTATAAAAATATGTCCAATTAAAAAAATAATACAAATTGATATATTTATACTTTATACTTATAATTCAATATATGTCTACTATATATAGTATATGTGTATCACAGTGTATATATATATATATATATATATATATATATATATATGTGTGTGATTACGACTTTCCCACATCGAACGCTACTATACTATCAACTACATTATCTACGCCTTGTTCTACACCTCTATTCCACTACTGAATTTCATCCTCTACAATTCAACCTATAGTGGTATAGTTACCCCTATACCTACCCCTAGACATTAGAGTGAGGCCCCACTCAATATATATATGTCCTCATCGTATATTGCTAAGCCTTAACGTCTTCAAAAATATATCGCTAGGTGAATATTCAATATAACAAAATATAGCATAGAATCGGGAGAGCATGTTAGAGGCTACCACTGCATGTGTGGATGAGTAATATTGCTCTTATTGTTATCATATAGGATTAATTGTCAAAGGAAAAAAGTGATGATGAATCGATTGAGGATATCAATGACACATAGTTATGAAAGAAGAGTGATGCAAGTGCTGATCAAAAATGCGCAATTTATAGTTAACACTTTCTGTAAATAATTTATTTTTCCCTTGGAAGAATAAGTTGATAGATAATTATGAAATGACATATTAATAGATCGGCTTTCAAACATTCAGTGATATGATAGCAATTATTATGAGAGTCAGATAATCAGATAAAGAAGTAAGCCTATCTATCAATACTTGTAGAGAATGTTAATAACTATTGATTTTTGTTATTTTATATTGGTGGAATCATTTCATCTCACCTAGGAACTTAGCTGAAGTTTCAATTATAATTATATGACTATAATATCCTTTCGAAGCCGCTCTCGTGTTAAGGCATCCATGCATATAATGAAAACTGATCATTTATTTATACACAAATATATAAGAAACTTCTAAATATTATATTAATACCTATATTATTGGGGTATATGGGTCGTGAATCAGTGCCCTACTACACGTGTATCTGATGCCTTAGACAACCGAGCCATACAGGCAGTATTGTTGTAGATAGCTATATAGTGATTAAGAAAGAGACGCTGGGAATAAGATTATAGTTGTGAACCAGAGTATCCTAGGTAACCTCTATCTAGAACAGTGAAATGATAATATATCTATAAATATTGAAGGATATCAACCCTAGAAGTAGTTTATTTTTACTTCGGGGGGGGGGGGTTGATTATTTAATATAAATAATGAAGGATATCAACCCTAGAAGTGGTTTATTCTTACTTCGAGAGGGTGGGGTTGATTATTAGATATAAATAGTGAAGGATAGCAACCCTAGAAGAGTGAAAATATCATTAACTATTTTCCTTTTCTTCTTCCCTTCGTTATTCACGAATAAGTATTATCGTTACTGTTGTCGTTGTAACTAACTTATATCTACTACATAACATCAACATCATTATCATGACTATATAAACTTGATTACATTATAAAGTTATATGGTTAATGTTGTCTTCACCCAGCTAACAGTAATAACAGTATAATAGCAGCATAATAGCCTATGTTACAATAATAGCAACATAATAGCAGTATAATAGCCTATGTTACAATAACAGCAACATAATAGCAGTATAATAGCCTATGTTACCATAATATCAACATAATAGCAGCATAATAGCATTACAAATTAATAGCAGCATAATATACTATATATGGCAGAATAATAGCAGCATAATAGAGGTAAAAACAAACTTTATGATAGCAACATTATAGCAGCATAATATATTTAATATGGCAACATAATATCAGCATAAAAGCCATAAAAACAAACTTTATAATAGCAGCATAATATAATTATCGTCATGGGACGGCCATTTTATTGAATATACAGGTATAGAGATATGGAACGCATTTCCTCCATTTATTGAGTGTTTCGAAAAACATATTCATTGAATTTAAAAATGTTTTTTGTTATATAAAAATGACATTTATATCTATAATATTAGAGACAATTAAAAAATATATATTTTACATTTATTATAATTAACATTTATAATAAAGACATATTTTTATATTATTTTATTTGTTTACCAATTTTATAAAATCCAATACATCATAATAAATTTGTTAATATTGTCTATCTGGAATGATGCATACATATGTTATTTATATATAGCAAAAGAAATTATGTAGTTCACTTCAGTACTTTTATCTAAACACTCATTTATATACACAAACATAGCAAAAAAAATTATTCTGAGTTAAATGCATTTGAAAATTAACAATAAATAAATTCAATAAAATTCAAATAAATTATAAAGTAATAAAATTATACATTCAGCTAATATAAAATCAATATTAAAAAGTAATAGTTTTATGTTTTCTTATCAATATATAAATGTTATATTTTTATAATTTATATAAATTATATTTATAAAATAATGTTAGTATATAAATGTAATTTTTTTATTATATCAGAGTGTATTAAAATTATGAATTCAGCTAATATAAAATCAATATTATAATTTATTAGGTATGTTTTCTTATCTATATATAAATGTTGTATTTATAGAATTTATATATTATATAACAATTTATAATATTTAGGAATGTAGATTTCAAAATAATTTATTTATTTTATAAATAAAATAAATGTAAAAAATCCAATTTGAAAATTTTTTAAATTATGATGATAAAAAATATTATAAAATATTACATAATTAATATTAGTTTTGAATGTAGATTTCAAAATAAATAATTTATTTTAAAAATGCATTCTATAAAAATGCTTTTTATGCTATTTCTAAACTGAGTTCATAGACAATTTGTTCACAGTTACTAAAAACATATTATAGTCATCAATAGTCCAAAATTAAAAAAAAAATTGTCCTATTCTAATGAATTTATCCATGGCTATATCCCCTTAATATGTCAGCATAATAGCATCATATAAGCAGCAATAACAAACTTTATAATAGCAGTATAATATCACAATGTAAACATTTGAGGCTATTATTTTATACTATTTTTGTACTATTAATGTTAACTGGGCACATATAATTAATATATAATTATAAAATTATTAAATGTAATACATTATTTATTTAGCTAGGATATTACCTTATATACCTTGATATATGATATACCTTGATATATGATATACCTTGTTGTATGTTGAATGTACAATATATAGAATTAGTTTATTATAATGTAAATAAATTATATCATAAACATATACTATTTTATATAATTATCAATATTAGTGCGCAATTTAAAATAATGTTATATTATAATATTTCTGTAAATAGAAAATAAGGTTAAAATTTATTGTTTATATTTTTTTTTTAAAGTCAATAATTTAATATAATCATTATAAAAAAATAACATGACTACTAAAATATATTTTATTAATAAATGGGTCAATAAAAACTTAGATTTATCTACAATAAAGATAAATGCTCGATAATACTATAAGACGTATGTACACTATGTATATTTAGACGGTTTCTTGGACTTCGATAGACTTCTCTTTAGGCTAGAAAGTCTCTTGTTGTAGGTTTCCAGTTCATTGTTCTCATTGATGTCGCTGTGAAATGCGTCGTTTTATTAAACAATACAAATATAATCGATTGAGTCGTGTACTATATCGATATAAGAAAGCGGATAAGCAATTGAATGTAGTCGAAACCAACTACTAAATTTTAAATAATTATTTATTTATTTATTTTATTTTAAAGACTCTTTTATTTTGTGCCATGGTAATCGCTCGTCTAAAGTAAAAACAAACTAACGGAACATAAACGAAAATAATATAACTAATAATAATGAACAATAGGAATACAGTACTCAACATTAATATAAAGAGTAAATAAAATTGTAAATAGTAATATAAATAGTGATCAGGGAAATGCAATAGTAAATAGATATGTTTTATAAATCTATGATATATCTTATCAATCCGCGTTCCAAATATCGATGTAACACTACAGCTAGCGCTCCACCCCTGATTAGTACAATGGCTGACCTTGGTTCGCTGCACTCCGATGTGCTGTAGGACACGATGCCAGGACTAGGTTCATGTGCTGAGCTAGAAGGCTTGTAGTTAACTCTTCTCCATTTGTTCACCGTGAATCTCAATCTATAGCGAGGTTAATGTATAGTGGGTGTGTGTGTATGTGTGTGTGTGGGTGTGTGTGGGTGTATGTGTGTGGGTGGGTGTGTGTGTGTGTGTGTGGGTGTGTGTGTGTGTGTGTGTATGTGGGTGTGTGTATGTGGGTGTATGTGTGTGTGTGCTTAGTATAGGTGCGATAATGACTAATCAGAATCAGTTGTTAGGTATAATTAATGCAGCGCTAGTAACATATAGTTACGAGACCCTGTTTAATATAATATGTGATTGATATATATATATTTGAAATTAATAAAATAGGTTTACAAAATATAATTAAATGATACATAAAAAATAAATTTTTTTAAATATTAATTTATATATATGCTCCTATAGAAACACATACTTGTATTACCACTAACATCATCATCATTACCACCACTACAACCACCATAACTACCATCACTACCACCACCAACACCAGAACCACTAGCTCTCCTACTACCACCACCACCACCACTACAATTACTAACCTCTAGATAGCTATAACCACCAACACTACAACCACCACCATCACCACCACCACCAGAACCATTACCACTAGCAGCACCACCACTACCACAACTACCACCACCACTACCAACACCACCACCACTACCACCACCAGCACTACCACCACCACCACCACCAACACAACTACAACCACCACCATCACCACCACCAGCACTACAATTACTAACCTCTAGATAGCTATAACCACCAACACTACAACCACCACCATCACCACCACCACCAGAACCATTACCACTAGCAGCACCACCACTACCACAACTACCACCACCACTACCAACACCACCACCACTACCACCACCAGCACTACCACCACCACCACCACCAACACAACTACAACCACCACCATCACCACCACCAGCACTACAATTACTAACCTCTAGATAGCTATAACCACCACCACTACAACCACCACCATCACCACCACCACCAGAACCATTACCACTAGCAGCACCACCACTACCACAACTACCACCACCACTACCACCACCACTACCACCACAAGCACTACCACCACCACTATAACCACCACCACCACTACAACTACCACCACCACCACAACCACCAGTACCCCACTTACAAACCTCGAGATAGCTATAAGCACCATCACCCTACTTTTGAAGAACTCCTTAGGGTTATCGCTACACCGATACCGATGACAGGGGTTCAGAAGGGCAGCGGTGGGGGCTACACCTTCAGCCCCACCCCCGTTGATACGAGAGAGGGCCGATAGAGTCTGTTGCTCCGAGTCCCTGTAGCCCCCTATCAGGATCAGTAGGTACTTCTTCTGCCAGATCAGCGACTTCCGGAAGCTCTCAGACTTCAGGTACTTGTTGTATAGTCGCTGCATCTATCAGGTGTGTGGAGGGTGTGTTAGATGGGGGGTGTTATACCTTTACTACTGCTGCACTATTATCACTACCACTACTACTACCTCTAACAGGTATTTGATGTATCAGTAGGGGTGTCGAGATATCATTAGATAGGTAGAGGGGATATTACTGGGAAGTTAGGTTACTATTACAACCGGCACTAGCGCTATCAATCCCTCTAATACTACCACCTCTAACAGGTATCTGTTGTATAGTATCTGCATCTTTCAGGCGAGTGATTTCGTTGATGAAGTGAATATATATATAGGTAGAAAGCTGTACATTTATTTAAATATATACATTGAGTGTTATGTATAAAAGATGCTTTATCGGTGATATTATCAATAATAGGATTTCAGAAAATAGTTACATACTTTCCGTTATATATTGTATTGTTATCGATTATTGTAGTTTATTCATGCGATGTCGATATTGTACATCAACGTGATACCAGCGCCGTACGCCTAGTGCCTGGTATCGCGAGCGCAGGTACATTCCTGCGTGGTCGTCTCGCATGACCGCCCCACGCGTAGACGGCTGGCTATATAGCGGACCGCCGCTATGTATAAGCACTTGATAATAAGTCCACCATAAATGTACTAAAGCCTTGACCCTCTCTATAACAACTTAGCACACTTTGAAACCGATCCCTTAACACATTGACAAAGACACGAACCCGCAATACATTTTTGTTTAGCTATCTCTACGAAATACCTCCTTATTTACTCATAAGCAATATAGATCACAAGTTATAGATACCATATACCCGAATAACAATTAATATTATTATAAATTCGATCGAGCGAGGAGCCCCGCTCAATGTAAATATTCAATTGGATGCACTTCAATGATGTTATCGTTAACAAATATTTATACTTTATACTTTCGGTTATATTTTCGCCTACATATTTGCTTAAATAAATTATCAATCAATCAATCAACGATTACATAACGACATCATTACGCCGCAGCAATCTACTCGTAACTATGCCGTAACTACGCGCAGCAACCTTGAGCCGGTTCAGGTCGGCATCAGACTTGGCGGTGTTCATGTGAGCGGTCATCGTGCGGCGTTCCACCTTCATCTCGTAGTTGCGCATCGTACAGAAGGTCAGCTCCGACTTCAGTTTGAGGATGTTGCGGCGGAGTTCTCCGGTTCCGTTACGCAGATTCTGAAAGAGAGGCGTGCAGCGTTGGTGATAGAGACTCATTCGTTAGCGGTTAGCTCTACTTCGAGCGCACGATATAGTTGTTTGCGCTGAACTTAATAACTATTTCCGATTCGATACGCTAAATTCTCTCATGATTAGTGGAGAGGCTTTGTACAACTACTATCATAAGTATTATATGTGCATATAAAGTAGATCTACTATTAGCTGATTGATCGCATAGAGTTGAGATTATTACATTTCTATAATTATGCACGTATAATATGCAACTAATAAAAATCATAAATTTTAGCCTATGAGAGATTCTCCTTCAAGGCAGAAACTGTTAAACTATCGAAGTAATATTTGTATATATGCATATATATATATGGGCAAAAACAATAGTAAAGATATATATATATATATATATATATATATATATATATATATATATATTTATATATATATATATATAATTATATTTATATTTGTATATATCTTATTTGCAGTGCTTTAGAAGTACAAATAGTACTACTTGAATACTTGTTAATTCAACAAAATTCTAATAAATAATAATTATTTTTATTACATAATTAATATATGAGTAAACTTGTTGCGATTCCTCGAGCACATTCCTAGCGTATCTGTCGTTGTTCATCCTGCGAGTGGCGACAGCGGTGTACGCAGTGTCGGGCAGCGATGAGTCACCCCCGTTAGATAGATATGAGGAGCCCATAGTGGGGGTGGGGGTAGTAGAGGGGGAGTAGGGCGAATGAGGGTAGTGAAGACGGTCGTCTTGCTCGTCGGACAACCTCTCCGTCGTGTACTTGACCTTCACGATACTGATCTCTCTCTGTGGATAGTCGTCGCTTTACATACATGTGTTGATTTTAGTATAATTATAATAATAATATTATTATTATTATTATTATGAGATTTAGGTTTTTACATCAAGGTAATTATAGAAGCAGAGCATATCGAGCTAATTACCGTTATATATATATGAACTTATTAAATATATTGTATTGATAAATGTATATATATATATATATATATATATATTTATAAAAAAGAAATTAGTTAACTACAGATTTATATATGAAGGTTTGTCACACATGATTTCTATTGTGTATTAAATTTTGATTCAGGAGCATCGGAATTTTATAATATAAATACGACTATAACTAATAATATAACTACAACTAAATATGTCTGTGTCTAAAACTAACTATTATTACAACTAACTATTATTAAAACTAACTATTATTAAAACTAACTATTATTAAAACTAACTATTATTAAAACTAACTATTATTAAAACTAACTATTATTACAACTAACTATTATTAAAACTAACTATTATTACAACTAACTATTATTAAAACTAACTATTATTACAACTAACTATTATTAAAACTAACTATTATTAAAACTAACTATTATTAAAACTAACTATTATTACAACTAACTATTATTAAAACTAACTATTATTAAAACTAACTATTATTAAAACTAACCATTATTAAAACTAACCATTATTAAAACTAATCATTATTAAAACTAACCATTATTAAAACTAACCATTATTAAAACTAAACATTATTAAAAATAACCATTATTAAAACTAACCATTATTAAAACTAACTATTATTAAAACTAACTATTATTAAAACTAACTATTATTAAAACTAACTATTATTAAAACTAACTATTATTAAAACTAACTATTATTAAAACTAACTATTATTAAAACTAACTATTATTACAACTAACCATTATTACAACTAACCATTATTAAAACTAACTATTATTAAAACTAACTATTATTAAAACTAACCATTATTAAAACTAACCATTATTAAAACTAACCATTATTACAACTAACTATTATTAAAACTAACCATTATTAAAACTAACTATTATTAAAACTAACCATTATTAAAACTAACCATTATTAAAACTAACCATTATTAAAACTAACCATTATTAAAACTAACCATTATTAAAACTAACCATTATTAAAACTAACCATTATTAAAACTAACCATTATTAAAACTAACCATTATTAAAACTAACCATTATTAAAACTAACTATTATTAAAACTAACCATTATTAAAACTAACCATTATTAAAACTAACCATTATTAAAACTAACCATTATTAAAACTAACTATTATTAAAACTAACTATTATTAAAACTAACTATTATTAAAACTAACTATTATTAAAACTAACTATTATTAAAACTAACTATTATTAAAACTAACTATTATTAAAACTAACTATTATTAAAACTAACTATTATTAAAACTAACTATTATTAAAACTAACTATTATTAAAACTAACTATTATTAAAACTAACTATTATTAAAACTAACTATTATTAAAACTAACTATTATTAAAACTAACTATTATTAAAACTAACTATTATTAAAACTAACCATTATTAAAACTAACTATTATTAAAACTAACTATTATTAAAACTAACTATTATTAAAACTAACTATTATTAAAACTAACTATTATTACAACTAACCATTATTAAAACTAACTATTATTAAAACTAACCATTATTAAAACTAACTATTATTAAAACTAACTATTATTAAAACTAACTATTATTAAAACTAACTATTATTAAAACTAACTATTATTACAACTAACCATTATTAAAACTAACTATTATTAAAACTAACCATTATTAAAACTAACTATTATTAAAACTAACTATTATTACAACTAACCATTATTAAAACTAACTATTATTAAAACTAACTATTATTAAAACTAACTATTATTAAAACTAAGCATTATTAAAACTAACCATTATTAAAACTAACTATTATTACAACTAACCATTATTAAAACTAACTATTATTAAAACTAACTATTATTAAAACTAACTATTATTAAAACTAACCATTATTAAAACTAACCATTATCACTACAAGCTGCGTAGTACACTAACATTAAGTGAAGTGATTTCCGAGTTTAACGTCTGCACCTTAGCTGCTTCCGTTCTCCTCAGCGCGTCGTTGGAATGCTGAACTGCGGCCAGCCTTTCGGCGGTAGCGCAGAGTCGATGGCTCTCGTTCTGCAGCAGTAACTTCGCATCGCTTAGCTTCATTCTTTCCTTGTAGAGTAACTCCTGTATCGTTGATATCGCAGGAGTTCAATCGCGAGCGATGCTATTTATTACGACTATAAAACCTACGCACGATGAGTCGATTCGGCGTATATGCTCGGATAAATTAAAACTGTTATTTAAGAAACTGAACTTGAAAACGTATCAGAAGAAACACTCTAATCAGAAGTGAAATTTATCACTACAATTAATATAATATATATATATATATATTCTATTTATAGTATACAGTGTAATTTGTATTAACAAATCTCTGATACTGGGACGGGAGAGAGGGGAATGGCGGAAGGAGGGAAGGAGAGTGTATTTCGACAGAGGAACGTAATTTTAATTCATAATGACGACATTATTTTAGATAAACAATTGATGATAATAATAATAATAATAATAATATTTATTAAAATAATTGTGTTTGTTTTCTGTTTTGTTTTCTAGTTTATAATACGAATAGGCTTATACCCCCTAAAGAACTTCACAATAAGCTATAGCTGCATATATTCTGTTGTTGTCGTCCTTCAAAAAGATATGAAATAATCAGAACTAACAATAGCCATAAGTATCACAATCTTAGCTGTATCGCAACTATAAGAGCAACTAGGGGTTACACTGCGCTGTATATGCAGACTAGAACCTCTAGTAGCAGCCATCGATACCGAATCGCATCACAAACCTCTAGATTATTGATGACGAGCTTCTCCTTCTGGGTAATCTGGTTCTGAGTGTCGCGTTCGCTTTGTATCGCGAGCTTCAGTTTCTCGGTCAGCGCTCTCTCTTTCTCTAATACACTATGCGGGTGACGATACAATGTGAATGTTATTGTGAACAAAGTCGTTCAAATAAAAGTGCGCATACTTACAAATATTATTAGAAAATTAAATTATTTGTTTTTAATGATTTTTCTTTTTATCATTGCGTTACTGATTTTAACTTAATATGATTAACATGTTTTCTTTAAATATAAGATAATGTAGTCTATAGTAAAACGATGCTATTTTAATCACAATAAACTGTGCACTACTCATAGTTCAAAGTAATCTTAAGTCGTGTATCGGCAACATTCATCGCATGATATCGACACTAACATCACGCTATCGCTCGAAACCTACATTAACGTCACATGATCGCATAATACCTACATTAACTAAATAATATAAAAACATTAACTAATATATCCGACATTAACGTCACATGATCGAGGCGTCGGTGGTACTAACCTATCAGAGGTCACGACCTGATCGCGCTGCGCGTCTACTTGCATCCTCAACGCCAGCAGTTGCGAGGTGACCGTGACGGCGGCGCGCTTACAGTCGGCAAGCTCGGCTTCGAGGGCGTCGTAGCGAGCCTGGCGACGCAGCCGATTGGTCGACAGGGCGGCGTTCTCCTCGCAAACGTTCTCGGCGTACGTCTTCTCTTCGTGTAGCTCTTTACGCAGCTTCTAAACGATGCGGGTGTCGGGGCGTGAGGTTGTTGTATACGTAATGATAATGTATGTGTGTATAAACTATATGTATATAACTATATGTATATAACTATATATATATATATATATATATATATATATATATATATATATATATATAGTGTTGTTAAAAAACGCGTTTTTTATTAATGTTTGTTTAAAACATGTTTGAAACGTTTTTTTTCGTATTTAATTCGTTTTATTCGTTTTTTATCCGTTTTTTTCTATTACAAAAAATAAAATTATTTAAATAAAGTAGATATGTTGTTAAATAATAAAATAATAATAAAGTAAATGCATATTATATGAATAATTAGTAATAATTCAAATAATATATTATCTGTATTATTAGCATCATTAAATCATATTTTCATATTATACTATTTGTATGACAATTATAATAATTATAATATTTATTTTGTTACAATATAACACTGAGTATTTCTGTATTATTTAATGTTATAGACATGGAGATTATATCACAATCTGTAGATATATGTATAAATTATATAATTAATATTATAAAAGCTGTATGAACTTTCATATTTATTTTATAATAAATTATTATAAATAATAAATGAAATTAGATTTCTTTTATGTTCTGATATAATAAATTATATAATAATATATATTATGCACTTTCATATTTCTTTTATATATTAATATATTATTATTAAACAAATATGAAAATTCATACTATTTTTTTATATAATATTAAACATAATATATATTATTATACAATTTATTATATCAAAACATAAAATAAATCTAATTTAACTTTATTATAATAATATAATTTATTATAATAATATTATATTTGTATACATTTTTTTTATTCATTTTATTAAATAATCATTCATTTTTCAATTATTATACAATTTATATATCAAAAAAAGTGCAGAGAAATTATTATTTGTCAAATAAAATTCAAATTTAAATTTAAATATTAACAATTAAATAAATATATGTATAAATTTATATCTCTTGTTTTTTTTTCTGTTTTTTTCGTTTTTTATTCTATGTTTAAAACGGTTTAAAACGCGTTTAAAACGTCTGTTTAAAACGTGTTTTTTATTAACTCACAACCCTATATATATATATATATATATATATACTTTTCAGTGTGCGTGTATGATCACGACTTATTTATATTTTGCACTATTGTTTATATATTTCTGACTTTATTATTTATTGTTACCCGTCGTTTTGAATCCATTCAATAAACTATTATCTATCTATCTATATTGATTTTAGTTATATAATCATTTATTGAGTGAAGTAATTTTACTATTCTTTATACTTTTTCTTTATTTTATATTTAAATTTATACATTTTTATCAACGTAAATCAATATAAATATTTATATATTAAATATTTAATACCTTGAATACAATCGAGGAAGTCAATAGCTTCAAACATATTTATTAACCGCTATGATTTACGCTATGTTTCCGAGAATAAGTGTTTAGATGACATACGTACACACACTGATAATTATATTACATAGGATTAATGTAAGCAGCGCAGCCAATAATGCTAGCGATAAGTTAACGCGGCTGTTCATGACTTACGCTGATGTTTTCGTCGGCTCTTTCTAGCGATTGTTTGAAAGATTGTCTCTCTACCTCGATTTGACGATTCAGCGATATTTCGATGTCGAGTTTACCTTGTAGTTGTTTATTGCGATTCTTTTGGTCTTCTAGCGACGATCTATTTAAAGGACGTCTCGTAAACTAGGCCATAGATCAATTTTAATATTTCATTATAGTCAAATTAACTTTAGGTTTACATTTATATATGAATAAATCTCTATAATGGAAGGTACGGACGGTAGGCAAAATTAAATACCTATAAATAGCAAAGTTCGCGTCACCCTCACTTCGGGATATAATACAGCTAAAAAAATAGAATAAACTAAACCAAATAAATCAAACAACCCACAAATATCAATACGCAAATAAGATGGTACTCGTATTGAATATGGTATTCTTATGTGTATATATCATATACATATATTAATACGAACGGTACATACATATATTTTTCTAAAAGAATTAATTAATAAAATAACTAATTAATAAATGTTTCAAATATGTTATTTACATGATAACTTATAATTGATTAAATATAAATATTTTTACAATGTAAAATTTACATTGTAAAATATTTTATTAATAATTAAGTACACCAAATTTAAGTAGTTATTCAGATTTTAATTAATTTATAAAAAATAATATAAATATAAAATAAAAGTCAAAAATGTGAAAAAATGGTGAACAATATCTGAATTTAATTTTCGTAAATATTTCACGATTCATCTTACTAAGAAATATGTTGCACCAAGCACAATCAATGATGTACTCAATAATGTATTTAACAAATACATAGAGTTAATGAAATGAACCATGTTATTATTTTAAAATTAAGCTATAATTAGATGTTGTTTATTGTTTGTACTGAACTATGTAAAGTAGAGTATCATGAATCATTTAGCAATGCTAGTAATATAAAATGTAGAGCCTTATAAATTATTTTATATTTGTGATTACTTTCAAATCATATAAATGTTTCTTGCATATAAATCACATCTAAGCCAATCAGATAATGGTTACCAATTTGAAAACTAACTTATAAATTAGTAATCAATCAGAATAAATTATTATCCTTTGCATATTACTTTACTATCAGAAATACATCTATTGATTGAGTTTATAAATTTGATACATCCTTTTTTAATTAAATAATTTGAATAATTAAGAAGGAGAACATAATAATTATTAAATTTCATGAGAGAAATACATTTTAATAATTTTGAAAATACATGATTAGGAACGGGAGTTCATTCCATCTAGTCTGAGTTTTTCAAGAAAAGCTAGAGAATGTAGTTAAGGTATGTTACAAATCTATTTAGAGAATAAAATATGTCAAATAAGCCGCTTGAGAATATATTCTAAATGTATACTAAAATTTAAAATAATACAGTACTGATATTAGGTGATTCTCCTGATATACCGCCATTATTGATATAACACCAACTAGAGGTGAAATGAATTTCCAGTCTATCTACTACATGTTATGTTCGTATATTTCATATACTGCCACCCTTGATATACCACCACCCTTGATATACCGCCAAAAGAGGCAGAGCTGGGTGATATATCAAGGGGGGGCACTCTATATGGGGCACTGTATATTATGAAATAAGTACTACGTATAAAGAGTTACAAAATATACTTCATTCTAAATAAAGATCCGCGGTGAAAACTCGTCATTATAATTACAATTTTGTTCATTTCGATGGAGTCCTTTCATCCCATCCAGAAACTTAGATGAAGTTAATTTGCTTACGCCTGAATGGCTCTAATGTCCTATGGCTCACGTTAAGGCTCATCCATTGTATCCTGCGCCTTAGCCAACTGAGCCGCGCGGGCAGAATGAACTAGATAGGTGACATGACAATAAGCTATGCTGCATTGTTAGCACTAACGAAGTGGTGATATCGTTGAACTGTTCTATAAATAGCTTCTCCTCGGCCAGACTCGACCTCAGGTCTTCGTTCTTTTGCCGCTCTTGGAAGATTTTGTATTCCAGCATTTCCACTATGAACCGATTAACAATTACTTTATAATAATAATAATGATAATAATTTATTAGAAGGCATTTTTGTTTTCTCTTTAGGTGTGTGTATTGTTTCTCCCTAGTACTTTACAATAAGATTGAATATAATCTATAGTTTCCACCCATTATATAATAAACATATTAACATATTATATTTGATTGTATATTTTGTTATTTTTATATTTTTTGTTAACCAATAGAGAACGTTTAACGTTATTTTTGTATATAAATCAACATTCATTCATTCATATTAAACAATCTAACTAATAATGTAACTAATCAACCAATAGCACGACGAAGGGTACACATTCACGTGCGTAAAGAGATATCACATCGGGAAGTTTATAGAATCATATTTCTCCATGATTATAATAGATATCAACTACTACTTACAAAGATATATAACTATTGAATTAAAAGGTAATAGTGATCTCATGCAGGGTGATCTCGTACGAGGTGAATTCGTGCACACTATAAATTCTACTATTTATAAATAATTATATACATTAATATGTATATATAATATCATTGAGCACGAGATCCATAATTCACATAAGACCAATCCACTCCCCACGAAACCACTGGTATAAATCTATTAAAATATATGTTACTACCAAATATATTTATTTTAAACAGATACCATTCATTAAATAATTATTAATAGCTATTAACAAATAAGTTAGCTAATTAAATATGTTAACTCATTGAATAGTAACTGCACAATTTAATAGACTCCGCCCTCCTAACGAATCACTAATCCACCCCCTAACGAATCACTCCCCCCCTAATGAATCACTCCACCCTATTGAATCACTCCGCCCCCCCTAACGAATCACTACTCCGCCCCCCCTAACGAATCACTAATCCGCCCCCTAATGAATCACTAATCCGCCCCTAACGAATCACTCCCCCCCCTAATGAATCACTCCCCCCCTAACGAATCACTACTCCGCCCCCTAACCGTCGTAACGATGTTTCATCAGTTCGGTACCGTGCTTGACCTCAACTGTTCTCTCGTTGATCTCGTGTCTGGCCTCCGTCTCTCTCAGCTGTGCGCGTAGTCGGGTTACCTCGTCACCACAGCTGCTGCTGCTGTCCAGGATCTGCTGACATCTCTGTCGTGGAGGGGGGGTGACGTGAAGGCATCGAGAGAGCGTATAGGTGGCCTCGATGAGCAGCGGTTATATTATGTAAACTAGAATGTCGAGAATATTAATTCAAAATGATAATAAAAAATATAGTGAAATAATTTATTTGCGAATATAAACAATCTTATTCGGGGTTATTTTGGCGATAACGAATCCGACAGCTTGGCTGTAATGCTGAGAAGACTAGTACATTTCTATGCAACTCTTCGTACGCTAGTTATATCTATATATTTAAATGCCTTATCATTGTATCCCTAAGTCAGAATCAATAGTTTTGCTCACTACGCACTTTATTGATGAATAGATTCATGCATGTAGGCTACGGCATACAGTGGCTTCGAAGGACATACCAAGGACATATGAGTGAACAATGCATCTAACTCATTCCTGGATGGGTTGAATGGGGGACCCCACCAAAATAAAATATCAAATAATAAAAAATATGAATCCATTGCATCGCATGTATTTATGATTACTGTTAGTCACCTATTCATCACAGTATTGTCCACCATGTACCCATTAAAATAACTGTACACATCATATCGATGAAACAGGCATAATCCCCCCCCTCCTTCCCAAGCGGGGTCGAACCTATCTAACTCTTACTAAACCCATTCCCCAAAGAGGTTGGTTTAAACATGACGCCTGTATGTTAAACGCCTGCTACTCTCTTATAATGAGGTCATGACCCCGACCCCCCCCCCTGCCCATCACTAACCTCTTTAACTGAGTCCATACGACCCGTGTCCCCGTAGCTCTTCAGCAGGCGTAGTTCTGTGGGGCTGAGGGTCTTCAGGCCTTCGGAGTTTATCTTGCGAAGCAGCGATCGCAGGCTGGAATCTTTAGCATCATCTGAACGGGTGGTTAGGGTGGTTAGGTTGGGGTGGTTAGGGAGGTGAGGTTAGGGTGGTTAGGGAGGTGAGGTTAGGGTAGTTAGGGAGGTGAGGTTAGGGTAGTTATGGTGGTTAGGGAGGTGAGGTTAGGGTGGATAGGGAGGTAAGGTGCATGCTGATTGGTACGCACTTCATCAACGTAAATAGATTGTAACTGTAATTCACAATACTTGCGATATATACGGGCGACACTATAATGCAAATATACTTATTATTGAATTATCAGAATCTAAAGACGATAAATACAAAATATAGAAAAATTCTACTATATTATAATGAGTTATATTGACATCAAACCTTTACTAGAAATGGAGATATTTAGGTAGGACAAGAGTTTATCATCGAGCGCTTCGTTATTCTTAACTTGACTTTTTACTTTGTTTAGTACCTCTATCATTGAATCATCATTGTCACCTATATATAGAATATATAAATATATATAAATGTTTATGAATTTGATATCATTATATATTTGGTGACAATAATATAAAACATATACACAGTATTATTTAAGGACCCTTTGAAGTGAAAAGATACAAAATATGTGTATTTATTATATTAATGTATTATAAATAAAAAAAGTTCTTATTAGAAAAATAAATGATTATTATTATTGTATATTGTACAAAGGCTGTAAAAAGTGGAATTACCAGTAGTATTAAATTCGTATCTAGTAGTTCGCATTTCTTCCAGATTCCTGCTATGTTCGTCTATTAAGGCCTTCATTTCAAGGTCGTGCTTATGCTGCGCCTCACGTGTCAAGGTCGTGTACTTCATCTTCATGTGTTTGACGAGGTTCTGGTGTATAGACTCGGATTGTGTGTGCTCTGTTTCAACTTCGTGTAGACGCTATGAAAAGCAAATGATCAGCAAATGTTTACTTCAATGACATTAGATATTTAAATTAAAACAAACAAGAACAAACTAACTTAGTAAAAATTTCGTAAATTTTGTAGATAATTATAATCAATATATTAATAGATATTAATGATATCTATGTAATTAAATATAAATCTACTTTAAAGAACAAATTTAGAAAAAATAAATATTTAACATTTTTTTTAATTTATTGATTTAAATTTAATTTCATTTATTTAAATATAATGCAATTAAATTTCTAGGATAGTTTTATTGATTATTTTAATAAAATAACTATATATTAAATAATATTAATAATTAAGAATATAAATTGTATAATATATAAATTATCATTATATAAAGAATATTACAATATGAACATTTAACAATAATATATCAATAATATATATATATAAATGTATGTAGATAGAAGGAATTTTAAAACATGGAATATTTTTAAATGATAAATATGTTGTTATATTTAACATATTTATTAGCAGATTTAAAAAAACTCATTTTATAGAATTTATATTAAAATTTACATTTGATATATGATTGAAATAATACAAAATACTAATTAAACAATAATTTGGTAAAGATGAAACATCAACAAAATAAATATATAACAGATATTAATAAAGCATTAAGTGCATATACCATTTATTATCCATTTCAATACTTACAATTTCAAAGTATAGAAAATAAATCTAGAATAATCTGAATGTTTATAGAATCCTCGTGTAAACAATGAGATGCTCTCTTTAAATATATCTAGTTCCTTAAGATTGAGTTAAAATATGATTAATATTTTTTATTTTTTTTAAAAATATTATTACATATTTTCCATGTATAATATCTTATTTATAAATTTGTAAAATTTTTGTAATTATTTTTAGTATTTATATTAAAATAAATAGTTTTATAATAATATAAATAATAAAGTGTTTTTATAAGCGTAATCGATATACAAATTATTTGAAATTAACAAGAAATGTATCAATATATTCTGTATTTTTGTAAATACTTGTCACATTTAATTTTATATTTCAATATTGTATACAAATATTTTACTAAACAATTTTCTATAATTACATTAAGCATAAATTATGAATAAATTCCATATAATTAAAAAACAAATAACGTGTGTATAACAATATATCATCGGTTGAAAGGAGACACTTCCACAGAAAATTTAGAAATTCTTTCTTTCTATAATTATCTCTGTCTAGTAAATATATTCTTGTATTTATTTTATATTATTCATTATTTATTTTTATAATACTTTATGTAACAGACTAACATCTGGTTATATGGTTGTATGGTTGTTTTTAAGTTTATATTATATATTTCTCATTTGAAAAAAAAAACCATACACTACAGACGGAGTTTGTGGAGAGATAGCGGAGCAGTGTAGTTTATAGTGTAGTTTGTGTAGTTTGGAGAAGGATATCTCAGTTAAGGAATTGAGGAAATTTATTGATAGTTGGGAGGAAGTATCGAAGACGGATACATATGAGAGTTATGGTGTTTAAAAGATACATTTCTATCTATTATCTGACCATCCTGCCAATTACGTTGACTACTCCCTCCCTTAACACCATAACTCTCATATGTATCCGTCTTCGATACTTCCTCCCAACTATCAATAAATGTCCTCAATTCCTTAACTGAGATATCCTTCTCCAAACTACACATAGCCTGCCTTAATCTTATATTAATTAGGTTTCTCCTAAGACTCTCTACAACAATCTCCTCCCACTGATTATCTACTTTTTTTAATTCCATACCTAATTTTAATAATTTATCTGAAAACACCATAGAAGTCTCATTATACCCCTGCTAGTACCCGTCAACTCATAAATAATTGCACTCCTATTTCTAATTCTCAGATAACCTTCTTGCAAACTATCCTTAATTCCTTTTATTGTAGTTAGATTATCCCCTAACATTGACAAATACAGCTTAGCATCTAGGCGTGGAAATTAATAATATTTACATTAAAATTAGGTATGGAATTAAAAAAAGTAGATAATCAGTGGGAGGAGATTGTTGTAGAGAGTCTTAGGAGAAACCTAATTAATATAAGATTAAGGCAGGCTATGTGTAGTTTGGAGAAGGATATCTCAGTTAAGGAATTGAGGACATTTATTGATAGTTGGGAGGAAGTATCGAAGACGGATACATATGAGAGTTATGGTGTTAAGGGAGGGAGTAGTCAACGTAATTGGCAGGATGGTCAGATAATAGATAGAAATGTATCTTTAAGGTCGTGTAGTCCAAGGAAAAATTATGGTAGAGGTCATGTTGATTTTAACTATATTAGAGAGGTTCGGTGCTCTCGGTGTAATATATTAGGTCATACAAATAGTACTTGTAGAGTAGATGTAAAAGAGAAAACATCGATAAGTGGGTCAAAGGAAATTGTAGATAGCTACCAGTTGATTGGTGAGTGTGTTAGTAAAGTAAAATGTAAAGAGGAGAGTAAAGTAGGATGCATAGAGGAGAATAAGATAGAATATTAGATTGATACGAGTAGTCAAGTATCTATCATTCTGAATAGTTTCTTAAATACGATAGATAATATAAAAGTAGGAAAACCTTCTCCATGGTTAAAAATGAGAGTAGAAAATAGTGAAGGTATAGAGGATTCAGGTGAAGGAAAGGTAGAGGTAGTTAGGAAATGGCCAGATATGGTAAATGAATCATTAGAAGAGGCGTGGAATAGAAGGGTAGGAGATCATAACGGTAGAGCGAGAGCGTTAAAGTTAGACAGTGGGGATTTGGTGAGGATAAAAGAGAGAGTGTTAGGTCGAAGAAAATTATCTAGATTATGGTCAGATAAAATTTGGAGGGTAGTACGAAAATTTGATAATATTGAAGCTTATGAGATTAGACGGGGCGACGAATTTAGAGTAGAACACAGAACAAACATAAAACTTAGTGAGTGAAGTTTTAAAATGTTATAAATGTACATTTTAAAAATTAGAAGGGGTGTATGTAACAGACTAACATCTGGTTATATGGTTGTATGGTTGTTTTTAAGTTTATATTATATATTTTTAATTAGTTTATTTTATTTAGTTGTGTATTATGTAATAATTATAAATGTTAATTTCGTCTAGTGATTTTTGTTTTTTTAGTTAATGTTTTTTAGTTTATTATATATTTTTAGTTAGTAATATGTTTGTTTTGTTTTATGGAATAATTATAAAAGTATAAATGATGATTTCATGTATATTGATTTTTGTGTTTTTTTATTTAGTGTTATTTAGTTTATTTAAATATAATTGGTTGGACCAATGAACCGTCGAGTAGAAATAATATAATCTGAACTATATTAAATTTAATAATATTATTTCATTTCTGATTATACCTTGACACGTGGAGGTTTGTAAAACATATTATATTATATTTATTCCATATTGTAATTCTGTATATATGTTTTATAACAGATTTAGTGTATGGTTTTTTCTTGTTTTGATATATAAATAAAGAGTGAATATAACGTTCCCCTATCATAATTGAGTGGTGGTTTATTTATTTCAGTAAATTCGACCCTCATTATTACATTTATAACTATTATTAAACTATTACTATAAATATAAATTTATATTTTTCTATTTTATAACTTCTATCCATATATTTAATGGTATATCGCATTATAATATATATATATATTTGAGTGCTCTGTATAAGTACTAATTATTATTATGTCAGTGTTGTTTATATACCATTATATTTTACTTGTCATTTATATATATGAATATAATATATATATATATATATATATATATATATATATATATATATATATATATCAGGGTTGGTCGGTTTTTTTGGTTCGGTTTTTTTGGTTTTTTTGGTTTATTTGGTTTTTTTAACAATATAAAAGCGTTCAATCAAAAATAAGGAATCGATTAGACATGATAAGGTTGCAAAACTTGTTTTTTTATTTCGAGAATTAAATTGATTATATTTCTATTAGAAATCATCTAATTATTATTATTATTATTTTTTAAATTATTATATTGTTACAATTTGTAACTTGTTATTTTATTGTGAGAATTATATTGATTATATTTCTATTAGAAATCATCTAATTATTATTATTATTATTTTTTAAATTATTATATTGTTACAATTTGTAACTTGTAATTTTATTGTGAGAATTATATTGATTATATTTCTAATTACTGTATTGTTATTTTTTTTAATTATTATTTTGTTACAATTTGTAACTATTTTTTTTATTATATTTTACTTTATTTTTATAATAAATATATTTTAATAAAATAATTTTATTAACATTTAATATTAATAATATATTATTGAAAATTTAATAATATATATATATATAAATAATATTCATTAGTGTTGTATATTTTATACTTACTCTATATATGTATGTTTTGCACAAACATTTAATAATCGATCTAGGTATATATAATATTTTCTAATTAATAATCCGAACATTTTATTATAAAAAAACCAAAAAAACCAAATAAACCACAAATAAACCACAAAAAAACCCTAAAAAACCAAATAAACCGGTTTTTTTGGTTTTTTTAAAAAAATCAAAAAAACCGCCAACCCTGATATATATATATATATATATATAATATATATTATATATATATTATAATATTTTGATTATTTGTTTTAAAAAACTTTGAATGTAATTTTCTCAATTTTCTACTTTTTCACTTAGTAACCACATGTAAATTTGTAAAAATGCCTAATACTTTTTTAATTTTTATTATTTTATCTGAAATTGTTACTGTAAATGTATACATCCATATGAATCCTTTTGGATTTATTATTGTATTTTATATTAATTAAATAAATGACAATAACTTGTTTTTTAAATTAACAACATTTATATAAAGATATATCCTATATAATGGAAGAAAGTATCTGTTGAATAAAAAAAATTAAGAAATTATCTCCATTAGTTATTTATCCTTAGCATTTTTAGATAGAACTAAAATAGCATTGTTTAGATAAACGCGCACCTTCCCCCTTAAGGGGATATCACACGACGCCCACCTCTCTATGTATATATACATCTCTATAGAGATAGCAAATAATGGGTCTACACAAAACTAGGGGCGCAGAATTCTATTCATTGAATTGAGCTCATTTTATTTATATTCTATTCATTAAATGTATACACATGATATTATAGGACGTATTTTTTATAATATGTATTATATAATATATATATATATATGCACACATTTTAATTTTTTATTTTACGGAATTTCTATAGAAATTGTTATTTTTTGCAATTATACACATACAAATTTAGAAAATTACTCCTGTAATAGTATTCATATATGTTATTTATATAATGCAATACAAATTAGTAGAATATATATAATAGTTTTTGTGATACCTACATTTATAAACACATACCTAGCGCAAAATAATTATTCTGAGAAAACAGCATTTGAATATATATGAATACATTATATATTATATATAATGAATATATATAAACCACTTTTTATGTTATTTATAGACTGTTTTCATAAATAATTTTTTTACAGATATTAAAAAACAAATCATAGAATAGTATTATGAAATAAAAAAAATGTTAAATAATAAAATATTTTCACCAAAACAAGGTATGTGACATCCCCTTAAGGACCATTCACATTTTCAATTATTTTCTTAAATAATCATGGAAAACTTACATACAAATAAAATGTTATTGTAATATATTATATATATATATATATATATATTAGCGTTGTCATTCGGACCCGGACTTCGGACTTTAGGTCATTGATACCGGACTGATACAGTATAATTTATGATATATCGGACTCGGACCGGACTTTAATATTTAACTCAGACTATTTCGGACTTTAAATATTAGATTCGGACTATTTCGGACTTTAAATATTAGATTCGTATTATTTCGGATTTTTATTATTGGATATCTAAAATACATTCCAATGTTTACCTTTGGGATTATATTTATTCGCGCCATTTTCAACCAACATAGCGGTTCTATTACTCAGCTTAGCGTCCCTTTGTGTGAATAGGCACCAATGTCAATCAAACTACCCCGTCCTTCGTATGTATCCGCGACACTTTTAATCCACATTGCATCATTTTAAAATTATTCGTGCAACCATCAACATCATTATTTTAAATTTGTTGTATTCATTTTAAATATTGTATATAAATTTAAGAGATGATTCATATCGAAGATGAAACTACACTGCCATTAAGTGCACAATTTACATCACTATACGATACTTATGCTGCTGTCAAACGACGTGGATACAATTATCAAATGATACTGATAGTGATACTTCTGTCAAACAATACTGAGACTTCTGTCAAATGATACTGATACGATACTGATACAGCTGTCAAACGATACTGATACCATGCTGATACAGCTATCGAATGATACTGATACAGCTGTCGAATGATACTGATACGATACTGATATGGCTGTTGAATGATACTGATACGATACTGAGACTTACTTTTTAGAAAATTTGACAACACTAATATATATATATATATATATATATATTATATATATATATATATATATTATATATATATATATATATATATATATATATATATATATATATATATATATATATATAAATATATATACATAACTCTATTATTATTATTACATAGTCATTAATAGATTAATAATCATTTAAACAATTATATTAAAATTTGTTATAAAAAAATGTATAGTTGTATTAATATATATGTAATATAATATATATATATATAAAATAATAACTATTAAACAAAATAACTTATAAATCAATTACATCAAGATTATTAACAATAATATATTTTACATTTAACATGTGGTATCAATATTAAAATATACACATCTACCTCTAGAATGGATTACATACAAACTAATTATGATAATATATATTGCATTTATAAACAACTATAAAATGTTTTAAAATAAAAACACTTTTATTTGGATTCATTAATTATTGTCCCTGATGTTATATAATATAATATATATATATATATTATTTATTTTGCATAGATATATTATTTATTTTGAATAGATATATTATTTATTTTGAATAGATATATTATTTATTTATAATATACATTACTTATTTACATAATTAATGATTCACCATGTGTACTACTTATATTACATGGCAATGTGACACGTTCGATGTCCGTTGACCACTTCATTGACCAGTGACTCACCATGTGTAGATCCGAACCAAAGTTCTCGGCGAAATGTCGAGACTGATCGAGTTCGCACTGATGATCCACGGCGTGTTCTTCGCAAAGATGACCTAGTTTAGAGAGTTCCTCCTGATCGGAGGGGGGGGGGTAAACGATGGGGCGATGGGGGTGAACGATTGGGCAGGGGGTGAACGATGCGATGAGGGTGAAATGGGGGGGTGAACGATGGGGAAATGGGGGTGAACGATGGGGTGGTGACTGATGCAATGGGGGGGTGGGGGGGGTGAACCATGGGGCGATGAAACTCCCGATATCCAGGGTTGGCAGAAGTAGGTGTTTTTTTGGGTTTTTTGGACCTCCAAAAACCTCACATATATTTCTTAGATTTTTGGGGTTTTTGCCAACCCTGCCGATATCGTACGAGGGCGTGTAAAGAGAGGATGTGGATACGCGCGCGCTTATAACGGATAATACGAAGGGTTATACGGGTATGTAGTGTTATAAAATATTATATATTTATGCTTAATTTATATATTTATATAATACTATATATTTTCTTAGGTAAAATATATACGTTGGTATATATATGTGTATGTAAAGGTGAGATATTTTGGAGTAACATGCCTATTAAAGAGAGTTCTTTCTATATACATCGAGGGGTGAAGGGTATAGTGAAATAAGTAATAAAATGCAAGCACGTGTGTGTGTGTGTGTGAATATTGTGCATATATGCATGCATTCTAGTAAACCTATTTGCTCGATATAAATTCATTTACAAATAGAAACTAAGCATTCGAGAATGATTCCATAGATACCTACATAGATATATATATATATATATATATATAAATATATATCCATACATACATACATACATACATACTCTACTATTCGAGAATGATTGCATACATTTGATCAGTATAACTAACATTTGCATAACGTCACTGTTAATAAGTTAATAAGTTAATGTAAATACTGGCAAACAATAAATAGAAAAGATTAAAGTCTTATTTCGAAGCAATTAGAAATTAAATATTTATATTTATATCGAATATTAAATGAAAACAAATTCTAATAAATATGTATATTATTATTATTATTATTATTATTATAAAGTTTTTTAAACTTATTAAAATTATATATAAAACTGAATGCGAACGCCATTGTTTCAGTTATTGTGGAAAAGAGCTTTAAACAAGCGCGAGGCACCCGGCACCACAAACCAATAAAACTTGTCTTTCCTTCTCCGAGCGCTCGAGTTTACATTTCATGAGTTCTCGATCGTTGAAGTGTTCAATGCTGTCGTTCAGCAGACATATCTTCTCGCTGTTTAACCTCTCAATCTGTGCGGCGTTGGTTGTGACAGGGGGACTTATAGTCGTGGTATGTATGTTATCGTCATAGTATCACTGCTGTACATATGTTAGCTGTGTTATACATATAGTATGTATGTTATAAATATAATATGTATGTTATAACTTATAAATATAATATATATATGCTATAAATATAATATGTATATTAAAAATATATCATAATAATACAATCTATATTATAATATACTATCAATATTATAATAACGTTATAATCGGAGTAAATATGTTATAATACTATAATCTAGGCTTGCATGCTATATCGTATGCCCTAACCTCTAGTGAGAACCCTATTGCCCCCGCTGCCTTCACCTTGTATTCGTTCAGATTGATGTTCTCAGCTTCAGTTCTTTTCACCAGGTCGTCTATTCCGCTGATCTACACGAGTTCAACACGAGTTCAACACAAGTATAAGGTGAACGCATCATCGATGCTACGAATGTAACTATAATTTAACTGTACCCGTATGGGACATGAGCAACCCTGAAGCTTCCTTCATTTGTTGATTCTCATAATTACTTATAGTGATCACTTGTTCGATGTGATGGCTAATATTATTATAGAAAAAATTTTAAATATCTTTGAAAAAATACACTCGTTATATAATATATTATGCGTATTGCATTATTAAGGTCAAATACCTCGAAAGTCTTCCGACTATTTTATTTGTCCGTTTATTGTTTTTCTTTTATAATGATTACAATAATAGAATGTATCTTATCTAATATCAATACTGGTCGATAATGCAATAGACGAGTGCTATTTCGAAGCCCTTTAGAGGCTGCAATTACAAACTGAATGTTGTATTCATTTTATTATAAACATTATTACTAACTATTCAGTTAACTAAGGTACCCGTATGTGTGTGTGATATAAACCTGTTCCTTTAGAGATGTCAGTCAGTAATGACTCATCACTAACTATTCAGTTAACTAAGGTATAACTACCCGTTCATGTGTGTGATATAAACCTGCTCCTTTAGAGATGTTATCACCGAATGAAGCGACATCACTTCGACGTCTCGCGCTTTGTAGAATCTCTCGAATTTAGATTCATTTTCCGTAATCTGGTTCGATAACGTATCGATTTGTTCGCGGTACTCGTCCACCTGATAAACGTGTATACGGTATCGTGTGTGTCTAATAGGTATCGCTTATATCTCATTAAGTTATGGCTGAACGATGTATCGGGTAGACAAATGTCTTACGTTTAGTAAGTTGAATGGTGATATAATTATACCAATAATATCAACACTTATCTAGGCTTATCGGATACAAAACCAAAGTTCAATGTGATAAAAAGGGACCGAGGTCAATACCTTGTGCTATATATACATATAACAATTGGATATGGAAAACTAACGAGGCGTAAATATAACAGTTCACTTGCTAAGTTATTAGTGATAAATTAGTAATATATTTTTATTTTTAAAAACTACTTCAAACACATTATTTAAATAAATATTGATCACTTCAATTTATCTGTTTCTAACAATTATAGAAAATAAATTATTATGTATTTAAAATAATTTTTTCAAAATATATAAAAAATTATATTACATTAATTATTTCACAAGTTTAATTAATAAATATATATATATTATAATTTATAAATTATTATAACTAATGAATACATACCTGAGGAATTTTTGTTAATTTATCATTTAAATCAACAATTTCAGATTTTAAACGAGATTCGCTCTGTGAATATTGCTCCGTTATTTCTCGTTCATTTGTAAGATGCATGTTCATCACTTCAATTTGGTTTGATAACTCATTCTAATAATATATATATATATATTATATCGATGGATAATAATATGGTAATTATATATAATCTTAAAGGGTAAATGACTCGGAAAGCTATTCTTTTTCATTTATCCTGGCTAACATTTAAACTCTGATATTATTATTATTAACAATATTATATATATATATATATATATATATATATATATATATGCATATAAATATAATATTTTTGTATGCATATTTCATGCCGTTCACTTACATAGGAGGTTAGGCTTCTACTTTTGAGATTCAAATCGCTGATTTCACTCTTTAAACTATTAACTTCGCATTTTAAACCTTTATTATCCTATATTAAATATTTAATTTATAGTATAATTTATAGTGTAAATTATATTTCTTTAGACGAATAAATATAAATATATATATGCTCATTAAAAAGTAATGTAGGATATATAAGTATAGCTATATTCGAGTATGTATCTTTATTAAATTAATATAACCTTATTTATTTCTTCAATATTAGATGATAAATTAACAATTTCATATTTTTTATCATTGAGATCCAATTTTAATTCATCCTATATTAATATAAATATATATTAATTTTGATACATATAAAATAACAATTAAATTATATTAATATTTAAAATATAATAATATATAATAATATATATATATATATATAGAAAATTAATTACTAATCACAATATAAAATAAATTACAAATAGATATATAACTGCCTGTATAGCTCAGTTGGTTAGGCAGTTGGCTAACCTAAGCTTATGTTAAACACATAAGCAGTAGGATGTGAGTTCGAGCCTCGTCTGGATCATTAATTCATTAATTTATTTTTAAAAATGGGTCTTAAAATATTATTTAGAAGTGATCTTATATAATTGTATATAAATAAATGATCGGCTCTCGTTAAAAGCACGGATGCCGACTACAAACCACGCGGGTGAAGTTCTCACTCTTGACCACATCGAGGGAACGGCTGACCTCGGCCAACTCTTGTTGTAGGGTGCTTATCTTGAAGTCGTAGTCGTCTTTCTGTGTAGTGTAGGTATCCATTGTATAGTATAGGTACACATTGTAGGTACACATTGTGTAGTATAGGTACACATTGTAGGTACAGATTATAGGTACATATTGTGTAGTATAGGTACACATTGTAGGTACACAGAGGTACACATTATAGGTACACAATATGTAGTGTAGGTACACATTGTTCGATTGAACACATTGAATGTAGCAAGTATTAATGATGCTTTATCGGCGATACGTTATAGCCGATGTTTTAAAATAGGATTTCTGAGAACAGTTTCAAATAACTTTGAAACTAAAACCAGCCTATTTAGTCGTAATAATAATAATAATAGATTTATTGATTTTAAATGTTAATGAATCAACGGATATTGCGCACAAACAATTGCTTTTTACGATACCTTTCTCTCGCGATCGGCTCATCACTCCTAATTACGTGAATATATATATATATATATATACTAGTTCTCTCTATAGGTGGACAGTTAATACTAGGAGAGTGTTCCGCAGCACATTAGAATCACGAGTGACTTTGTAATGCTACGTATTATTGTATTCTCTTATATCTTATACATATTTAACATTATCTTATATTTAATATAATATCAATGGTGTAAAGAATTGTTGATATTACTTGAAACAGCTGTATTTTAATAGTAGCTACGATGTATATTGTAAACAATGCATTCCTCCACTCGATATCGATGGATCAGCCTTAGTACGCAATTAATGATAAATTAAACACATTTAATACACTTTCGGTATCCACAATTTGTCCTACTAAATACGTGTAGAAATCTATTTATAGAACAGAGGTGTGACCTGCCCTTGAGTCGGATCGATAAATACAATTTTAAATAAATATTATTTATAACATCAATAAATGTGAATATATTTTAATAAAATAAATTTATAACATCGAAATAATTTATAATATAGCATTACTGACCTACATTACTTACTTAATTACACCGTCACCTTATTATGCTATATTACAGAATATTAATCAATGATTAATCATTATATAATTATAATCATTATATGGACAATTAATTAAGCAAAATAAATATTTAAATACGATTAATCTATAGATATAGGTATACCTGCATTTCTTTATTTTTCTTAAACTTATTCTCCATGTTAATCATCTTTTCTTTGATTTCGCTTAATTCACAGGTATCCTATACAATGTAATATTTAAAATTACTTATATACATATATATATATATATTTATTTAAACAGCTATTAAATTTAATAAATACCATATTTTCGTATGATTTTTCTTTCATAATAAAAAGGTCTAATTTCTTGTTAATATCTTTAAGTTCATTCTCTTTTTTATGTAATTCATCCCTTTCCAATTGTCTATCGTGTGCTTGTTCCTAAAAGTATAATAAAAATTGATTACATAATTAAATATTAAATATTTTCTGAAAACCTCAATGAATTTTTTCGATGAATTTAGCATATTGCTGCTATGTTCAAATTGTAATGTTAAATCTAAAACTTCTTTATTGTATTTTTCCTCGTTGATGATAAATTTTTCTTTCATAACTTCCATCTAACAATAATATATATATATATATATATGTGTGTATTATATAAATAAATTAACCTAATAAAATATTATATATAATAGATATTAGTCTCATTTTAGTTTGTCTATTGCATAATAGATAATTGCACGCATTAATTAATTAACTTAATTATCATTAACGTCAATCAACCAAGTATATCGATAAATAACGAGTATCGATGATTCATACTTTTGAATAATATGATGACTAATAATTTTGTGTCGGGACGCATACACACGTATTTTATTTTAAAATGCTTTATTGACTACAAAATCACGTGTTGGTTATGGGCTTTTTGAGAAGGAAACAAAAATAAAATAAGTAGAGTACAATAAAAATTAAGGAAGGGTATATATAATAAGATATATATATGTATACCTAAACCTACGTAGAACTTATAGTGCACTAAGAGATCATAGGCTGTACGTTCCATGCATTAGAAAATAGTATTCGCATGTGTATATGATTAACAGACGTCGTAAACAAAATAGTATGAATCATCGATAAACGCACTCCGTATCTGATTGGCCGCGTTTATAGATATAAATGTAATCGCTTTATACTTTGATTGACAGTTAATGCATGCCTTTATTGAACTGTATCCTTAATGATTGGATAAATAATTGAATTTACCTTGGAATGTTTATATCAAAATAATTAAATTTTAAATACTATAGTAGCGTATTCGAGAAAAAAGAAAATCTACAAACAAATAAAATATACATTTCATTATGATATTCCGGCGTTATATAAGAGTGATATTTCTTCATATTTTGTATTTGCGTGTACCGTATATGTTAGGTATTATGCATCGTTTGAACCTGTTCTATATGCAGTGATGTATCAAGTGAAACTTGCTTCTCTAAGTCGTGGTTTCTTTTAGTTAATATCTCGACGTGCGAAGCTATTTCTATAATTAAATAATATATATAAATATATATATATATATATATATATATATATAAGAAGAATAACATGACATTATAGTCATAAGTTTATCGTTCATTTAGTCACGACTGAAATAATCTTCATAAGAAATAATATATTAGATTAAGTTAAGTTAACTAATACATTTTAACTGACTATATTTTTATTATATTCACCAATAATTGTTAATATATTCATATAATAAATATAATAATTTTTTATTTTTCATATCTAGGATTTACCTATTTATTTAAGTTATATTATTTAATATTAATATGTTATGAATTGTAACTTATAACCTATATTTTTTTAAATATTAGTATTTAAATATATTTAATAATTTACTATAGATTATATATATTTACTAAATATAGCAAAAATTATGTATTATGTTTATAACTAATTAAAAAATATTATTGCTATAATTGTTGTTATTAATATATAGTGAACATATGTTATTTATATATAACACCTCATAATATTATTGGTATTATTGAACTGAATTATTTGTAATACAAAATATGAATTATAGCATGTGATATATGAACTATTTGTGGAACATAACAATTTAATATGACTCGAGTAAATTGTAATAACTCATCAACTATAAACCTGGATATACGGTAACATCTTGAGCGGAAGACATTGAATCACCTATGAAATTAAATGTAAACAAATTCAAATATATTAGAGGAAATAGGCATGGTATTGTACTAATAGGTCTTACTCAATAAATAATATTCATGTTCTATATGTTATACTGTAATTTCTGTTATATTCAATTACTTATGTAATATCTATTTATTAATTTTTACAAAACCCATATATACGTATTTTATTATACTTATTAGCATACTATCTTAATAAAATTAGAAACTTTTTTTTTATATTTATATATATATTCTCAAAATATTTAGAATAATTATAGTTAATATATATAACGTGATATTATAAATTGATATTATATTCATGTTACTCATTCACGATTATAAGTTGTAATACTATGTTTAAAAATAAAAGTTTATCATTTCATTAATTTTAGTTTAAATGTTAGTATATAAATTGTAATATAACGTAATACTAATATAAACTATAGTGATACGAGATAACAATTTTAAAACATTTGCTACTGTATTATAAATTATATATTTATTTGTTTGATTTTTAAATATTTTGTATTACTGCTTCTAAACGCGGTAATGTTGCATAATAAAGTTATAAATAGCTATGCCTAATGGACGTCGTCGCAGCTTGTTTACCTGTAATCTTATATGTGTAGCTAAATATAGACCATGGAGAATTTATATAAGTTAGTGTATTATACACAATGTATATTAGTTAATAATATAACAAATAAATTACAGGTGTGTATATTTAACACACATATATATATATATATATATATACAAATTAATATAAGAAATTTTATTTTTTAGATCTAAATTATTAAATATCTTTTTTTTTAAATAAATATAAATATATATTAATATAGTACTGTATATAATACATTATTATTGTTCAATAAACATATCTTTATTAGTTATTATATCTGTAATTGTGTATTATTAGATGGAAATATATATATATATATATTTGATAAATTAGCACTATTCTATAATTAATAATAATATAATATAAAGGAATCAACATTTACCTAAATCAATATTTTGCATCAAATGTTTGTTAGCCAAGATTAATTCTGATTCAAAAGCATTCCTTTCTTTTTCAGATTTTTTTAATTTACCTAGATTATGGAATTCAAAATTAATATATATATATATGTAATAATGAGGGTCGAATTTACTGAAATAAATAAACCACCACTCAATTATGATAGGGGAACGTTATATTCACTCTTTATTTATATATCGATACAAGAAAAACCATACACTAAAATCTGTTATAAAACATATATACAGAATTACAATATGAAATAAATATAATATAATATGTTTTACAAACCTCCACGTGTCAAGGTATAATCAGAAATGAAAGAATATTATTAAATTTAATATGGTTCAGATTATATTTTTCACGCGACGATTATATAACACTAAATAAAAAACACAAAAATCATAATATATAAAATCAAAATTCCTACTTTTAATTATTACATAAATGAAAACAAAAATATAACCAATTAAAAATATATAATAAACTAAATAACATTAACTAAAAACACAACAATCACTAGGCGAAATAAACATTTATAAGTATTACATAATACACAAATAAATAAAATAACTAAATTAAAAATATATGATATAAACTTAAAAATAACTATACAACCATATAACAAGATGTTAGCAAAGATTTTACAAAGGAAAGATATTGCACTTGTGTATATTTGTGTCACCTAATAATTCAATATTGCCATCTAGCGGTATTATTCAGATAATAAGACATTTCTATATTTATTGTAATAGTAAATAATAAATTATATACAATATACATGTATATTGTATTATAATATGTATTTACATGATTTTAAAATGATAATATAATTATATAACAATAGAATACACTGATTAGTTATATTTAATATAAACAAATCAAATAAATGATAAATATATTGTTATAAATATAATATTAAAAAAAACTACATGTATTTATGTATTGTATTATATTGAAATGATTTTAAATGTATGTATATAATTAGAAAACAAGAAATTTAAATAAAAATATCACATGATTTAACATTTCATATACTATTTCGCCATCTAGTGTTAATATTGTTTTTTCATTTTAAATTTACATTTCGAGGTACTAGAGATAGATAGGGAGTGCAATATCTTTCCTTTGGAAAATCTTTGATGTTAGTCTGTTACATATATATATATATATATATATATATATATATATATATATATATATATATATATATATATTATATATATAGATCATTAAATATGATAAATAAAAAAACCTTTAGTAGACTCAAGTTCTTCTATATTAGAATTTAATTTCTTCACTAAACAATCACCATGTTTTTGTAAACTATCTGCCAATGCTGAAAAATAACGTAAATGTTAATTATATATATATATATATGTATATATGTATATACAATATTACATATATATATTATATTAATATATACAATTTATAATATATTTTGAATAATAATTTGAAATAAAAAACCATACTCTTTAAATATATAATAAAATTATTAATAACATAAAATATAAAAAAATGTGCAAAAATAAAAATTAAAATAAAAGTCAAAATGTTTACCTTTTTCTAACAATACTATATCAGCACCTGTTTATAGCATTATTATTATTATTATTATTATTATCAAAATTAATATTTGAGTTTACGAAGTATTTATTAATTTAGAGTATAGTAGAATAATATATTATTCCTTATTTTTATTAGTATTAAGAGTATTATTATTAGTAGTGATTCTATTACTATTACTATTACTATTACTATTACTAATACTATTATTATTACTATTACTATTAGTATTACTTTTACTATTACTACTACTATTACTATTACTTTTACTATTACTACTACTATTACTATTACTATTACTATTACTATTACTATTACTATTACTATTTATATTACTATTACTATTACTATTACTATTACTATTAAAATGATCACTATTGTCTACAACATATCGTCAATTATTCGTACAACATATCGTAACTGCTAGAGTGTCCCTACCGAACAAGTGATTCTCTTGAAGCCCGTTGATGAGATCGTGCAGCTGCGAAGACGTCGAGTGCTCGATACCCTCGTCTATTTCGTACTGGGTGCAGTCGACCGCCGAGTCGTCGACGCTGATGTTCAGTAGAGCCACGCCCCCTTCCCCGCCCCCTTCGTCGTCGTCGCCGTCTTCGCTCACCAGGGGGCCGTCGCCGGCGGCGCGAATGTCGGCGGCCATCTTTCTGGCGACTAGGTTGTCGGTGGGCTCTAAAGAGGCGGCTCCGTCCGATGCGTTCAGCGTAGACTCGCAGCGTACGTACATCTCGAGGGTGTTCGTTAGGGCGAGCATTAGCTTCTTGCACGTGGTTTCGTAGTCTTCCCTAAGTATCGCATAGTTACGTATGTATTATAATCGTATGTAATCGTATATAATCGTATATAATCGTATATAATCATATATAACTGTATACAATTGTAAATAATCATATATAACTGTATATAATTGTATATAATTGTATATAATTGTATATAATTGTAAATAATTGTATATAATTCTATGTAATCATATATAATTGTATATAATTGTATATAATTGTATATAATTGAATATAATTGTATATAATTGTATATAATTGTATATAATCGTATATAATCATATATAACTGTATACAATTGTAAATAATCATATATAACTGTATATAATTGTATATAATTGTATATAATTGTATATAATTGTAAATAATTGTATATAATTCTATGTAATCATATATAATTGTATATAATTGTATATAATTGTATATAATTGAATATAATTGTATATAATTGTATATAATTGTATATAATCGTATATAATCATATATAACTGTATACAATTGTAAATAATCATATATAACTGTATATAATTGTATATAATTGTATATAATTGTATATAATTGTAAATAATTGTATATAATTCTATGTAATCATATATAATTGTATATAATTGTATATAATTGTATATAATTGAATATAATTGTATATAATTGTATATAATTGTATTTAATTGTATATAATCATATATAATCATATATAATTGTATATAATTGTATATAATTCTATGTAATCATATATAATTGTATATAATTGTAAATAATTGTATATAATTGTATATAATTGTATATTATTCTATGTAATCATATATAATTGTATATAATTGTAACATGCTAGTTTATATATAATTAATACATTATACCACACTTGAATGGGAATCGTAATTTATAATAACTCTTCTTAATAATCTAAGAGAATAACCACAACATATATTTAATCTTTAGTGTTATTGATAAAGATGTCACAACTCACAACATGGGCAGATCTACGATACTGAGGTCGATATACGCAGTTTATCATTTATGAAGGTCGTCGTTAATATAACCACGTCGATGACCTATTCAAAGCGAGAGATCGCGCGCTAGCAACCTTTGTTGGTTAGAATTCTTCAATTCGCTCCTCATCCTCTCTAGACTGTTGTTTCGTTCGTCTATTTCTTCGCGAAGTCTTTCGTTATTGTTTATTTGATGATTGTCGTAGGTGTCGTTTATCTATCGTAGAGGTAGGTCATTAATCGGATGATAACGCGACAACCCGTAGGGATGTTTACCTTTATTGTGATCTCGTCCGTGGAAGTTAGATTAGATTCTTGAGTTGTTCCGTCATACGTATCCTCGCCTACCTGTTGTGTGTGTGTGTGTGTTATTTACTTAAATAGCGGTACATTCGTTACTTACGTATAAATATAGATAAATATATTAAGAAATATATGTATCGAAAATTTAAGAATAATAAATAATTAATTATTATATTCTCGATAAATAAATAAATTGCATTATAAAAATTATTAACTAAATATATTTTTTTAAAATTTATAAGTAAACATATATATATATATATATATATATATATATAGTATAGTAAATATATTATATATATATAACATAGTAATATATATTTTCTCAATTATAGTTGCAATTTGATAAACATAATCATAATATAATTATATTAAAATATGTTATGCACAAGCTTTAAATGCGTTATTAAAATGTTATATATATTATTTAAATGCGTTTATATTCACTATGATTTAAATTGTAAACAATACATTATTAGATATCATGACAACTATTAAATCTTATTCGCATAACATAAATTTCCTATAAACAATTTATTTTTCAAAAATGAAATATTAAATATAAATAAATATATTTTTCAGTTTGATAACATATTTAAATAAAATTTAACTTATTTACAGATACAATTAATTAACAATTCCAGAAATTTAACTCTAGATAATTAAAAATGTAGACTTCCATGTTAAATATAAAAATAGTTTTGAAACAGTCTTTTACAACCTTACTAAAAATATGCACTAATAAATAAATAAATACATTTTTATAGTTTCCCAATTGATTTCAAATATTTGAATATACACTACAACGTAGAGGTAATACAATAGTAAAAAAAATATACAGACATGTAAAATAGTCAAAAGTATTAACATCTTAAAAACTAAACATTTTATAAAACGGGTAATAATTCAAGAAAATATTCCGCCTTCAAATATATGTGTTATTAATAACCTATTAAATCCTACTACTATAGTAGTTAACTCTATTTACTATAATGATATGTAATAATTAGGGTAACATAATATACAACTATTCACATACAATAAATAATACTAACATTATATGTACTACTGTTTCGAAAAGTAAGAATTATTATTTGTCAAATACTATAAAATGTTTTATTCGCTATTTTCTCTATATGATAATTAAATATATAAATAATAATCATACCTAAAACACATATACAACCTGACAAATAGAGTATTAATAGGTTATTAGTAATGGTATATTTACCTCAATCGATGAGTGAATATGTTATACTTGTTATACATGTTTAATAAATAGTTCAACACTAGACATGCAGTGTTATGATAATATTAGTCACCAAGCATGCGATTAATTCATTTATGGTTCATGTTTAAATCTATAGATTACCATTACACGTACATGAAATGAATGAATGAATATTTTATTTACAGAATATTGAATTAATATACAGAATTAATATATAGAAGGATATTCAGAAGCTATACATAGCTTATATTAAGAATATCCTTAAATACATGCGCAAGGATTAGAGTATAGGGTGCGTTATAGTAGGTATGGAGTGAGAGGGGTAAGTATACTGTAAGTAGTAGTAGCATTACCTCAGACACTCTATCCAAGTACAACAGTTCTATTTCGCTTCTCAGCTTTCCTATCAATGTCAAGTTCTTTTCATTTTCTGACGAGGTCTTCTTTTCTTTATCACTATTGTTACCTGAATCAATGTATTCATTAATTTCACTTTAAATCGGAATACATTATTTATCAGTAATGGTAAATAAAATAGTAAATAGTATAAAATAAAAAATAGTAAATGTTGTTATCAATTATAATTAGTTTTAAAAACATCACCATCGCATACAAAACATTTATTATAACTGCATCGCAATTAATTTGTATCAGTTAGTATTATGATATCTATTCAATTGAAACATGCATAGTATTAATAGTGATTATCTTAACTAAACAGTCAAACATATAAATAGACTCCTCGAATTAAATTATAAATGTATATATTATTTGTATGCTAATGATTGTACCTATATATTGTATCGTTTTCTATTTGGGATGA
>OZ025240.1:100737077-100837077 GCA_964019155.1 Osedax fenrisi | reverse complement strand
ATTTTAAATTACATATTTCAAAATATATATTATATATATATATAAATATATATTTATATATCTATATCTATATCTATATATATATATATATATATATATATATATATATATATATAGATATATAAATATATATTTATATATATATATAATATATATTATATATATATATATATATATATATATAAATATATATTTATATATATAATATATATTATATATATATATATATATATATATATATATAAGTGAATAGTTATTAATATTATAACTATATTAGCTATTACGTACATACTATATACATGATGAATAATAACCATATCTTCTTCTTCTTCTTCAACTTGTTTCACATCATCTGACATAACTTCCTTTATTTCATCTTCTTCTATAATCTCTTTTTCACTTGTGTCGGACACATCCTCTTTATCCGCATTCCGATCGTTCAGTTCGGATGTATCTAAAGCACTTTCTTCATTGCCGTTTATGTCATGTATGTCCTCTAGATCATCTTGTTTGTTTATCTTAGATATAAGTTCATCTTTATCGATACTGCTTTCACCACTTTGTATTAGCGATTTAATGTCATCAGCATCATCATCATCATCATCATCATCTTTACATTCTTCAGCATCATTAATATTACTTACATCTTCAGCATCTGCATCCTCTTTAAGTTCACTATTTTCAAAAGGTACAATCTCTTCTAGATCTACTTCATTTTTATTAATTTCAATTACTTCGTCTATATTACCAGCCTCTACGTCTTCATTAGATGTATTACTATCATCTATATATATTTCGTCATCGCTGTTATTAATGTGTGCTATAAATTCATCGACCTTTGATTCATCAATTACATCTTCCATATGTTCATCCTCTTTATTTACAGTTGTGGCTGCTATTATATGTTCACTTATATCAATACCGGTGTCCTTGTTCTCATTACTTGTGATTAGATCTTCTATATCTGTATTATCTTTGTCTTCATTCATTCCAGTAATGTTTGTAATAGATTCATCGCCATTCTTTTCTTTCATTTCAGATTCTATTTCATCTTCAGTTTTTTCATTAATTTCGATTAAATCTTCTCTAGCTTCTTTCTTTTCATTACTTTTCATTAGATCTTCTGTATTTTCTTCATTCTCTTTTCTATTTATTGCGGTAATAATGTCATTATCAATACATTTTTTTCTCATTTCAGATTCTATCTCATCTTTATCTTCAAGATTTTCATTACTTTCAATTATTATCTCTTCATCCATTTCATCTTCAATTATTTTAGAATCCGAAATTGTGAAATTCTGAAATATAGATATTAATGCATCTTCATCTTCATTAATTGTATTTATATCTTTGATATCTTTATCTTCTTTATTTGAATTTAGTCTAATTAAATCTTCTATATTGTCATCTTTTATATCTTTATTTATTATACTTACTAGTTCTATATTTTTATTGTCATCCTTTTCATTTTTCTCAATCAAAATCTCATCTTCTTTTATTTCATACAATGTTATAATATCCTCTAAAGCTTCATCATCATTATTTTCAAGGTCACCACTATTCTCATGTTGAATAACATCGTCTATATCCTCATCAATAGTACTTTCATTTATAATAGTTATACGTTCAATATCTTCATCACCGTGCTTTTCATTTATTTCAGATATTTGTTCATCTTCAACTTCTTTTGCTTCTTTAACTACATTCACACCTTCTTCATCTGTATCTTCTTTATCCGCATCCTCGGTATCGATTTTAATAGAATTGTATTTATTCTCGTTCTCTTTATCGTCGTGTAATTCAGATTCTATTTCAGCTTCATCTTCACCTTCGCAGTGTTCGTGAGATGTAATGACATGCTCTTTATCCATCACTGTAATCAATATCAATACATAGAGTTAATGCAGACCGTAAATAATGTATAATTAAAATGAAATTAAAAACAATTGAAATTAACATAAATATTGTATATATATATATTTCTAATAGAACTAATTTTAGTAGAAATGTACTATTAAATATAATGCAGTTGTACTTTATAATCGAATAAAACACACACTAAATTTGTAACTATAAAATTAGTAGATATGCATTAGTATGTTTGATTTAATTAATTTATAGTAGGCCAAGAGATATTCTATATATTATTCATAAATTAGTGAAACACTAAATACACATATATATATATATATATATATATATATATATATATGAACTAAATACATGGATATATATATATATCTAATTGTGTTTATATCATATATATATATAATATATATATATATTATATATATATATATATATATATATATATATAAATATATATGTATGTATGTGTGCTTATATGCATGTATGTATGACATACATTGTATGTGTATGTAGTGTTTCAATAATATATGAATAATATATAATTGCCTTGACCCTACTATATCTACGAAACACTTATATATTATATAAGTATACACTTACATAGGCTACTGTAGTACACACACATACATACACACACACACACACACACATACACACACACACACACATACACACACACACACACACACATACACTCACACACGTGTATGCATTATTTATAATATACATAAGTGCATCCTAGAATTGTTAGATATTATTATATATTTTTGTAGATATTCCCCAAATAATATTTTTAATAAATAACATTTAATTAAATTCAATTTAATAATAATATCTGCGTAATATTTGTAAAGAATAAATCCGATTATTCATTCCTTTAAACAAAAGTGTACTAAAATGTTACCCGTAATAGTTTTATAGTTCGGACATATGCGTAGTAAATCACTTGAATCAGTTATATACACTAGCTAATTGGAAGCGGTGAGCAACTGAACTTAGACCTGGATAACACTGAATCTAATCTGTCAATCAAAGTGATCGATACAATGTGGGAGTGTTATTAGTGAATAGAAAGAGAGGCGGGGCCTACGAGCCTCACCCTCGCTAGATGTCACCGGTGTAAACCTGGTTGAAACACTAGCGCCCTGAATTATTGACTACAATAGTGGTTCCCAACATATGAGTCATGACCCAAACTTGAGTCATTGGGTTTTTTGCTTGGGTCATGGGCCAAATTTCTTAATACAAAAAAATAATTTAAAAAAAATTCTCGCGTTTTAGATACAGTTTAAATACAAATCTAACATTTAACTGAAGTTTAATAATAACAAAATAAAAAAATAATAAATGTCATTGGGTCATGGTATATTTTTAAATTAAGAATTATAAAAAAAGGGTCACGCAGAAAAAAGGTTGGGAACCACTGAACTACAACGGCTACACATACATGTATATCATAGCATCTTCCATCTCGTTCGTAAAGATGATAGATAACTTATATGACGATATATGTATAATGCGTGCTAATGTTTATTTCTAAAACGTATGTTATCGTTAGCAAATATTTATACTTTATACTTTCGACTATATATTTCGACTATGTATTTGCTTAAATAAATTATCAATCAATAATATTGATTCAATATGTACATCAACAAACACCGACCTATAAGTGATGTATGTTGATGTATATATATATGTGTATATATGTATATGTGTGTATATGTGTATATGTGTATATGTGTATATGTGTATATGTGTATATGTGTATATGTGTATATGTGTATATGCGTATATGTGTGTGTATATATGTATATTTGTTAGTAATGGTAATGTTATATAATTTAGATAATATATGAATAGTTATTAATGAGTGATGTACATAAAACCGATTTATATAATATAATATATTATTACATTATGTAATTTACAAATTTATAATTTCAATGGATTGTTCAGTTATTTTAATTTGTTTTTTGAATCAGTTATTACAACAGTTTATTTTGGTTATTTGGTTATTTAATTTGTTGGTTAATTTAGTTTTTTGATATATATATTGAATGTACTATTTAAATATAATTTCAAGTACATATATATATATATATAATATAATACATAGGAGAATTATACCAAATTATGTGTATAACTTAAATACATTTATTCATTATATAATTTATAATAATAATAACGTACACAAATTAAGATCAAAGATACTAGAATATTATTATATTGTGCATGCTCTTTATTATTAGTAAGATACAATTATAATTATAGTGTTAGTATAATAATATTATCACAAATATAATGTTGTATATACGTTTATTTGATACATAATTTGTAACTTTTAACAAAGATTTTGCGTTTCTTCATTCGAAAATCTTTAGCAATACAAATATAATTATTATATTTTATCAAAATTCAAATTACTGTTAATACAAATATATATATTTAATTATTTTAATTTAAAACGATGTATTAAATTCAATTAATTATAACACAAAATAATATTACAACATTAACAAAGTATTCATAAGTATATTATAAACATGATAATAAAAAAAGAATTAAAAAATAAAATATACCAAATAAACTTAAAACAACATAAAAATGTATCTTTATTTAATTCATGCAATTATTGAAACATTACAGAGTATTAGAATAATTAAGGGTATCGGCTATACCGTATAGGTACCCTTCGAATCTACTAATATGATTACGTGCCATGTAAACGTATAGGGATTTCTTGCATATATGGTAATAAGTTATAAATAGCTTTTAACTATTTTTTTTTTAATCAGACATGAATATCTCCATAAAGTAATCATGTAAGGTTTTGTAGAAGGAAAGAGAAGACAGGGACGACCGAAAACAAACTGCACGTCTAGTATTATAGAATGGACAACAAGTGATATCGGTGATCTTCTCAAAAATACATTGGACCGTAAGAAATGGAAAAAAACAAGTGTAATTTCCGCGATTCAAATCCCTCTACGACCAACCGGTCACGGGATTAAGGTTTCATTCAGTTATGATGTAATTTATGTTTAAATGTGAAAATTATTGATTTTTAAATAATATAATTGTATATTTTATTCATTTATAATATATATTATATATATACACATTTTCTAGCAAAAAAACTTAATTTAACTTAAAATAAATAATTTTTAAATCCTAACAAATTAGGTAGCATTGGAAATCTATCGCCACCTTGGTAACGTAAATAAACTACACTTTTAAAATATGATTAAACTCCAACCATTATTAAGATGGTTATATAGATTGTAATTATTACATACAAAAAGCAAAACTTTTTCACATTATATGTTAAAAAAATTTTGATTTTTTGTACTTCAAAAGTGAATCTTTTTTTTAATATTTTCCTTAAAAATCTTTTGAAATATAAATTTTATTTAATGCAATTCAGTGAATTAATGTATGGAGATATTCATGTCGTATTAAAAATATAATGTTTATTAGTAGCCTAATAACTTAATTGGTAACTTTAAAATGTAGTACACATAACTAGTTATGCTATAACTTATAGTCACTATATACTATACTCACTATATTGTAACAGTATACTGTTTACTATATAGTGAATAGTATACTATTACACTATAATTATTATAGTCACTATTGTAATAGTGGTAGCGAGTAATCTTGTACGAGGTAATCTTGTACGATGTAATTTCGTACGACTAACTATATTTAGTTTATTTCATAATAATACAGTTCTTATACGATTATATATAATAACTTATTAAATATCGATATAATATATTGTATTGTATATATTCGTATAGGACTGTATAATTATGAAATAAATGTAATAAGTCGTACGAGATTACTAAATAAGTATTAAGAACCCTGCTTCATACGAGATTACTGGTAACACACTGTAGTATAGCGACTAATAGTTATAGTCACTATAAGTTATAGTTGACAATTTACTAACAATGTTATATTATTATTATAAGCATAGTGACTGTAATTGTACTACAATCAACGTACCAATATTACGTACAAAACATTTTGAAAATGTAACGATCATTGATTGATTGATAAGTTATGTAAGCAAATACGTAGTCGAAATATATAATCGAAAGTATAAAGTATAAATATGCTTGCTAACATTTTCATTGGTACATTTTCAAAATCATTATTACAATGGTACACAATCACTGTTATATTGTAACAGCCTCACAATAGGATTATGGTCAAAAGGTTCGCGATTGATGCGCGATTTGAATTCCCGAAAATTTGTTTATTCGAATTAGTGATTTTACAATAGCGTATGATTTTAAATTATAGTTATCGTATGTCTATTTATAGACAATCATACATACAACGGCTTATTATTAACATATATATATATATATATATATATATATATGTGTGTGTATTATAGGCTCACTCTGGATGTAATTATGATAAAAAAACCTATCAATATCAAAACTAAACCCAAACCAAACCAAACGAGTGTAAATAACTAAAACTACCTCTGACTTACTCTCCGGTCGAAACAATAACTGTGGCTCAATGCTCGTTCTCCTTGACATGTCTTCCGCCTTTGACACCCTTGACCACAACTTCCTCATCCACCGAGTTTCAACCATTGGCATTACTGGCATAGCCCTCAACTGTTTCACCTCTTACATTTCCAATAGTTCTTCCACTGTTAGGATCAACTCATACTCATCCCCCCCACTCTATCACCCATGATGTTTCCCATGGTTCTGTTCTCGATCCTCTCCTTATTAACATTTACCTCCTCCCCATGTTCCAAATCTTTACAGACTACCCAGACATTTCCTTTCATATCTACGCCGATGACCTTCAACTCTACCTCAACTACATCGACTCCCCCACTCATGCCCCCAACCTCTTGCATCAACTCCATACACCAATGGCTTACTTCCAACTCCCTTAAACTTAACCCCACCAAAACCGATGCTATCTTTCTCCACTTACCCCTACGTTTCTGCACCCTCCCTGAATCACCCCATCTTACTAAACATGACTACCCTCCCCTATTCTAAACATGTCCGTAACCTTTGCCTACACATCGACTCCACTCATTCCCTTGATACTTACATTGCCCACATGCACAAATCTATCCACTACCACCTACACTGCTTCTGCCTAATTCAACGCTCCATTCCCTTCCCCATTGCTGTTACCATCGCCTTCTCCTATATACTCCCCTTATTCGAATATTGCAACAACCTACTATTCAATCTCCCCGCCTACAAACTTATTAAACTGCAACATCTTCAAAATGATGTAGTATGTTGTGTCCATCTACTTCCCCGTAGTTCCTCTGATTCCATGATAAATCTCCTCAAACAACTACACTGGCTCCCAGTCTCCTACCGTATTAAATACAAACTTTCCTTGACAATCCACAAATCCATACATCACATCATCCCTGAATACATTGCCTCCCTTCTCCATCTACACACACCCACTACTCCAATCCACACCCGATCCTCAAACACCTTTCTTCTTACTACACCTCATCTACACAACCTCCATTCCTCCCATATACGCACCCTTGCCCTATCTGCCCATTACCATTAGAATACCCTACCACCTTCGAACAATATCATCAACCTCCTAATTCAAACGTCATCTAGACATATTATTTCTCCCATACTTTCCCCCCAACACAATAATCTCTCCCACGGACAGCCGATTGCTCACGCACAGCATAGTCCTAAAAACCACAAAAAAGTAAAAAGTAAAGTAAGTAAAACTAAAAATATTAATGTTTATATAAACAAACAAACGCTATTGTAAATTAATTAATTCGAATAAACAATTTTGCGGGGGTTCAAATCGCGCATAAATCGCGAAGCTTTTGACCAGTTACCTTACAATATGTAATATTGTATATATTCAATATATACAATTCAATATAATATTGAATATAACTTTCAGTGTTACATTCAGTGTTACGCCGTAACAGTACAGTGTAACACTGTTACACTGTAACAGTTACTGTTACAATGCACTGTTACAGTATATTGTAACACTGTTTACAGTGACTGTTATATTGTAAAACTGTAACTTATATTTTACTAACAATGGGTTTTACTTATATATTTAATAATACATATTTCACTAAATCATAACACACAATATAAATATTAAAAAAAAAATAGTATTTAAATTTAAAGATAATAATAAGTATATGGGCGTGTCTTATTTAGATAATTGAGCGCAATTTATGGCATTTTATCAGACCTGCTTAAATTAAGTTCACTGTTATTAATATAAATATCAAGTGTATATACTTACATAATAATTATATGAATATAATTTTAATAAATAAAATTTTTTATATATGTATAATATTCTAGATGTAAATATCAAGTGATAAATTGTCTAAATATATTAATTGATTTCAAATATTAACAAACTTAAAAACTAATTTAAATTGAGATGCAATTGATACAAGCACAATAGATATGTATATAAGTAATTTCGGTTCCAGTTTTATGAGTTATGTAAATCCCGAATTAAATATAATAAATAACCATTTACTTGTATTGACCCAATATAAGTCAATACAAATAACGCATCTAAATATAAAGTCATACGTATTTCTATCATGTAAGACCACATTATAGTGTCCACAATTTAATAAACATATATATATATATATATAAAATAATTAACTAAGTTTTTACTAAATAATAATACATTATTATAATATATATATATATAATATATATAATATATATATATAAATCACACACACATATATTGGTGACAATTATAATGATTATAATTGTCACCAATATATGTGTGTGTGATTTATATATATATATATATATATATATATATAGTTCACTCATATTCAAAGATAATCTACATCATACGTATGATGTACAGGTTTTAGTATGTCATGTATATTCACTAAAATTCTATGATAATTTCGCAAAGTTAGCAAATATTTGTCACTTCGGGAAAATCTTTGGAGTTATTAAAAGATTCGAATCCTTGGTTTTTTATAAAAATTATATGTCATCTGACTGTTCGACGAGAAGTTCTCGTATGACCAATTTAAATCATATCTTTAATTTCATCGTATGTATATAATCTTTTATTCGCGTATTATAACAGAAGTATTATAATATTATAAAATAAATATAAATATATTTATAATTATAATGTCACTATAGTAGTGACTCACTACCGTTATGTATATGCTTGCAATTATTTATTTAAATTTTATAAAATATTTTATAATATATAATATATAATATTTTTTTATAATATATATTATATAAAAATATTTATAATAATGTCACTACCGTTATTTATATTCTTGCAATTACTTATTTAAATGATTAGTCTATAATTATTAATCTATAAAATATTATATATATATATATATTTAAAATGGTTGGCCTACATTTTTATTAGTACATATTTCTCCATATTTAAAGAGATTGCATTGGCTACCAATAAAATGTAGAGTAATATTTAAAGTTCTTTTACTAAATTATAACTCTCTTCACCACAACCGACCTGAATATCTATATTCCTTAATCTCTATTACCACTCATACTATCTCTCTACCGTAGAGAGATAGTATGAGTGGTAATAGAGACTATACGTTCTACTACTTCTTACCTTTTACATATACCCTCTAAACTTAATCTCCATACCACTAATATTCGTGTATGGCACATATCGGCCCCTTATTTATGGAATAAACTACCACATAAACTACGCTCCACTCAATCCACCAACTCATTTAAATATATTTAGATATAGATATAGTGATATATAGTGATATATTTACAATTGTATTTACAATTTATATTATTATTGAGTACTTTCTGTATTCCTATTATTCGTTATTATTATAATTATTGTTATAATATAACTATAGTTATATTATTTTCGTTTATGTTCCGTTATATTGTTTTTTTTTTTACTTTAGAAGCTTAACAAAGATACTACGAAGTAGTTAGTAGTACTAGTCCTTCGGACGATCTTTGATCAAAGCTCGAGCTTAATCAATTGATTGCTCTGGCACAAAGAGTCTTTAAAATCAATTAAATTAAATTAAATTAGTATCGATACTAATGATCATTAAATAGTATGAGTTAAGTTAAGGATATAAATCAAAACTATAATTTAATATATACACATTATACTTATAATGTCGATGAGTCAAAGGCATACCAAAGAATTGGCATACATTCTGTTCAATAATTAAAGTAATAAAGTAGAGTTTAGAGAGTATTAATTATAGTTTACCAAATAAAATACAAATATATGGTATTAATACTCTTATTATTAATTAATAATGTTACAAAAATAATTAAATAATTAATAATAGTGATAAATAAGTAGGAAAATAAAATTAACACCCTTGTGATGAATAGATTACATGTAATATATGCATATATTACTATTTAAAATAATTAATAATTAGTAGTAAACATCTGCAGGTAATCAGTGAGGTAATTTATCCTTGAGGACCCCAGAGGCCTCTGGGGTAACTTATACATATATATAAATTATAATTATAAGCAAACACATATAAGAACAATCTGGATATAAATTATAATGTTAGCTAAAATTATAATTGTTTTAGAAGATATATCTTTTTTTTAAATATATTTTTTTAAACAGATATTTATAATTAAAACTACTGAAAATAGTGGTCTATCAGAATATGTATATAGAAATATGTGTACTTTTATATGTATGTATGTATATATATATATATATATATATATATATATATACAAAAGAATACCTATAATATCAATACATAGGTATAATATTCTTTAAATAATTATTTGTTTTATTCCGATGATATTAAAAATATATATGTTATATAACAGAGAATATTGTTGAGTATTCTACAGAGAATATTCTCACATAATCCTGACACAACTATTTAATTAATAGATCATGTAAGTTTATTCGAGATTGGCTTCTCCTTAATTAATTATATTTTAACTGTTTAAATACTAATTTAATAAATGTAACCCAACAAAAATGTTGCTTAGCAGAATCTCTGATATATATAAGAATATAACATATTTACAAAATAATAGAACACCTCTAATAAATATCTATATATATATATATATATATATGTGAGGCTATTATTTATGATATTATGAGGCCTTTTTAACTGGGCTGCTTTAGCTTCTGAAGCTAATTAGCTGTCTCATTTAAATGAGACCATGGTACTAAACATAGATTTTTAATTACTTAAAAACATATGGTTCTAAATAACTTGTATTCATTTATATCCTATAAAGGATTTATAATTTAATATCTACCAAAGATTTGGTAATTTATTTAAATTGATAAACAAATCACATGAAAAGTGACATATGCATACTATTTTTAGTAATATAATATAGGATCTATACATAACTGTTAGTTTAATTTAGCATTATACTTTTTAATAATTATACACTGTATTATTATATTAGTAACTTTTCTATTAAATTTGTCTTTTTAATACTAAACATACTATAATAATTACCTAGAATTACTATACAACTAGTATTCAATAATTAAACCAAAGATTTTCCGAAGGAAAGATATAACACTTACGCGAAATCGTGTAATTCGAATTTGTATACAAAATACCCTGGTGCCACCTATAGCGGGTTACTTTTAGGAACTATGTGTTGTTTATAATGTAAATTCGTATTTAACTATACACTTTTAAAATATTAAATAATATTCTTTAAATTAATATTTATATGATGAAAACTAAGTGTTCATTACTAATATATAACAAACAAATATGATATGTATGTTTTAAATGCTATACGTATATATTTAGTGAGTAAAAGCTAATTTATATTGCATGTAATTTAATAGAGCAATGAAAACATTGTTGCATGCAAACAGAGCCGAACCTAAATCTATTTCAGTGATTTCGATACTACTGCTAGCTGCGGTTGGGTATATTACTAAATTACGTTGCATGCATAGGGAGTGTTATATCTTTGCTTCGCAAAATCTTTGATTAAACTTTAATAATTATTAATTATTATAAATTGAATTTAAAATTATGTATTAAACATTATAATTTCTTGTATTTATTTTAATAATTGAATTATTGTTATCATAACTTAGGGTATTTTTTCCAGCAAATTTTATTTATATATATATATACATTAATACTTCGGGATAGACCGCTAAGGATCATATTCATGGTTGGCAAAAAACCTTTTTTTTGGCTCCAGGTTTTTTTGGTTTTTTTGCTAGTTTTTATAGGATTTCTGCTAGTTTTTTTGGGTTTTTTCGTGGTTTCTTGGTTTTTTCAAGGTTTATTTATGGTTTTTTGGTTTTTATACATTTATGAAAATAATTAATTAATAAAATTATAATTATTGTATAATAATATACAAATTATATTTTGTAATATATGGTCATTTTAATATAGAATGTAAATACATAATAGAATAGCTATTTAATTTATATTAATCAAAAAACCAAAAAACTAATATTTAAAAAAAAAATAATCTTAATAAATAAGTTAATTTACTACTTACAAATATTTTTCTAATCTTATATCTAACACTCCCTATATATATAAAACTTAATTAATAACTACTACCCGCCGCTACTAGCAGTAATATCGAATCACCTAAATAGTTTAGGTACTGCGTGGTGTCCATACAACAATATTTATATAGCTCAATTAAATTACATGCAATATAAATTAGAATGTACTCGCTACATAGATATGTATATCATTTAAAATCATAATTGACCCGATATAGGTGGCGCTCTAGTTGTTTTGTATACAAAATTGAATTACACAGATTTCTCGTAAGTGTTATATGATATAAGAGAGCGTTTTTTTGTAATATACCAATATCCGATGGTACATTAGGACATTGGTATGTCTACGGAAAAGGCATTTATAAAATATACCATCTTTACATTGTGTAGACGTTGGTACATTGTGACGTTGAGATTTTGCGTTTTTTGTAATATGTCAATGTACCAACGTCCCAACATACAATCTGCATTTATATGTATAAGAATACAGATGGGACATTGGTACATTACAAAAAAAAGCTTGCTAACTTGGAATGTTCGTACGTTGGTATATCACAAAAAACGCACCTAAAACTTAAGTTTCGTAATCGTAATTACGATAAAATCGGGTAATTCAATTTTATACATATAACTTGTATCTTTCCTTGGAAAAATTTGTGCTACTTATTTAAATAAACTACAAGTATAAACATAATATGCTCTAATAATTAAAGTTTAAACATGAATTAAATTTAATACATTTAAATGTATATAATATTATGTGAGATTTAATTTATATTTAAATAAAAAAACGAAGTAAGTTTAATTAACTATTATTTATTTAATAAAATTGAAGTTTTAAAATGAATTATTAATTAAAGTGTATATAATTATTATAATAATAAAATAGAATATATCATATATTTAATATATGCTATTTAATTTATATTTTAGCAAAAAACCAAAAAACCTCAAAACTATGACCATATTTAATATTATATTTAATATGATATTATAATAATTATAATAATAATTATATGGCATATATGTGAAATGAATACACATCAATATGGGTAACAATATGCGTGGTACATGCACGTAATCCGCACATTGAAAATTAAAAATCCGTAAAAGTGACTCCAGCAATTTTAAATACTATCGGCATATAATATCATATTAAATATGAAATTCATATTATATGATTGGCATTTATAATTAGCATAAGTCTATTTATAGCCTATCATACAAGAAATGTCTTATAATAAGTAAATATGTGAGCGTGGTCATTACTATTTTGAGTTTAAATATTTTCACTGGATAAACCAGTGGTTTGGTATGGTTTAGTTTTGATATTTCCAGGTTTTTTCAGCCATATTACATTCCGATTGAGCCTATAAATTTTATAATAAAAGCATATATATTTGCTATAATTGCTATAAATAATTATATATAATTATTTCATAAAGTTAGTCAAAATTACTTTAAAAAAATCTTTATCTCATATAAAATACACATATAAATATATTCATATTTGCTAATAATGTAAAGTCATCCGAATCTACTTTATCAACCTCAATATACTTTATAATTTTTTTTTCTAATATATTATTTTTTAAATATAAATATTAATATTATTAATAAAACTTACAATATTATCTATATAAATTGCAAATTTAAAAACAACACAATTTGAATATTATAACGTGTATGACCTATATAAACTGCGCTTCGCAAATGTAGCCTCAGCTGTAACATTATTACTGAGACTTATTTTATCATATTCATTAATTTATTGACTTAATTTTAGATTTATTAAAAGCAATAATTATTCAGAGCTATATAATATATAGTATATATTATTAATAAATTATATAGAAAAATAACTAAAAATGTTAATTATTTATTGAATAGTTGCTTTTTAAAAGATCACATTTTTCTAAAAAAATTTATAAAACTAATTGTTTCAGAAGGTATAATATTTTATAAGTCATAATATACATCTAAGTAATTATGTTATGATAATAACTACAATATCACCTAATCGAATAAACATTCCCAGTAGCCACATCTAGATCTAAACCCACATTCCTACTACTCCATTCACTCCAAACTTAGCATGTTTACAACTAAAACCAGCCGTACATAATACATATGGCCAGTATTTACTAAATATATGAATTTATCAAATATTTCGAAATATACACAGGCATTACCGTATAAATCAATACGTCAATATAATTACGGTACAAAATATACATAGCGCGTCGAGGCGTTTCGAAGAGTGAAGATGGCCCAGCCAAATCAGCCGAATCAGCCGAATCAGCCGAATCAGCAGAATCAACAGAATCAGCAGAATCAGCCGAATCAACAGAATCAGCCGAATCAGCAGAATCAGCCGAATCAGCCGAATCAACAGAATCAACAGAATCAGCCGAATCAGCCTAGGCAGCCGAAGCAGCGCAAGAAGCCTAGGCAGCCGATTCCTCCGATAAACCTAGCGCTCTACGACAAGCCGATCACCGAGCTAAAGGAGAGCATCACCGTCGCAGGCGAAACCGACGACACAACGCTGATCACCATTGACGAAGAGATCGCGATCACGTTCGTTAAAGTGCGACCCGAGATGTACATTATCCCCGGGGTGCTGATGTGCAAGTACAAGCGAGACGGCGACCGCAAGACCTATAAGATCATCAGCACCATGTTCGGTACCATCAAGAAAGTGATGTGTAAGACGAGATTTTATATGAACGCCGGGTTATTTTTATGTTATGATAATATATATATATATATAATAATATTAATATTAATACGTATTTATTAGAAGACTTATTTTTCTGTTGTTGTTTATATCATAAGTCTATGTTGTTCCCCCTGAAGGACTTCAGAATAATATAGAGAATATTTACTACAGTTATCGCCCTATATATTTATAACTCGTACGTGTAAATACGTAAATTTAATTAAATATATATACCTTATATTGTGTCGGCTGTTAAAACTTCGTGAGTATCTAGTATAAGCTTTGAACGCACAATTATTTATAAATAGAGTTAAGCTAAACCACGAATGTACTACAAAAGCAGGCCAAATATATATTATTGGATCACGATATCGTAGAATAACTTGCAATATAATGTAGTAAGTGTATCGTATGAGCGTCTGTAATACGAGGATTGTATTCACTACGTCATTATAAGTAAAACTCGATAAACATAAAATTAGGATAATTTATAAATTTACATACCAATGTACTAATTTTATTTTTAAATATTATTAACCATTATATTATATTAATTCGAATTATTATTAACTGTTATATTATCCATAACATATTATATCACATACATTATATCATAAACTCTTATATTATTACCTATTATATCATTAAGTATATATCAATAAGTATCCGTATAATAACCATTTGTGGACCATTGTACTAATTATCCGTGAACTAAATTCCGCAGGGACACGCTGTTCGAAGTCGCTCACTGCCACCATCCGATCATCAAGTGCGATAGATGTACGAAGTGCAACGCTCTCGAGTTAGTCGCCTAGTAACCGTAACCACGCGCGCGTATCACTCGAGTTCTACATATAGTATATCCGCACCATTACCGTTGCTTTCCTACGCTACTGTCCCTGTCAACGTATCTATAGAGTATTCATTGATTAATGGTATATATTTATAAAATTCTTTTATGTAATATATAAATGAATCGGCTCCGAATTGTTGTAGTGTTGTGTATTATTATCGTAACAAATACTACGTATTAACATCACGTAATTACTATCGGTTACATTGAGTGAATAAGACGTCTACTAATCGCTCGCTATGATGCAATAATCTATAAATAGGCGCGCGCGCGCGGAACTCACGATAAACAACTATTAACGACGGCGATGACGCAATACTCTATAAATAGCCCACCCGCGGACATTGACTACCAGAACGCGGTCACCGAACACCCGTCCTATAGGGACATCTACGCCTACATCCCCGCCTCCAAGATTGACATGGTGGATACCTACTTTCCTTGTTAGTTTGCTACCGTTAGATTTCCTAATTGCCTGGTTGGCCAACATCTTCAATTTAGTCTAGGGTTTTACCCAGTTTTGGCATTTTGATCATAGAGTAATTGTTTCATTATAACATTTATTTACATAACATATTTAAACTAGTGAATATTTGAGAGATAGAGGATTATTTATCGACACTAGATAGTATTGATTAATCAATCATAAATAGATGTCATTTTAACCGAAAATAAATTAAATCATTTAACACTATAATTAAAAAAGGTTTAAATATAATAACCCCTATAACCTCAAAAAGGGTTAAAACCAAAATACTAATCACGACCAACCCTGCTTACTATCTTTGTTAGTGTCTCTTCCTTACTCTTAACACCAGTGTGACTTTTGATCAGCATTAGTATACATAATTATGATTAATAGGATTATATATTAATTATGTAAGTATTCTATGTTGACTAATGAATATAATTCATAAACTTTATTCATTATTTAAATTTATATATATATATGTATATATCACGGGTACACTGAATTAGATAGAAGGTCATATAGTGAGTCTAATTTAATTCAGGTGCAACTTATGTCTAAGCATCAACAGATTATCAATTCATTTATAATGATGTATGCATATCTATATTTATTTATATATATATATATATATATATATATATAGTGTGATTATATATACCCTATATATAATTATTTAATTACATACACACATATTTATATATAATATTGGATTTAAGTTTTTACCGCCTATGGTAATAACCACGACAGAACGTAATATTATCTAATAGATATTATCTACACAATTACCATTACTGCACACTCTAAACCTGCACTATACTACATACATATTATATAGGAATACCTATAGATAAATATATATATACATTTAGATATTTGTGAACATTTATATTTATATGTAGTTATATGTAGATGAATATTCATTGAACATTTGTATTTCAAACAGTTCTATGCAAACACATAATTTATAGTTTTGATTAACATCTATTTTCATGTGGGTTATTTAATCTCGCGTATTTAATTTACCCCCTCACATATTATTTACTAGTTTATATAATTAAATCGGTGAAAATGTCATGTTCCCTTCATCTATACTATTATATATATATATATATATAAGTTTATATAATGTTATTTAAATTTGGATATTGTTTAATACATTTAATTTTGAATAATTATTAACTATATATATAATACAATTTTTAAATTTGTTTTATGATTTTTCATGTAATTAGAAATGTTTATACGCAAGTATATTAGTTTTAAAATAATGTTCATACAAATTTAACATCCTTATTCACTTTAATTATAATAACTAATTATAATTATTTTATGAAAGGTCTTAAAAAGTCGATAGAAATTATGAAAAAGCCTCAAATTGGCAAATGTTAGTATACTAATAATAGTAATATATATTTTAGTTGATATAATTAAAATTAAATTATTGTTATAATATTAACTTGTTTAATTTAGTAATATAATGTTTATTTTTTAAGTTCTACAAAGTTAAAATCATTCTTTCTACATATATTTTATTTACCAATTATTTATATTCTATTATACAAGTATAATTTATTTTAATTAAATATCTAATAATATTATTGTACATACATTATTTATATTAACTTATAATATAATATTAAATATATTTTAATTATATTACGTACATATATAATGTAGGTCTAAAGTCTACAGCATTATATGAACATATGATTTTATAATACTTATATATATACTTATACAAATTATAATATATAATATATATAATATAAAATTGATGTTATATATCCGATTTATATATATATATATTTACGTAATTAGGTACGCCTTTAGAATTTATTCTCAGCAAATATTTGCTATGTATTCTCATATGTAGTTATGATATGAGGTAATAATATTTTGAATCTTTATATAAAATATATGTCAAATTAAGTCGTGTTAAATAAGGGTTTGTTTAATCGATCATAATTAGAAGCGAATATAAATTGTGATTATAAGTAAATATGAATGTTTGTATTTATTTATCTTTTAAATATTTTATAAATCGACGCTTGAATGCTAAGTGGTATGAATTTTTATTCGTGCATGATTATCTTAAAAAATAGAACAAATTATATTAGAACATTTTGCAATCATCACAGTAAAAATACTTACATTTATGAAGGCGGGTTATTATTTCACCCTATTGCACAAATGAATCATGATATTTATTTCTATTTTAAACAGTAATTATATAAACTCTATATATAATCAATTTTAAAATAAAAGTTATTTTAATTTTAATAATCTAATTCTATAAATATATGTAACTAATTCTATATGTTTTTATCTTTTTATATATTGAAAATTAGATATTGTACTTATAATTAAAAGTAATAATTTAAGAAAATAAATCTGATATTATGAAATATTTACATTGCTAACAAATATTATTAATAAATAAATTATTTTTCATTATAAAATAATAGAATATTTAAAAATACTACAACAATCATAAATTATCATGCATATATATTAATGATTATTATATAATATTATGTATAAACTCTTAAAGTGGTTTCACAATAACCTGCACGCAAATATTAGCTCTAATGATTAGAGCTAATACGTTATCTATAATATTTCAAGCGTTGAATTTTAACAAATTTTTTTCAGAGCACATTTGTAAAAATATAAAAATTTAAATTTATATCTGATTATATATTAATATGAAATATAGATATTGATTAGAGTTATAGCCCCAGATATTTAAAAAGGAATCTCATGAGCCCTATAGATAACGAAATAATTAATCAAAATACATCACGAAATTAATTTTCAAATTCCGTATACTTTATAAGTATAAAAATATATATTATATAGTTTCAATTATATCGTTATCATATTTGATAATTTTTAAATAGTAATTAATAAAGTATTATATATAATAACGCAAATTTCTAGAATATATAAATCGTATTAAAAGTTTGATATATAATATATGCTATTCGTAAACGAATATATAAAATGTATACGCAATTTTAGAATCCATATTTTAATTATATTAGCGCTCGTACGATTATATTGTTAAATAATGCGGTTATAACTCTGATTCCCCAATATATATATTTTTATTATGAGAAATGTCTAATGGAAAGGATAGGACACTTGAAAATGATGCGCACTTAACATAAATAGCGTGTTTTAAACTTCTTTATATTCAGTGATTTGTTATGCCCCTAATGAGTCATTAGGCTAAGGAATCATCAGCGTTGCATTACTATAATATAATCTAATATAAATTAATATATAATAAAGAGCATCTAAATATTAATATATAGTCAAATATCATACATATTTATAGATACACCTTGGAAGTGTTTAGGAAGGATTATATTATAGATTAGATTATAGGCAATACAACATATAATATAAATTAGTTTTATTCTATATAATTTGTAAATACTAATAATTTTAAATTAGCTCGATTACTAGAGCCTGTGTGTAACTGAGAACGAAATATTAGAGCTAACGTATTAGCTCAAATTATTAGAGTTAATATTTGCATTTAAGTTGGTGTGAAACCCCTTTTTAATCAAATATTATATATATATATATATTCTATTTGATTTATTTATATAATAACATATTCATATCATTAATTAGTATAATAAATATAATTCAAATGAAATAATCAAATAACAATTCTGAATATATATCTGATATAATTACAATGTTATTTCTTATATATATATATATAAGGGTTGTCAGTTTATTTGGTTTTTGTGTGAAGAATAGTGGTTTTTCATATATTATTTAAATAATTATTATTAATAAATTGTTATATTGAATGTTATTTATAATAAATACTTCTATGGATATATGATTATTATTAGATAAGTCGTGTATATTATATTAAGGGGATCCCGCACATTTAAAGTGATGATAATTTATTTTTTTTATTACATAATAATACTTATTGTAGTGTTTTTTAGTATCAGTAAAAATTTAAACATAAATTCAGTCTACAAATGGCATAACAATGTGTTTTATGACGATAAGATAATGCTATATTATATACTATTCAATATTACATTTTTATGCTGTCAAACTTCAAACGCTGTTTTCTCAGAATAATTATTTCGCTCTAGGTATGTGCATTCAAAAATATGGAACTGAAAAACTATTATAATTATAATATTAATTTTTTTTGCTTTATATAGAATTTAATTATGTGAATAGTAAAATAGAGAGATACTTAATAAAATATATAGAATTCATTGTATAAAATGATAATTTCTATAGAAATACCATAATTTTAGTATCGCTAATTTTTAATTTAGATATATATATAATATAATAAATAATATATTAAAAATAGCTTTCTATTTTCCTATGTATATTTTATGAATATATTAAAAAAAAATAGGTCAATTGAATGAATAGAATATCAGTTCTATTTTGTTTAGTGGACCTATGTTTTTCCTATCTATTTATACACGAAATTGGCAAATTGCGTGTTATGTGCGGGATCCCCTTAAAAAGTATTATAGAATAATTTAAACAAGGATTCATTAAATTCTATCCAAATTATATTTTTCTTTCAGCCAGGCTTGTTTATTAAATGAATAAATTTATATAATAATATTGATAGGGTTGTTGATTTTTGTTTTGGCTTTTTTAAAAACGATAAAAATCAATAACACTGCCTTATATAATTTATATAATATACATAATATTATATTATTAATATATACTATTATTATTAATATTGATACTAATTTTAAATGATATAATATTGAAATTAATATATTTATCATTAATTTTATATATAAAAATCCAAAAAACTGAACAACCCGGATATATATAGACTATGCTATAGCATAATATTCACATTCATTATTTATGTCTAAATCCATATTTTGTATATATATATATATATACATATAATCAATATAATTAGGATCACTGGTATTCAAATAAAATAGACAACCTATTTGAATGATTAATGCAGATCTAATTCCAATCTTCATTGATTATTTTCACAAATTATCCATATTCAGAAATTAAACTTTATTATATTATTTTCTCAATAGAATACTAGTAATGAGTAATTACTAATAATATAATCACCTTATAACTAATTATTATTAACTATTTAACATAATATAATTAAGATGAGTCATTAAAATCACTATTCCGCTGTGAGTATATAATATATTTCATACCATATTAGAATGTGTTTATATTTGGATCTAAATGATGAATAATACCAAAATGCATACTATAAATATCAAGCTACATGAGATGTAGACACTCAACATTTATGTCCTTAAAGTAAACAATCAATATGTTGGACTTCATTTAACCTACACTACATGTAAAATGGGTATCTTACTTATCATGTAAATAGCTTTGTTTACTTTATAGCTTGTTTTATATTGTATCAATATATAGGCATTATATTATTATATTTAAATGTGTATAGTATCTACTTATTATTACAATATAAGAGTTAATTTCTTACATCACGTGTTTAATTAGTATATTAGTAATTAATTACTGATATATACACCTATGATTTTATTTAGATATACTATTGTGGAATTGTATACATTATTGTTAACTTAAAACTTCAAATAGGGGACAAATGGGATGCAGAATATAAGAAATCTGAAGAGTTAATAGAGAGGCTAGATGCGTTGTCAACAAAAGCTTTGTTTAACAATAAGAATTTAAAAAAAAAAAGATTATATATTCCTAATAATAAGACTGATAATGATGTTTAAATAAATATTACTTTGAATACTTTAAAGTTTGTTTTAATAAATAATAAAAAATTTAATTATATAAATTATAGGTGAAGTGTAATTATAATAAAATATGTTTTTTATATAATTGTTACCAGTAAAAGAATATATTGTGTTTGATAGATCCTATATTGTCTATACAAGTTTTATAAAAGAACATTATCTAGGTGGTGTTATTGTGAAGTGAATGCAGAAGTGGTATTAAGATATTGGTCCATAGATTGTGTGATTATAAACAATGCAATTTATCCGATAGATTTATTTAAATGTGTTAACATAAGTGTATTTACAATTCAACTATTAAGCTGGATATTATGATCTCCACTGCTTGACAATATCATAATAGATAGGCATTATCAATCACTTTTACAATTATCAACTCTTTTAAATATAGATATTCACATATTTTTAATTTGCAATTAATATATTATTTTATATAATATAAGATTTACTTTTTAATTCATTATATGCTGTTATTAGAAACTTATATACAAATTATTTATTAGAATTTCAATAAATCATTCGATAGATAATTATCAACTATATATTCTATCTTACTATAATATAACAATTATTTTTTAGAATACATTAATTACAATAATTATACTGAGAAAATAATTTTAATTTACATTATAATTTTAAAGTTTTAAAATTTTTTATTATAAAAATATATTGATAATATTAACATTACAGTAGTGTATTTCTATATTATTATAAATTGGTTTTAGAAAAATTATTCTATATTCTCACAATTAATGAATACTTTTTATAGTTAATAATAATACATCTATATATTAGGTAATTTAAATAAATTAAAGATGTATTACATTATCTTAATAAGAAACTAAGTTTTATAGTTAATTAAACTTAAATAGATAACTTATAACTTATACACTAAATTATTGTATTGTATATACAAAATATAATTTAATTTTAATTTTTTTTAAATAAAAAAATATTCTCATTATGGTTTATAAATAAAAATATTTTCAAAAACCACTTAAAATTGTGTAGATATAATTTTAAATGAATAATTTAGACAAATATTAAAAAAAATTATACAAAATAAGTTATATCATTATATAAACATGATCAAAACAGTAATGTAGAAATAATAATATATAATTTGTTTAATTCAATTCTAATATTTCAAAATATTAATTACATTTTATAATTATACTCTTTAATTATAAATATCAATAAATTGAATATTGTAATTTTGTTAAATACCTAATTTGATATAGTAGATATTGATTTTATAATTATATATATATTATGTAATAATAGATTACGAATGTATTATTTATTGTAAATAGAAGTATTCTATTAATCTATTACTAATTGGATATAAAATAATAATATTTTATAATGTATCATTAACAAAAATAAAAATGGCTTCAATGAATGGTCGTCTATATATAAATACAAATTTAACGGCAGATAATTTATTTTTTGGCTGGGATAACTAATACTGGAATTCCAGTGGTATTGTGTACCAAATAATTGGAAACAGATCCAAGGAATGCACGTTTAACTGATCCAAGACCTCTAGTTCCTACACAGATCATATCAGCTTTCTCGTCTTCAGCTACCTTAAGGATACCTTCTCCAGCATTTTTGCATGATGATCCAGCGGCCTTGAAAGCAATCTATAGGATAGGTTGAATATTAATAATTGGATATTTATAGTTTTCATTAATAATATATTTTATAAATAATAAAATACAAACAAATTATATAAGATTTGGTTAATATTATACTAGAATCCAATTGAAAATACTATAAGACATACCTCCATACTATATGTATATCCACCTATATAGTATAAATAATATTAAACCGAACCTAAATTGTTAAACCAAGAATTTTAGACTAACTGAGATTTAACATAGACTGTATATGGATGTAGGGATTATATATCCATCTAATTACAGTCTTAAATACAGCATTACAATAAATTAGATACATATTAATTATATAAAAATGTAAATAGTTAGAAAAATATTGTTTTTATGATATTATTATGATTTATTAACATAAACAAGTTTAATAATATATAAAATAATCTAAAAGGTACAAATTAGTCCATAAATAAAATCTGCTATTTAGGTAAACCTTCTTCTGAATGCAAATGGTTTGGTAGTCTTCTTCCAATTTACGCATGGCAGTGTTCATTTCATCTAAACGATCTTTCCAGTCAGCTAATGGAGGAGCCAAACCACCTGAAATCAAAGTAACAATATTATACTTAATATTTAGCGTTGAGAAATACATTTGAAAGCATATAGGATATAGGATATCATCAACTAATTAAAAATATAAATTACAATTATATATATATTTATATTAAAATAATTAAAACAAATTAACAATAAATAACTGAGCACATTAAAATTATGGTAATATATAATGTATTAATTACTTAATTATAAATACAAAATGAATTTATATATATTACTAGAAATTAAATATTATATAATACACATTAAGTTGTATATATATATATATAATTTACTATAAATAGTGTAACAATATATTATGTATCCTTAAAGGCCATATACTCATTAAAGGCCATCAAATAACATATTAATCATTAACCGTATATATCACCCTAAATACCAGGTGCATTTAAATGTGATGGTACTATCCACACACATACACACACATATATATAAACATTACAACTTTTTTATGCATTTATGTTATATAATAAATGATATATCTATTTTAAATGGTTGAATACTATAATAAGCATCCTATAATGTAATATGATATAATATATACACACATTTATATCAGCATGTAGTAAGAGTATTTGTATTTAAGATAGAATTTATAAATAGCTATTCTTTATCAAAGCCATGCATGAGTGTGAATATGTGTATATACCATAGATGTATTAAATTACAAAAATAAGTGAAGTTTATAATTTATTATATATACATCTATATATTATACTTTATATATTATATATGGTAATTTATTATAAAAACAAAAGATCAACACACTAGAAAATGTAGCAAAATTACTAACTACGGAAGGAGAAGTTAGGTAAATGGGGTAACTCGGGGCAATGGGTAAGTACCAGGGTATCTTCACTCTTGTAGATATTTGCAATAACCCCTGTATTTGAAATTATGTGTAAATCATATTAACAATAATTAAATAGAAGTATGTATATTGAAGGTATTATATATTTACAAGTACCACTCCAAGTGAGGATTATATAAATATATATATACCTATATATAGGTTACATATGATATGTATATTATATTCGAAAGAGGCAAATATGAATCAATATAGATAGTAACAGCTATAATTGTTATTGAAAATAAAATATGAATCATAATAAATGCATTATATAACAGAATGACTAACATTTGAAAGCCTCCATAGATGTCTCACTAGGGTCAACTCCAACAACAATAGTACGGGTCATGATCTATAAGTGAGTAAATAGAGAATAGATGTTGTGTATGTATATATATGAGACAAACATTAGTAAATTATATATGTAAATTTAAATACTAAAGCTTCAATGCATATGGTATACACTATACCATAGTACAAAATTGCATCTAGACATTATTATAAAAATAGAATTCACACACCAATATGACCTCTCAATGTATAAATTTAGAAATTTAATGTGTATGTCTTAATATATAAACAATGAACTCAATGTCCACATAAACAATCACCCTATATTTAACCACATTTATTAAGTGTAGGGTATGTTATATGTAACTTGAAAGTTAATATCACACACTAGAGGTGATATATTAGTTACTGTAAAGAATGCAGGCATCTACTCTATGAATGAATATACTGGGATACATGTAAAAATACACTAGAAGAATTTCACATAAATTATGTATAATCAGATAAGAGAAAATACATCTACATCAATTAATGATTTTATATATAAAATTGTATCCTAAAACTACCTAATAAAACTTATAAATTATAATATATCCTAATTACAAACTAAATTAATGATTTAAAATAATAAATATATATATATAAATTTACCTAGTTAAAATATATAAATACACATACAAATATAACTATACACATATATATATATATATATATATATATATATATATATATAAGTGTAATTAAGTATATAATAAATACAGCTATAATTAAATCACACTCACTTATGTCATATTGACCTTAGAAAATGTAATATAATATATTTATCAATATAAATAGATGTTATATACATAGCTTTAAATAATAGTAATAAATAAATACTATTATAGGTAAAAATATAGTATTTGAGAAATCAATACCTAATACCGAAATATATAATATAGTTAGCATGATTAATACTTGACCACTACTATTGGCCAGAAGCATTTATTGATTACAAGAATATTACTAATAAATATACTATTACTAGAAATGGTCTATATCATTATAGAGTATGAGATATATAGATATAAATATTATTTGATGACAGTAATTTATAATTGTAGTATGATATAATATAAATAGCAAAATGATATAGGAACATACATATAAATTACAAATTAGTTAATATATAAAAATGTTATAGAAAAGGAATTAAAATCAATTATTTAATATGTGTATATAAAACAAGATGTATATATATAATTTACTATTTTTATAAATATATATTAAACATTTCATAGTAAAATAAATGACTATATTTGTAATCATAACATATGACCTTGACGAAAGATGCATATCAATATAATGTAAAAGTATATATATAATGAATATTATATATTAGTAGTTATATATATATTAATACTAATAAATAAAGCTCTAAATAAAATATTACACATTTTTAATTTCAATAAATCTTTAACTATTATATATGTTATATGAAGTAATATAGAATTATAAATAAATAAAGTAAAAGTAATTTTATATTTAAAATATAGAAATCTCATTAAAATAATTTATTAATCTAATTAGTATTATATTATATATATATTTAACTATACAATTAATAATTTTATTTAAATACATCAATTTTATCGAATATAAAATCTGTATAATTGTTTTAGATATTTCAAAATTAGCTTCACTTACTTATTTGTAATACTATATTAATTTATTGACTAAATATAGTATGTATTTATAATAATTATAATAATTTTATACAAAATAGATATTATAAGCAGTTCAATAATTTTGTGAATAACAAATCTGAAATGAAATCCATTCTAAATTTATAAATATATTTATGTAAAGATAAAAAAAGATTTAAATATTATTTAGTTGTTAAATATTTGTTGTATATTAATAGTATTGAATACATATCTTGCCAATATAAACTTTTCATTTATGGACATTTCAGTTTGTAGACATATATCATAATAACTAATATAATTTTCACTATTCACTTTTACACATTACTAATCCGGTTATATTTGTTTACGGTTAAAACGTGCCTTCACCATTTATGTTTATTTTATTAAAATTTTAAATCTTTATAATACAGAAAAGGATAAATAAAATTCATACTGAAAACGCATCAATTTATTTATAAAGTATTAATTATAAAAGAGAAAATTATTAAAAAAAAAGAATATTTAATTTTTCAAATTTTTAAAATGGCGACTTAAAATTCTTTTAAATAAATGATATTTAATATAATGGAAAATATGTAACTTAATTAATAACATATTCAGATAATTAAATGTTTATTTACCTATGTATTATAAACAAAATATGTAAATATTGTAATTTATAATTTATAAATATATAATATATCATATATTATATGAATACAAACGATGCAGAGTCAGTAGCCTGAGAAATAAGAATGTCAACGATAATGTTAAATTTCTTGTTTTGAATAGAATGTGAATTCAGATGTAAAACACGCCCATTATGAATTATGGGCGTGTTATTTCTATTTTCATATATTTAAAAATAGATTTGAATATTAGTTATTTAGTGAAATAATACATATATAATTAATTATTATATTTCTATTTATTAATTATAATATTAAAATATGAATTATAAATTAGTTGCAGTACATCGATGTGATATATCTATCATAAAAGTTGCTGAATTATTAAACGAAGAATGGCCAAAAAGTTTAAATTTTAGGTATATCATATACTATATGAAATTGACATAATATATATATATATATATATATATATATTATTAAAATATAATAATTAAATATAACCGATACGAAATATATTATAATAATAACATTACTTTTTAATATATATATTTATTATACCACCAATATTATATATGATACTATGATTATTATAATTATAATACACTTTTTTTTTAATTTTATAAAATTATTTTATAATTTACAAATTAAATTTGTAATTGTAGTGTTCAAATCTATTATTATAATAATTATAATTGTAATTATTATAATGACTATTGTAATTATAATTATTTAATAATATATATATATATATATATATATTATAATTCTGTGATAATAATTATAATAATGATAATAACTATTATTACAAGAGTATTATAATAATTATAATTAAATAATAATAATAATTAATTTGTTATAATTATAATTACAATAAACTAATAATAATCATTTAGTGATTAATTAGTATATTTACCCCTCTATAAAAAACAAGTAAGAAATGTTTATATATATATATTTTATTTAATATGTTTAAAGGTACCTGGTCAAAACATCGATATACAGAAAATGGATAAGCAATTGACGCAGGCAATGCATGTAAAATATAGTTACGTGAATGGCACTTTTATCGATAAATTAAAAAAATGGCATCCGTGATTTTGATTGGATATTAGTAATATTATATATGTCAAATATTAAAACAGTAGGTTTTTCGGCGAAATAGATTAAAGTGACTTCGAACTATATCAATGGATTTAGATTATAAATATTAATAAAATAGTAAGATATTTTCAATTTAAATACATAAAATAACGAGGAATGTTGATATGCTGTATTTTATATATATAATTTTAGTACATTAAAATTGGTAGTAATTATCAATATATATATTTGTATAAATAAATATTATTAATTTAAAATTTAGTAGGTATTTAATAGTAGTTTTGACTGCAGCGACTCTATCGCAAAGTGCCATACACTACATTCAACTGCTCATCCACTTTTTTATATCGATGGGTCAACATATTCGTGATTGATGCGCGATTTGAACGCCAGCAACATTGTTTATTCGAATTAGTGATTTTACAATAGCGTATAATTGGCCATTATAATTAGCGTAAGTCTATTTATAAACTATCATACATGCAACAGCTTATCATTAACATATATAAATACAAATATATATATGTTTTTATAGACTCACTCGGGATAATGGAGCTAAAAACCTGGAAATATAAAAACTAAACCCAACTAGACCCCTTAATGAAATTAATCTACACGTATTTAATTCATTTTCATTTTCGAAATAATATATGTAACCTCGTGCGCGAAAGTTTGTCAAATATTCACAGACAGGTGTCGATAAGCTCTCATCGGTTTATGTCACGGTATAAGGTGCTCAGTGGAACTGTAATTAGCTGATAAGTGACGTGATCCATATTCGACTGCAGGCAACTCTTGTGTTTCTCTCGTGTTTATCAAGAACTTAATCAAATATAAATCAAAAAATAAGAACACATTTTTTTTTGTATTGTATTATGATGGACAATTTATAACATATATAAATCTATGACATTTTGTTCGCTGTTTGTATTGAAATCATGATATATATATATATATATATCATGATTTCAATAAATAAATATTATTATTATTATTATTCAATAAATAGATTATATATATATGTAATATCTATATATATTTAATACTATCATTGCATGCTATTATTGTAAATAGACCTACTGAGGTGAGTGGAAGTAGAGTATAGTAATTGATGCCAAAACTGTTTCTGATTCAAAATATTATATTGTCTGTTTTATTTTAGATTTAATCTTTTGATCTCGATTTATAATTTAACATCCAAATGAATTTCGGTCGACGACATATATTGAATGTATAACTATAGAAATAAATCGTACTTAGAATACTTAAGATATGATTACGTGTGCTAACATATATATCCATTCCAGTACTAATGAGAATAGGAAACACAAGGGTGTGCTCACGTTTTGCTTACATCGAAATATCTCTCTAAATAGGCGTAATCGTAAACAATAACGCCCGCCCGCGCAGGATCAACAAACTCGAGAAATCGGGCGACGACTTCCCTTACCACATGGTCATGATAACGGACTCCGCCGATAGCACCACTGGTCAAGCATGCTTAGGAGATAGCAATACAACTACCACTACTGGTCAAGCCTGCTTAGAAGATAGCAATATAACTACCACTACTGGTAAAGCCTGCTTAGGAGATAGCAATACAACCACTACTGGTCAACAATGCCCCCATGTGTCCGCGATACCGATAGGCCACTGTTCCATATTCTACATCTACGGGGACGATACGGCCTGCTATCTGAAAGGAGGTACGCTCGCATAACTAACAAAGGGTGCGCTTCCGCAAGTGTAGAATACGGTTTCAAGGCGCCTATCTTTACAGTACACATTATAACTGCGCGATAACGCTTTGCCTTGAAACCCAATTCTGTAGAACCGCGCGCCCCGAGGGTATGCGTAAGGGCAGCGCGGAAAGTTAGACGCATGGACAGATGCACAGACTACAGTTGTGTTTACGCGATGCATAGAGCTAGAGAGAAATATAGCGGTGGTAATACTGAATGCCTGGCAGCGTAAGCCGATGTGGAAAGCCGAAATAAAAAATCAGCCATCTTGCGATGACCAAATATTAAAATGTAATATTCTTTTGATCATAACTTTTTTATTATTAATTATATCAAAAAAGTAAATACGAAACTTATATTACTTTTTTATCCTCTTTCCAATGGTATTAATAATTTTAATCTAGCTATAAAATAAACAATAAAATAGCTCAAATCCGCGATTTTGCGGTGAAAAAATTAGATTAACGCTTTCCGCGTGTCAGATACCTTGTTTACCACTCTATTTCTCTCTAGATCTATGATTCAAAGTATCAACTGTTCACCGCCCATCTGACTAACTGTCCCGCTACACACACCTGGTCACCCCCCCCCCCCCTAACTATCTAGCAAACAGTAATAGCCTCATAATAACAGCATAATATACTTTTAAAATTAATAGCAGCTTAATAATAGCATACTATACATTAAATATCAACATCACAGCAGCATAATAGCATGACAAATTAATAGCTGCATATTAGACATTTAATGGCAACATAATAGCCGCATAATAGCACAATGTAAACATTTCAGGCAATTAAATATGCTGTTATGCTGCTATTATGAGGCTATATCTGTTAGCTGGGTATCTAACAATGACCGACAACTACAGTAAACATGTAATACATAGTAGTATTCGAATGAATTTAAATGTTAATAGATGTAGAATATTTTAATTAATATTTATATTTTAAACAATACAAATTCTAATACATAATAATTATTATTATATAAGTGATATATATGCATATATTATAGGTAGTTATTGAATTAATACTATTAATACTAAAGTATATATTATAATAATTCTGGGCGATACTATTGATAGTGAAACATAATTCTTGTAATATTTTATCCTTATTCTACAATATCATGTCCTTATCTTACAATGTCCTTATCCTATGTATTATACGAATATCGGCATATTATACTCAATTATACTATATTCTGATGTACTTATACTGAGCTTATATGTACCGTATACAAAAAGATGTATTTATCGAAATATATATATTATACCTATGAATATTAAATCGGGTATATTTATAATCAATATTATTAATAAAAAATAATAGTTGTGATAAGGAAGAAGGACAGACGGAAAGGTCTCGGCAAACTGTTGATGAAACTCACAGAAGAAAGAATAAAAAGGTATTTATTAAAGTGCAAAAAAGTATAAATACTTTCGAATATTTCTGTAGTAAATATGCAAACATAATAATATGTATGATAAATTATATAAATTTCATTAAATCCAATGTTATTATACAGTCTTTATAAATATTTCAATAGTCATCTTATTATAATAATTAAAAGTTTTATAATTTAAGTTAAAGTTTTAGACCTAGATTTCCTGTTACGTTCGTAATTATTTCTAAACCTTCGCCTAATCCTATCTTATCATCAATTATCTAAATTATTATTTACAATATCCGCCAATTGTATTTTGCTTATAAACACAGACGATCATTGTTATCTCAGCTCTCTTTAAATAATTATCATGGATCACATTGTATATGCAATTGTCTAATAAACTCTACTATATATAATATTCTCAAGTAATCACTCATTACACGTTCAATTCTAATAACATTTAATATTAATCTAATACCTTACTTGACTCGTAGACATTATATTTCACCATATATTCTATATCCAAAGCTATTGTATGAATATTTTAATGTTGAAATGATTAATGCGACTACTTTCTGTATATTAAATGGCTATAGATCGGATCAATGGGAAAATTAAAAAAGTTTAAAAATACTAATATTTCAATCAAAATTGAGGAAATGAAATAATTGCGATTGAAGAATTTAATATTTTAGTAGTTACATAAAATATAGAATTGAATGATTACATTATGCCTAAATAAGATAGGTGATTCCCTTTACGACCGCGTTACAAAAACTCTGACATTAGTTATAAATATAACAATCTCGCCATGCTCCATAAGAGGAATGCACTTGGCAATAAATAAAGTTAGTTCGATAATTAAATTAAGTCGATCTATTAAAGTTATTAGTCGCACAGTATATCTATACCTTAGCTAGACACTATAGTAGAGTATTATCCATGCACACTAAGCGGGTTCAGTTTGTACAGGTATCCATAGCGAAGTTGTAATATAATGTTTAGAGTATTTCTGCCACTGTGGTATCATTTTGTGTATTGTATAGGCAGTATTCTACCTGCCCCAGAGCTTATAAAAATACCTATAAATATCTTAATAAAAATACCGCTATTTCATATATTGAATTCGCGTGCCAATTACATAATAAACCGATAATTTAAAAATAAAGCAATCTATCAATTCATCTTAATGATTATAAACTATTGATTGATTGATAATTTAATTTATTTAAGCAAATACATAATCGAAAGTATTAAGTATAAATATGTGCTAACGATAAAATACGTTATAGAAATAAAAAAATAATAATACGAAATTAAAAAAAGTAAGAAATTAAAACGTTTTACAGTTACCGTAAAAATAAATGATTATCAAAAATATAAATAAATTACATAGTAAAAATAAATGAAAAATTATCGAAAATAACTATAAAATATAGAATTAAATTAATCGAAAATAGAAATAAAATAGTGTTTTGTAAATGGCATAGAAATATTCAATTTCTACTTTAACTATATTTAATTCTTCTTATCTTTTCCCTGTAATAGTAATAAATTATTAATTATATAGTTTAATATTTTAATGATAAATTTTAAAAATATTACAAACAGGACATGTTAAAATCAAATATACCAATAATAGAATGAAACAAACAAATAATTTAATACTTATCAAAATCTGTAATAATAATATATTATAAATTGTAAATTTTAATAGTGTAATAAATTAGAAACATATATATATATATATATACAAAATGAACATATTAAAAATTAAATAAACCAATATATTTATACACAGACTGAACACGTTAATAATAAAATAAACCAAAAATAATACGAAATAAACAATATAATACTTATCACTATGATCTGGAATAATAGTAAATTATTAATATTATATTCACTATTATTATATATAATATATTTGTTGTTGTCAACATTTTTTTTCAGATTTCTTTGACGATAAGATCTGAAATATTTGTTAACGATTAGAATTAAATTATATTATTAATTAAATTTGTTAATGATTGGAATAATTTATATTACTAATAACCTTATTACTAATAGAGTTGATATCACATTTGTTTTAAATATTTCGTAAACTTATTTTTTTCAAATATAAAATTTCACATATTTGTACATTAAAATAGTGAATAAATTACCATTTTTTATATTATAAATACATTGATCTTATCAATTTCTTGTAATATTACACTCATACAAATATTATAATTATGAATATATAGATATATATATATATATATATATATATATATATATATATATATATATATATATAGTTTTATATTTTATTATAGATAAAGTTTTTAAATTAAAATAAAATGTTCCCGAAATTTACAGTAATATTCCTGGAAAATAAAAAAAATATCAGACACATTTTTTCTCATAGAAAAATATATGATTCAAACTAGTTACAAATATAATCTAACAATTTTAATTATTGATTAATTGTTTATGAGATAAATCAAAGTTTCAAAATATCCCATATCTCTTCCAGGTTAAAACCATATCTCTTCAATATTAAACTTTAATGACGCGGAAACAATACTTAATTTTTATAATTGATTTTTTTGTTATTCAATTAATTATGTTATCTAGTTGATATAAAATAAGCAATATTCAATATTCATAAAGAATTACCAATCTTAACCATCTTAATGTACAGTATGGTAGCCGTTTTGGTAACTTTTTCATATAAAAGTGCTATCTCGCTTGGAATAACATCTTTTAATCATTCCAGATATTATAAAAAAAAAAATTTGAAAACCGACAAAAATTCAGAAAATTAATCCATATTCAAAATAGATAAGAATTTACATTGAAAATTTACGAAAAAATTTAAATTACATATATATGAAATAAAATATGGTTTACAAGTAAAAATTGCCTTTTAGCATATGTAGTATATAAAAACCTCATTACAAAATATTAGAAATTTTTTTTTAAAATAATTAAATCAATCTTGGAAATTTTAATTTAATTTTAAATTTTTTCTAAATCGAAAAAAAAAAATTATAAATGGAATAATAAAAAAAAAATATATTATATGTCTATAATCATTATATGAATATAAAATTATAAGTATTGTTATAAAAATAGTATATATTTATTCAAAAAATTACTTTTATTGAGCATTTTATCAAAAAATAGGGTCACTAGTCACATTTTTTTGTTAGAAAAATAAATATTTTTTTGTTATTATACTTCGTAGATATCAATTATAGGCTCACAACAAAGTTTGATCCTTAATTAAAATAATCTAAAAAAATAGTAGAATAAATGTACTTATTCTACTATTTTTTTAAAGTACATTAAATTATATTAATTAAAAAATAAAAAAAATTTAATTAATTTGAAATTTTTAAATAATTTGTTACTTTATTAATATTATAATACATTTATACACGTATTTGCCAAATATTTTATTTTGTTGACAACGTGCACTTAATCTACACAAATATATAAAATATATCAAAACAAATTTCTATTTATAGTAATTTACATTGTATAATTTACATTGTAATAAATGCAAATATTTCTTCATTAAAGTGCTTTCGTTTTACAAATATTATCTATCCTAGTGTACATCGTACATCGTAAACTATTTACCCAAACCCCTTCCCCCTTAGTTTAGGTTACACTAAAGTCTATCTGAATACACGCGACGAACAGAAATTCTACGAGAGCTGCGGTTACTCTCTAACTGAAGAAAGGGTTGTGAACACCTCGTTCTCTAGAACGGTTAGTCGGGGTAGTAGTAGTAGCAGTAGCAGTAGCAGTAGCAGTAGCAGTAGCAGTAGCAGTAGCAGTAGCAGTAGCAGTAGCAGTAGCAGTAGCAGTAGCAGTAGTAGTAGTAGTAGTAGTAGTAGTAGTAGTAGTAGTAGTAGCAGTAGCAGTAGCAGTAGCAGTAGCAGTAGCAGTAGCAGTAGCAGTAGCAGTAGCAGTAGCAGTAGCAGTAGCAGTAGCAGTAGCAGTAGTAGTAGTAGTAGTAGTAGTAGTAGTAGTAGCAGTAGCAGTAGCAGTAGCAGTAGCAGTAGCAGTAGCAGTAGCAGTAGCAGTAGCAGTAGTAGCAGTAGAAGTAGCAGTAGCAGTAGCAGTAGCAATAGTAGGTTGGTGGTGGTGGTGGTGGTACTGGTGGTGGTGGTAGTGGTAGTGGTAGTGGTACTAGTAATAATCTAATTTTCGGATATTTAAGAAATTATTTAAATTGATTAAATTTCATAATTATATAATATTTTATATAATATTCCATGTTATATACTATTTAGAACGGAGTAAAAGTTGAATCTAAATTGGAGAATATAAGAAAGAAACAAAACGTTACAAGTAATTGTGTCCGTATTGAGAAAAGTAAAGCAACTTCAGCCAGCTCACCCTGCCCAGCTTCTCCATCCTATTCCTCGGTCTCTTTATCTACTGAAATGGTTCAATCGTCTCTTTCATCTCTATCATTATCACATCAACATCCTTCTGAACCGAGAGAAGATTTAACATCATTACCTCCGCTGCCTCAAACACTACCACTATCGTCACCATCACCACCACTTCCTCTATCAACAACAACAACACCACCACCACCACCACCTCAATCACCTGCCAGTAATCTGTTTATATCAAAACAACACACGACAATCAATGCCTGTACACAAAATTCTACAATATTTAATACAGCTTCAATCTACATGGTGAAAAGTTTATAATAGATTTATTTCATTGTTCCTTATCGATGATAAATGCTATTGTTTCTGATATTCTGTTTTAGCCTTTAATCTATGTATCGCGTACAACTTATTTTATTTCATTGAATGTGATAAATTATTTATTTTTAAACAATATTATTTATATTATACATATAATGTATATTTGCATGATAATAATGTTAATCATTGTTACTATTTATTTATTTTGTTTTCTTTCGTGTTTACATATTTATAATTTTTTCATTATATTTATTTTATTGACATTTCTAAATTTAAAATATAATTACGTTTCTGAATATTACCAATGATAGTGACAGAGTCTTGCTATTATTCGAAATGTAATGATAAACTAATTGAGTGGAAATACATATATTACCTGCCCATTTTGTCAATAAATCATTAAAAAAGAATACATCATATAAAGTAATATTTCCGCGTTCGTATCAAAGAATTTAAATTTTCAAAAATGTGAGGAGTATGTCTATTGAATGTATCCATCACTTGTCTATTGAACTTGATATTATGGTGGATAATCTGCTAACGTAGATTTGATAACAATTGTATTTCCGCTTGAATGATTTTATCGTATTGTATTATTGCCCGCGTACATTTTTAAATTTAATAAATAAATCGATGCCAAAACTCGTTTTCAAATTAATGATTTAAATTAGTGATTATATTATATAAAATCGTAATATATATTATATTATATAGAATGTTATTATAAATAATTTATCAAAACATCTGTCGATTAAAACAAAACGTATACATTTATTTTTATTTTCATTAACATAAATATAGAAATATAAAATAATTAATGTATTTTCATTTTACAAATAAATAAATATTTCTAGTATCTTTTAAATCATTGAAATATAATCAAATATATCACTGAAAAGCATATATTTCGTAGTATTAAAAAGTTACCATTAAATGGATAGATAGCACAGATATGCAATATGTCCTGTCCTTGATATTACTATGTTATGAGTCATAACTTATAACTAGATATTAATAATTACATCTCTAAATGAGATTTATATAGTTATATTTCAAACACAATTATAATATACATATATGTATTGAGTTTATTCACCACTTATTTTTATGTATTATATAAATTTCGATTACTATTTTATTATATCTATATATTGTAAATAAACCTGATTCTATATAAACTTCCTACATTGTTATTATGTTGTTCACTATACACTTTTCTATTGCATATTACTATATAACATTAACAGACTATAATGATACTGGTATAATATATAAGAATAACACTGAAAAACACTAAAGTACAGATAAGGGTTATTATATAATCATATGTATTCAATTCAGTGAATCTATAGAAATATATGTATGTTTTTATTAAATTCTGCTACTTTGATACTTTTAATAGAAATATTCACTAAAGAAGAGCAATCAGTAATATTATATTACAGCAATATACTGGACGTATATAAATAGATGTGCTACATTCTTTAGTACAATAGTTAATGACTAGTGTAATAGCTAGTGAGGATTGAGAAATTAGGCTGTGTAATAAATAATTAATTTTAGATATCATAATAATCTGTCTTCTATAATATAGACTCTATTATAGAGTATATAAATGAATTATACATCATCTTTTTCACATCCTATTGTTTGCACTCATCTAGGTGAATATATGGAATACAAGCTATATATATAAAACTATAATAGTTCTATATATAGAGTTGTTATACTATTATAGCCGTATAACTTTAGGTATGCATTAATAATAGATATTTAATTGCAGACATTCGATTGGCTAATTTATTTAAACACACAATTACAAAATAAACGTTCCTCATTGTGTAGAATCTACACTGTAGATATCGAATGTTATTTCTAGTGTCATACTCATCAGATCTTATATAAGTGTGTATTGTTTTATAAAACAAAGTATTACTAGGTCACATAAGCTAACAGTTGGTTGAGATGTTGTTGTCTATAATACACTTATATAACTGCAGTAATATGTACTTTACAAGTGAATGCAAACATTATTATTATATATATATATATATATATGTATATATATATTATGGTATATATATACTATGGTATGTAGTAAATATATACACACCATCGATATAAAGAAACTTTCTATGATATACACATATACACACAAACCATAGAGCTAGAAAAAACTCTCTCTAGCTCTATGACGCACACACACATACACATACACATACACACATACACATACATACTGTATACATATACTACATACCATATTATAAATAAATGCGTAAATGTACATAATTCATACTTTATCTCCGTCATAATAACTATATTGACAACTTATTATATCTATTGTTACGCATTATTCTCTTAGCGGACCACAACAATGGTTATTAGTGGGTGGTCTATTGCCCATTGTGTATCTGTAAGCTACATCTGATATTGCCTGTATAGTTATAGTGGTGGTCTGTGCCCACTGTGAAGTGTGTAGTGTGTGGTGTGTGGATGTGTTATATAGGCCGCTGAACACTACACGGGAATGCAATCTTATATGTGTGTGTATATATATATATGTATAGTATATCATGTAAAATAGATATATTGGTAGAATATAGGTATATATATTATGGGAACATATTAATATATATAAATATTATATATATACACTAGAATACTTGTATTTTATACTCTAAGAAAATGATTCATAATAAACTTTTACTAATACAGCGCATACACTAATGCAACGAATAATATATTAATATATAGCTAATTAGCTAGTATATTAGTATAATGTAATATACAGTGTATTATTATACTACTCTATAGAGTGTAATATAATGCATACATTATTTACAGTTATTAACCCCCATTGCGCAATGAAATGCATTGGTAGCTCAGAAGATACCCACATTACATTTCATATATGTGAGATATACATATTTTCGTCATTCACAAAAATAATAAAAATAAAACCATAGAATATATTATATCTCTCAGATGTTCACAGATACAAAGATACGATTCATATCTACATTGCATACCATTACAGCATCGAAGTCAATAAACATCACTTGTAATACAATTGACAGACACATCTATATCAAATAGTAGCTTTGTGTCACTTTTGGGGAGGTGACTTATTGACTTGATCCTAACCTTGATAATACACACACACACTCACGCATACATATACACACACAACACACACACTCACGCATACATATACATATATATATATATACAAACAAGTATGTATCTTACATATGGTCACATGCGATGGTGCTATATTTAAATTTACATAACTATAAACAGTAAAACCCATCTACAAGGAAGTCTTCTTAGTCCAGCGAACCAATTCGTTATATCAGGATATATATATATATATATAATTTATATTTTGTTATAAAACCCGGATAGGGGACAGTTCCCGAATACGGACACTCTCGGTATCTCGGAAACCATATATCCTACAAAAAAAAGTTTAATGAATACTATATTTATAATTATATAAATAGTCCAAGTAAGTATTTTTAATTTATTCAAAATAGTATTGATATATCCAATACACTGCTTTTTTAATTACGTTATTATATTTTTGAATTTTTTTTTACTTAAAACCGTCTCAAGAATATATAAATGTATTGATAAAAATAACAATATATATTTAAACACTAAAGCATTCTAAACATTATATATATATATATAATTGCTATATTTGTTATCAAATATTAATTAAGTTATATACAACTACGTATATATACGTATACGTAGGGGAAAGTGGACACCTAATACGGACACTTTAACAATAAATTGTATTAACATTTTATGACTCATTATTTTTATTCAAATATTACAATATATTAATATTATATGATTATAGATAATATTGTGATTTTCAAATTTTATTTAATCTTTTAATTCCATAGATAACAGGGGTGTCCGTATTCAGTACCTGTGTCCGAATACGGAAACCCTGTGTTATAATACGGACACCCTATATACCACTAGATAAACTATATATTATTGATGAATCAATCAGAAAAATTACAATTACACAATTTATAATTATTTTTATTGACAATTTATTGTAATTTAATTAGTTAATAATTTATTTATTTTTTATTATTTTTTAATTAATAATACAATTTAAGTAACTAAATAATACAATTTTTAGATTCATCTTTATTGGTGGTATCAATATTATAACGCACACGATTTTTATGAATATCAGAATAGTTAATACGCTGCGCGCTGATTGGTTATAGTGTGTCTGTATTAAGACATCTAGAGTGTCCGTATTAGGAACTTATATGACCTCTAGATATATGCTTATAATTTAATGAATATTTGATAACAAATTTAGAAATTATATATATAATTTTAGTTTATTTTTTAATAATATAATGTTATATTTTATATCGATACATTTGTATAATCTTGAGAAGGTTTTAAGTTGACATTTTTGTTCATAAATTTAAAAACGTAATACAAAAAAAATCAGTTTATTGGATATATCAGCAATATTTCGAATAATAACAAAATAAAAAATACTTTTTTAGACTATTTATATAATGAATATTTTATTAATTAAACATTTTTTTGGTAGGGTCTAGGGTTTCTGAGATACCTAGAGTATCTGTATTCGGTCACTGTCCGTATTATGCTACCTTACCCTATATATCTAGATGTCACATATGTCCCAAATACGGACACCATATATTGTTTATATATAACTAAATTAGTAATCAGCGCGCAGCGTGTGAATTATTCTGATTTTCATAAAAATCGCAAGCGTTATAATATTAATACCACCAATGAACTTAAATCTAAAAATTATATATATATAGGATATTCAATATATTTAAGATATACCTATATATATATATATATATATATATATATATATATATATATATATATATATATATATATCCTATAGGATATATTGAAGCAACATCTTATGAATCATAAGCTATGATCATCCATTGGAAATAAAATAATAAAAATAGATTAAAACATCGTAGAAAAATTAATAAACTATTCTAAAATGAAAATGTATATTATGCTGCTATTAATTTGTAATTCTATTATGGTGATATTATGTTGCTATAATTATAATGGCAACATAATAGCATTACAAATTATAATAGAAACATAATAGACTTTTATTGGCAACATAATAGGATAATAATAGAATTACAAATTAATAGCAGCATAATAGACTTTTAATGGCAACATAATATCACAATATAAACATGTGAGGCTATTAGTTATGCTATTATGCTGCTATTATGAGGATATCACTGTTAGCTGGGGTCATATACATCCCTAATACGGTAAATATTGCTGCATTAATACGGATACCCTATAACCAATCAGCGAGCAGCGTGTTACCTATTATAATGTTCATAAACATCGCGTATACTGCACGCATGTGTTACAATATCAATAACACCAATGGGGCTATAGCCATGTAGTAGAGCCTGTAGCTAATAGCTACTGGCTATGTATATATTTAATAATGTTTTTATTTATTTACTCTATTTACAGTACAGTCTATACTAGTGATGTAAATGATGCTCAAATCTAAAGCATGATGCAGTCTCAGTCTCGGTTACCTAAAGTCTCAACTCGGTTCGGGCTCGTTTTGTAGAGTCTCGGCTCGGCTCGGGCTCAATTGGCTAGAGACTCGGCTCGGCTCGGGCTCGTTTTTTTCCGATAATGAAAGTCTCGGCTCGGCATCAAAAAGCTCGGTATTATTTACACCACTAGATGAAATTTACATTATTATTCACTGAATCGCGAAGTTGGCGCATATTATTTTATTTAAATTGATGTAAATGTGAAATAAATAAAAATTAGTAATAAAATGTAATTTCAAAAAAGCATCATTTCGACTCGGTAATGTTTTGTAAAAGTCTCAACTCTGATCGGGCTCGTTTGGCTAGAGTCTCAGCTCGGCCTGGGCTCGTTTTTTTCCGAAAATGAAAGTCTCGGCTCGGCATCAAAAACCAATAGTATCGGCTCGGCATCAAAAGCTCGGCATCATTTACATCCCTAGTCTATACTATAGAATATATAGTATATTCTCTATACTGTATACATATCACGTATAAGTAAGGGAGCTGTAACAGGGGGGACGGGTGGACATGACACCCCACTTTTACCACAACATTTATTTTGATTGGTTGGTCCCCCCTACATACACACCATCGTTCCATCCCCCCATCATATAGGTGACTCTGTGTATATGTAGGTATACCTTTAGGTGAAATAGAGACACATTGACATGCGAACATCATTACATACATCATACGTTATAGGCATCAATGTTATTCTAGAAATTTAAAGTATATATATATATATACGGTATATATATATACGGTATATATATATACGGTATATATATATATACATACCTAATCATAAGCTATAGCTTGATTCATATAACGAGCTATTATAATTGTAATGTGAGATGATAGCATTACTTTACGCGGCACAGATTAAACTATGCGTCAGTGATATATATATATATATATATATATATATATATATATATATATATAGCTAATAACAAAGCCCTTGCTAATAGGGCTTTGCTAATAGTGTATACATTGTATACAAGCAGATCACGTGCAATGACTCACCACAACAATGGGAGAAGTGTTAGGCTACTACTTAAGCGGAGGTCACCACAACCGGTAATGAACACGTGTTAGGCCGATGACCTATCAGTCATTGTTTGTTTACCTAATTATTATATATATGTATATGTATATATTACAATTAAATTTCTATCAATGTCTACACTAATTAACATTTTATAAAATTAAATTACATCGAAATTAATTCACTTAAATTCTAATTAAATCTATTAAACATACATATAATTTGGTAGATCATTGGCCGATTATAAATTTATATGGTCACACCAAAATAGAAAATTATTGACCATCTAACCGGCCAATGGTCGACCATTTCTCGATGTGACATCCTTTATTATAAAACGACGTAACAATTTTGTAGATAATGGTAATTATCATAGGGTTAACCCTATAAGGTCAACCCTATGATCGGTTTAATTATGTACTAGACTCTCTGATTAGTTAACTATTCCTTACTTACCTCAATGGCGTTCTAATTCGACAATGATTTCGAATATACTAAGTAATTATATTATTAGTTTATATTGATACACATTCCGTATCTATTATGTAATCGTTTTATTATGCAATACGATAATTACTTCATTCAATAGAACACGTTTTAAGTTATAATACTATTTTTAATCAGATGTATGCCAGTCAATGCTATACATATATGTTATGTTATGTTATGTTATTTTTATTTGGTGGAGTCCTTTCATCCCATCCAGGAACTTAGATGAAGTTTTCACTTATAACCATATATGGCTCTTCGAAGCCGCTCTCATGTTAAGGCATCCATGGTTTTAACGAGAGCCGATCATTTTATTTATACACAATTATATAAGATCACTTCTAAATAATATTTTAAGACCCATTTTATAAAATTAATTAATGGTCCGGACGAGGGTCGAACCCGTGTCCTACTGCTTGTGTGTCTGACGCCTTAGCCACTAAGCCACACAGGCAGTTATCATTACTAATAAACTATACATTTAATAATTACAATAATATACATACACAAATTGTACGTCAGACAAACAAGCAGTAGGACGCGGGTTAGAGCCCCACCCGCACTATTGAAATATGTCTTCAAATAATTTTAGAAACTGACCTTATATAATTGTGTCTACACAAATGAATGGCTCTCGTTAAAACCATGGATGCCTTAACACGATAGAGGCTTCCAAGGGACATTAGAGCCATATGGTTATAAGTGACAATTTCATCTTATTTCCTGGATTGGATGAAAGGACTCCACCAAATAAAAAATAAGACTAATACTCAGAGCAAATAAGAAGAAAATAAAAAATAACAAACCTCGTGACTGGAACATCCTAAAGAATAACCCTAACATACAAAAATCATTCATTATAAAAGTAAAAAACAGGTTCGAAGTATTCCAGAGCAATTCATCTACACTAACTGCTGATATATCGTACAAACATTTCGAAACTGCATGTAAGGAAATAGCTAAAAACATATTACCACTTAAACCAAAACTTAAGAAAAGAATACCATGGGAAACTATAGATATATGCAATAAGCGAAAGAAACTATAAGAAACAGCACAACAAAGAGATTCACACCCAACAATGGAAAATATCAGAAAATTCAAGAGAGCACAAAAAAAAATTGAGCTTTCCTATGAAAAAGAACAATCTGAATACATTCACAAAAAGATAGATGAAATACAATGTGCTGTAAGAAACCAAAAATTAGCAATAGCATGGAAAACAGTAAATGAGGTAAGTGGGAGAAAAAACTCATGCAGATAAAAGATTAAGGCCAAAAACGATTAAGAACGGGTGTAACTATAGCACAAACATTTTCAAGATTTATTGGGTAAATGCCCAAGAATTACAGAAAATGAAGAAATATCAAGAATTGTACACTGTGAATTAGACATAAATAAAGGACCTTTCACTTCTTATGAAATCGATTAGGCTATGAGAAGCATTAACATGGTAAAGCTATAGGTCTAGATGAAATCCCAGCGGAAGTCTGGAAGCTAGAAACATTTAAAGACATACTATTACATTTCTGCAACAGTGTATATAACCAGGATCCTATACAGAGATGGAATAAAAGATGTTTACTACCATTTCCAAAAAAAGGAATCCTAGCCAATACTGAAAACTACAGAGGGATTACACTTACACCAATAGCCGCGAAGTTCTACAATGTATTGATATTAAATAGAATAAGACCGAAAATTGATCCTATTCTTAGAAAAAACCAACATGATTTCAGAACTAACAGATCCACAAACGGTGAAATACTAACTGTACGGCGTTTAATCGAAGGAGTAAAAGCCAATAACCTACCTGCCATATTACTTTTTATTGACTTTTCGAAAGTGTTCGATTCAATCGACAGAAATAAAATGAGAGACATACTTCTCGCTTATGGAATACCAAAAGAAGTTGTCAACGCGATAATGATATTATATATTAACACACGTGCTATGGTCAGATCACATGATGGAGACACACATTTCTTTAATATTAAAACCAGCGTACTTCAAGGATATTCTATCGCACTATTTTTTTTATTATCTGCCTTGATTACGTGCTTAGAAAATCCATTAATTGTAATACAGAACTAGGATTACAAATTACTGAAAGAAATAGCACAATATACCATGCAGTCAAAATAACAGACGCATATTATGCAGATGATATTGCCATCACTACAAATAATCTCAGTGAAGCAAAGTTACTATTACATATCATAGAAAAGTCGGCTAAAGAAATTGGACTCCACATTAATGTCGATAAAACTGAGTACATGACATTCAATCAACATAATACTATATGAGATGTAATGAGTAGCCAGAATGGTGAAAGGATAAAGCAAGTTAACAATTTTAAATACCTTGGCAGCTATATCGCTTCTACTGTACACGATATAAATGTCAGAATTGGAAAAGCTTGGTCTGCATTAAAACAGTTAACTAACATATGGAAATCTAGACTCTCAAATAACTTGAAGAGAAACTTCTTCAGAGAATCAGTTGAGTCAGTACTATTATATGGAGCAATTACATGGACATTAACATCAACACTGGATAAGGAGATCGATGGTGCCTACACACGCATGCTATGAGCCGCCTTGAACGTGTCTTGGAGAGAGAATATGACAAACAGAGAGCTTTATAACAATATTCCAAGAATAATAAGTTCAATTCGTGAACAAATAATGCGATTTGCCGGATACTGCTGGAGAAGCAAAAATGGGCTAGATAGTGATGTGCTACTATGGACTCCCAAACATGGTCATCGCTCTTGTGGAAGACCAGATAAGACATTCGTATATCAAATGGTAGAAGATACTGAATGTGAAGTGGAAGAGCTTATAAACTTGATGGATAATAGGGATTAATGGAATAAACGTGTCTTAGAATGCCGAGCAAGCTCGACACTTGTAGTTAACATGATAGAAAATCATTTGAACGTTACTATATTTACGGAAATACTGGTTGTGGGATACCCCCTCAATAAATGAAATAAATTGTTCCTAAATAGGTTCCTAAATTAACGTTTTACATATTACATATATTAAATATTATATTTATAGTTATCAAATTACAGAAAATAATAGTATATACGTGTATCATATATGTGTAAGCAATTGTTAATGTAGATATTACCATTACATTATGATTCTCAGGTAATAATAATACCTACGTATACTAAAGGTTATAAATAGAATTTAGGAAATATGTGTGTAATATAAATTAGTACAAATATAAACGGAAATATATATTTCTATTATAGGAGTTTTTTCTGTTATTTGATTTGAATAGTTTCGGTATATCTTCATTATATCTTCATCTTCAGTATCTATATGGTTGGGTTATGTTGAGTCTTCTAATCAGCTTCCAGACTCGTATTTACGAATTGATTAGTTTGCTTCAAAATAATGTATATTCGCATTTATATCGGTATTCGGACGTTCAGGATACTTATTTTACTTTGATTACGTGACTCTAATGCAGAACAATATCACATGATACAACAATGGAAAGTAGTCTCTATGCTTTCATCACCATATTCGTAAGTTCTCCGTTAATTATTGACTATAGTAGTACACCGTTGCTTTATATAACTATATTTAACTAATTTGACTTATCTACAGATCGTTCATGCACGATATATTTTTCCTTGAATAATAGGTTTGCACCGTTTATTATGATGACTAATATTTACATATCGATAAAGTTTACTTATTTTATAATATATATGAGTACTTCATACTTCACATACACACATCTTTTTTATGTAGTTTTAAATAGTATTCATCATTCACATCCATATAGAATCTATAGAGAATTAGAGATTTGCATAAATTAAATTTGAGTTTGAATTTTATCTTGTACCACTACCATATTTTATTTAGAATTATACTTGAAGATTTTTCTGTAGTCACAAATTAATATTTCATTCTCTCACACGCTATTATCTCAAGTGCTCTCATAGATATTTGAACGCGGTCATTTATTCAAGTTGTACTCGGCTGTCATCTTGATATTGCTATAGAAGATGCTATTATTGGGCATGATCATTATGTAAATGTCATCATCGCTTTCATTCCAGGATTCACGTCGTGCATATCGTTATATACTACCAGTCAGCTCCTGTATTTGTTTATTTCTACCGATCATCATATATTCATCATCTATACAATGTATATATATATACAATGTATATCATATCATACATCTGTATAGTTCTGATGTGTTGTAGCACTGATCTGCAATGACGAAATCATCCCCGCAAACACTTCCAATTGTTTGCATTCAATACTTTCTATTATCAGTGAATAGTGATTATATTATTATTCTTCTACAGATTGAGATTGATATCCCAAGATGGCACGGTCATATAACATGCAAAGCATACTCTCTATTAAAGGAAGATGTAGTATCACTGACGTATGAATAACCGCCGTCTCATGGTTACTATGATCTTAAAGACATTGTCAAATCTATTGCGTATACAAATCCATATCGTGTATACATTGTTTTAGTTAGCTTATATAATAATTGAATTATTTTAATGATTTAATTAGTGATGCCACATTTTCCATAATCTGCTATAACAATCCTACTAAACGCGGCCTACATGCATAGGTTGCGGCCTACATGCACAGGTAGCGGCCTACATGCATAGGTAGCGGCCTACATGCACAGGTAGCGGCCTACATGCACAGGTAGCGGCCTACATGCATAGGTTGCGGCCTACATGCATAGGTAGCGGCCTACATGCATATGTAGCGGCCTACATGCATATGTAGCAGCCTACATGCATACTTGAAGTATACCGGAAGTGTGATATGAATACTTTTCCCATAATCCTTACTTAACAATATTGTCAAATTTGCTTCACCCGATATGAAATTCAGATTTTTTCGCTGTAAGAATTTATTGATAAGAATCTTTCTTATCTTAAGAATCTGAGCTCAAACTTCCAATGAATACATCCTTATAGCTTAGTCTTATCAGCATCCAACATATTCGTACTAAATATATCAACTATATCAACATCCGACATATTAATACTAAATATATCAACTATATCAACATCCGACATATTAATACTAAATATATCAACTATATCAACATCCGACATATTAATACTAAATATATCAACTATATCAACATCCGACATATTAATACTAAATATATCAACTATATCAACATCCGACATATTAATACTAAATATATCAACTATATCAACATCCGACATATTAATACTAAATATATCAACTATATCAACATCCGACATATTAATACTAAATATATCAACTATATCAACATCCGACATATTAATACTAAATATATCAACTATATCAACATCCGAAATATTAATACTAAATATATCAACTATATCAACATCCGACATATTAATACTAAATATATCAACTATATCAACATCCGACATATTAATACTAAATATATCAACTATATCAACATCCGACATATTAATACTAAATATATCAACTATATCAACATCCGACATATTAATACTAAATATATCAACTATATCAACATCCGACATATTAATACTAAATATATCAACTATATCAACATCCGACATATTAATACTAAATATATCAACTATATCAACATCCGACATATTAATACTAAATATATCAACTATATCAACATCCGACATATTAATACTAAATATATCAACTATATCAACATCCGACATATTAATACTAAATATATCAACTATATCAACATCCGACATATTAATACTAAATATATCAACTATATCAACATCCGACATATTAATACTAAATATATCAACTATATCAACATCCGACATATTAATACTAAATATATCAACTATATCAACATCCGACATATTAATACTAAATATATCAACTATATCAACATCCGACATATTAATACTAAATATATCAACTATATCAACATCCGACATATTAATACTAAATATATCAACTATATCAACATCCGACATATTAATACTAAATATATCAACTATATCAACATCCGACATATTAATACTAAATATATCAACTATATCAACATCCGACATATTAATACTAAATATATCAACTATATCAACATCCGACATATTAATACTAAATATATCAACTATATCAACATCCGACATAATAATACTAAATATATCAACTATATCAACATCCGACATATTAATACTAAATATATCAACTATATCAACATCCGACATATTAATACTAAATATATCAACTATATCAACATCCGACATATTAATACTAAATATATCAACTATATCAACATCCGACATATTAATACTAAATATATCAACTATATCAACATCCGACATATTAATACTAAATATATCAACTATATCAACATCCGACATATTAATACTAAATATATCAACTATATCAACATCCGACAAATTAATACTAAATATATCAACTATATCAACATCCGACATATTAATACTAAATATATCAACTATATCAACATCCGACATATTAATACTAAATATATCAACTATATCAACATCCGACATATTAATACTAAATATATCAACTATATCAACATCCGACATATTAATACTAAATATATCAACTATATCAACATCCGACATATTAATACTAAATATATCAACTATATCAACATCCGACATATTAATACTAAATATATCAACTATATCAACATCCGACATATTAATACTAAATATATCAACTATATCAACATCCGACATATTAATACTAAATATATCAACTATATCAACATCCGACATATTAATACTAAATATATCAACTATATCAACATCCGACATATTAATACTAAATATATCAACTATATCAACATCCGACATATTAATACTAAATATATCAACTATATCAACATCCGACATATTAATACTAAATATATCAACTATATCAACATCCGACATATTAATACTAAATATATCAACTATATCAACATCCGACATATTAATACTAAATATATCAACTATATCAACATCCGACATATTAATACTAAATATATCAACTATATCAACATCCGACATATTAATACTAAATATATCAACTATATCAACATCCGACATATTAATACTAAATATATCAACTATATCAACATCCGACATATTAATACTAAATATATCAACTATATCAACATCCGACATATTAATACTAAATATATCAACTATATCAACATCCGACATATTAATACTAAATATATCAACTATATCAACATCCGACATAATAATACTAAATATATCAACTATATCAACATCCGACATATTAATACTAAATATATCAACTATATCAACATCCGACATATTAATACTAAATATATCAACTATATCAACATCCGACATATTAATACTAAATATATCAACTATATCAACATCCGACATATTAATACTAAATATATCAACTATATCAACATCCGACATATTAATACTAAATATATCAACTATATCAACATCCGACATAATAATACTAAATATATCAACTATATCAACATCCGACATATTAATACTAAATATATCAACTATATCAACATCCGACATATTAATACTAAATATATCAACTATATCAACATCCGACATATTAATACTAAATATATCAACTATATCAACATCCGACATATTAATACTAAATATATCAACTATATCAACATCCGACATATTAATACTAAATATATCAACTATATCAACATCCGACATATTAATACTAAATATATCAACTATATCAACATCCGACATAATAATACTAAATATATCAACTATATCAACATCCGACATATTAATACTAAATATATCAACTATATCAACATCCGACATATTAATACTAAATATATCAACTATATCAACATCCGACATATTAATACTAAATATATCAACTATATCAACATCCGACATATTAATACTAAATATATCAACTATATCAACATCCGACATATTAATACTAAATATATCAACTATATCAACATCCGACATAATAATACTAAATATATCAACTATATCAACATCCGACATATTAATACTAAATATATCAACTATATCAACATCCGACATATTAATACTAAATATATCAACTATATCAACATCCGACATATTAATACTAAATATATCAACTATATCAACATCCGACATATTAATACTAAATATATCAACTATATCAACATCCGACATATTAATACTAAATATATCAACTATATCAACATCCGACATATTAATACTAAATATATCAACTATATCAACATCCGACATATTAATACTAAATATATCAACTATATCAACATCCGACATATTAATACTAAATATATCAACTATATCAACATCCGACATATTAATACTAAATATATCAACTATATCAACATCCGACATATTAATACTAAATATATCAACTATATCAACATCCGACATATTAATACTAAATATATCAACTATATCAACATCCGACATATTAATACTAAATATATCAACTATATCAACATCCGACATATTAATACTAAATATATCAACTATATCAACATCCGACATATTAATACTAAATATATCAACTATATCAACATCCGACATATTAATACTAAATATATCAACTATATCAACATCCGACATATTAATACTAAATATATCAACTATATCAACATCCGACATATTAATACTAAATATATCAACTATATCAACATCCGACATATTAATACTAAATATATCAACTATATCAACATCCGACATAATAATACTAAATATATCAACTATATCAACATCCGACATAATAATACTAAATATATCAACTATATCAACATCCGACATATTCGTACTAAATATATCAACTATATCAACATCCGACATATTCGTACTAAATATATTAACTATATCAACATCCGACATATTAATACTAAATATATCAACTATATCAACATCCGACATATTAATACTAAATATATCAACTATATCAACATCCGACATATTAATACTAAATATATCAACTATATCAACATCCGACATATTAATACTAAATATATCAACTATATCAACATCCGACATATTAATACTAAATATATCAACTATATCAACATCCGACATATTAATACTAAATATATCAACTATATCAACATCCGACATATTAATACTAAATATATCAACTATATCAACATCCGACATATTAATACTAAATATATCAACTATATCAACATCCGACATATTAATACTAAATATATCAACTATATCAACATCCGACATATTAATACTAAATATATCAACTATATCAACATCCGACATATTAATACTAAATATATCAACTATATCAACATCCGACATATTAATACTAAATATATCAACTATATCAACATCCGACATATTAATACTAAATATATCAACTATATCAACATCCGACATATTAATACTAAATATATCAACTATATCAACATCCGACATATTAATACTAAATATATCAACTATATCAACATCCGACATATTAATACTAAATATATCAACTATATCAACATCCGACATATTAATACTAAATATATCAACTATATCAACATCCGACATATTAATACTAAATATATCAACTATATCAACATCCGACATATTAATACTAAATATATCAACTATATCAACATCCGACATATTAATACTAAATATATCAACTATATCAACATCCGACATAATAATACTAAATATATCAACTATATCAACATCCGACATAATAATACTAAATATATCAACTATATCAACATCCGACATAATAATACTAAATATATCAACTATATCAACATCCGACATATTCGTACTAAATATATTAACTATATCAACATCCGACATAATAATACTAAATATATCAACTATATCAACATCCGACATATTAATACTAAATATATCAACTATATCAACATCCGACATATTAATACTAAATATATCAACTATATCAACATCCGACATATTAATACTAAATATATCAACTATATCAACATCCGACATATTAATACTAAATATATCAACTATATCAACATCCGACATATTAATACTAAATATATCAACTATATCAACATCCGACATAATAATACTAAATATATCAACTATATCAACATCCGACATAATAATACTAAATATATCAACTATATCAACATCCGACATATTAATACTAAATATATCAACTATATCAACATCCGACATATTAATACTAAATATATCAACTATATCAACATCCGACATATTAATACTAAATATATCAACTATATCAACATCCGACATATTAATACTAAATATATCAACTATATCAACATCCGACATATTAATACTAAATATATCAACTATATCAACATCCGACATATTAATACTAAATATATCAACTATATCAACATCCGACATATTAATACTAAATATATCAACTATATCAACATCCGACATATTAATACTAAATATATCAACTATATCAACATCCGACATATTAATACTAAATATATCAACTATATCAACATCCGACATATTAATACTAAATATATCAACTATATCAACATCCGACATATTAATACTAAATATATCAACTATATCAACATCCGACATATTAATACTAAATATATCAACTATATCAACATCCGACATATTAATACTAAATATATCAACTATATCAACATCCGACATATTAATACTAAATATATCAACTATATCAACATCCGACATATTAATACTAAATATATCAACTATATCAACATCCGACATATTAATACTAAATATATCAACTATATCAACATCCGACATATTAATACTAAATATATCAACTATATCAACATCCGACATATTAATACTAAATATATCAACTATATCAACATCCGACATATTAATACTAAATATATCAACTATATCAACATCCGACATATTAATACTAAATATATCAACTATATCAACATCCGACATATTAATACTAAATATATCAACTATATCAACATCCGACATATTACATAGGTGCAAAAGTATCAAAACGACATTTCTTATATTTTATTTGTGAGTATTTCAATATATTCCCAGTAAGGGTATATACTTACGGGTATACAACACCTAAGGGTATATTTAAAATTATATAACAATGTTAATTTAGTTATAATAACATTATTTATGTTCTTAATTCATCATTGCTGTATGCATACCGCGTTGGTATAGTTATATATGTCGGTTACTAGGGACGCTGGAATGATTTTGTATATTGGGGGACCAACCAATCAACATCAATTGTGAGGTAAAGGGGGAGGTGGGCAATACATAGTAGGTCCCCGTAGATTTTAAAATGGGGGTGGAGGGACATATCCTCCGTCCCCCCATGTTTCAGCGCCCCTATTGGTTAAGTATAACGACTAGAAACGAACGTATATGTGTATATATATATATATATATATATATATATATATACTATTTATACAAAGTGTATACACAGTGTGTATTACAAACTACTACAGTATACATATGTATTATTGCAATGAATAATGAATAATACTTAATATCGAATAATAGGTCATCTCACACGGATAATTGTTATTCAAATAAATCTTTAGTTAATATATTATAATATGTATATATATATATATATACGTATACATATATATATATATATACTGTATTATATCATTATAATTGTATATATATATATATATATATATATATATATATTAGAAAGAGTACGCCGGCTTCTCTGTATACACATATATGTGTATTTGTGTTCGAAGGCGAGTGTGTTCATATGAATGTCGAAGTTAACCTTAGCTACTATAGTACACATGTCTTGAACGTTTACAATATAGTAACAATATTACACATGTATATATATATATATATATATATATATATATACTTTAGTAGGTGTACCAATTAGCATCGAATTCGTATTCGAATCGAACAACAACTTTAGTGTTTAACAATGCTCGAGGTAAGAGTTGAGGACATATCACGTATGTCCTACAGATACGTCGGCCGTGTTCAGTGTCCAACACCAGTATCTAACACCAGTGTCCGAAGCAATGTCCGAAGCTGTGTCCACGAGGAGTGTCCGGTGTAGTGCCACGTGTGAGTTTCATCTTCCGGTGTTGCCGGCTCGCTTGTAACACTCGCCCTTCAGAAGCTTGACGCCCGCCACACGGAACCTGCGCAACGCACGCCTCGGTTATTACGTGATACCGGGTTACGCGTTACTATGGTAATCATGAGCTGGTTACGTAATCGTGAGCCGACTGCGGTACTGCCATGTTACTGTTATCAGTGATACTATTGAATAACCTCGCTATAAGTTGTTTATAACGATATCATTAGAAGGGTCGATAATACATTATACCTAATTATTTAATTATAATTATATTCATTTAAAGGGAATACAATAGTATATAGTAAATATATATATATATATATATATATATATATATATATATATATATATATAGAGTATATAGATATATAGCCTATTAATGAATTTCCCTAAGTTAATTATTTGCATAGATTTGTATTACACCTTTTTGCTAAACTACAAATCTATGATTATTGCACACTGCTTTCACACGCTTACAAGCGGTAATACGTGTAGTAATACCACGTGATATTATAACGACTAGTTACGTAACACTTATCACGTAACAATGCCTCGTAATACGGCCGAGGTTGACCGCCGAGATAATGGAACCTATTGTTCCTATTGTGTACTTAGAGTGGACCGTACGATGTAGACCAAATCATCACTATTATCTCGTGTACACACCGATATATAAGGATTCGGTATACATTTAATACATACATTGATGGACGATATATGATCATATTCTAAATATACTTATCAGGAACAATACATTAATGTACTATAATATATATATATATATATATATATATATATATATCACAACATATACATTCACCCATATACATACATACATACATACACACATATTCACATACAAACATACATACATATATATACAACTTTACTATGTTATCTATTTTCGAGATAAATAAAGATTTGCTACAACTAAGTCGACGTGCGTAAAGAGAACTGCGTGTGTGCGCGCGTGTGTGCGCGCGCTCATCTGCTTGCGTTCTCTTCGTCGTGTAATATATTCGACTTTGAATCGTGACGTCACTATTATATAAGTTGACTGATGTGTAATGTAATATATCACGAGGTAGGTGATGTATTACTATATAGGAGTGTGTATACAATGTATATACTGTATGTATACTATACATACAGTAGTATACTACTAAACTATAGTTTAACTATAGTTTGGATGGGTAGTATATATAGTGGTACATACCGTATGCACCATAACGCATGCCCCGACATCACTTACATACGTACACAACGCATACACACGCCTCATCCATCAGCTACATATGTACGCAGCCCGTACATATGTCACCGACATCGCGTACATATGTCAGCCAACCTCCTCTCCGCGATGAAATACACGATCACATTCGCCAGTCCGTTCATGAAGAACGGGAACATGCAGTAGTCGTAGGCCCTCATCGATATACAGCTCCCGCATATGGAATAACTCTGTGGGGTTGTGGGGCGGGGGGTGGGGGTGAGTGGTGGGGTTGTGGGGCGGGGGTGGGGGTGAGTGTACAAATAACGTATTGTATACACTGTATACTTATAATGTAGTATACGATACATATATTATATACCGAGTGACTACAATACTATGTAGATATATATCTTAATTTGAGGCCCTTTAGAAGAAGTAACAACAACATATTGAATATTTGTATTTACATTTATAGTTATTATATTATTATAAACACTTATTGATTAAATATGATATATAAATAAATATATATATATATATGATGTTATATTGGATTATAGAAATATATGTATTCACAATAACCGAGAGGGACTCGTTTAAAAGGGATACACAAACACACCCACACACACACCCACACACACACACACACACACCCACACACCCACACACCCACACACACACCCCCCACGCACACACACACACCCCCACACACCCATACACCCACACACACACCCCTACACACATACACACACACATATATGAATTAGTATCGTATATGGATAACTTAAATGATGGAACAGTAGTGGACAGTGGTCGTAACAGTACTCTATACTCTACACTGACCGCAATGGCCGTACTGGCCGTACTGTACTGACCATAGTGGACACGTAGATAGGACCCTGCATCACCAGGAACACCAGGGCTATAGCTATGAACATGCGCACCGGTTTCCACGGGTTTGTAGGCCTTTTCTCTGCGTAGGTGTGTACGTGTGTTCATATAGATGATTTATTATACACAAATATAACAAAGATAGTTCCCATTTGTGTTTTAGATAAATAATAATATATAAATAAACGATAACATAATATATAAGTAAAACAATATATACGTTAAATATACAAGTAAAACAATATATACGTGTATATATATATATATATATATATATATATATATATATATATATATACACACACACACGTATATATCATAGATATAGATCGAAGCTCCATGTCTCATACACGTATAATATTTATTTACGAGTGTCATAATGTTGTTGTTTAATGTAATAAATATCGCGGACAACAGATTTACGATGACTCACTCTTAAGGTCATGCCCTTGAAGACGGTACACACGTTACCGCTGTAATTATCATGCATGAGTTAAGATCCACTACAGTATACATCCACTATAGTATATCGTTGTTATGTATATATATATCCAACATACTTTTTAGTATGTTGCAACATACTGTGGTTAAACATATGTAGTTCACGATTTACGTTAACTAGTGCGCCTAACTCGGAACCACATGACCTTGACCCTACACCAAGGTCACGGTCACCATCACGATACAACACACGTCGTAGTGATGACGCAACGTTCACATTGATCACCTCGTAGACTCCAAGTATACCGCATCGAATACAGGCGCGCACACACACATAACCTTACGTAACGTATCCCATAATCAACCGCACTTATTTAGTGACGATAATGAACGATCGCATTCGCAGGTATTATAGTTTATCGCGTCTGTATCTATTTTTAGCATTAGTTCATCTTTTATTACGTCATTCGTCAATTTACCGGCGGTAATTAATCTTTATTTTCGTTGATTGTAATAAACCTATTGTACTTTAAGATAAAGTGTTATTGCGGTATACAGTACGAGGTATCGAGGTGTATATATAGGCTTATATGACCCGTATATATACATAGTTAAGACTCTCTCTATATATACTATAGTCCATACATTAATATAAAGAAGATCGCACAGTTATATAATAGTTATCACTGTTATCACTATTATCACTATTATCACTATTATGAACAATAGTTCACACTAGCATATCAAGATCGACAAAGGACATATGCCCTTCTAGACCCGGTCTCGTACACGTGGACTACACGGCGTGGCTGTTGACAAGCAATACGGAACACGATTACACGTGTAGATAACAACAATGAGCGTTGTTATTTACACGTGACACAAACACACACGTGTTTTACGTAATTGATTACACGCGGGTATTTAATCACGTGATGTTGATCGAACAAACACGTGATATGGTGTGCGCGTGTGCGTGTTTCACTAACTAGATACGGTGATTAGGTAACCCTACCTCAACTATTACGTAATAATACAAAGCAGATACTACTGCCTGCTATTACTCCCTGATAATACTGCCTGATAATACTAGTCTATATTGTAGAATTTAGAATCAACAATAGTAAACTATATTTGTTATAGTAGATCTATAGACTATAGTATATCTCCTATACCTGAAACTATAGTTACAGGTATAGTAGATATACTATAGATATACCTCTATAGGGGCGTCGGAAGGGGAGGTGCGGGGGTTATCGGACTCCCCATTCAAAATATGGGGGGGGGGATAAGTATGTTTTGCCCCCCCCCATGTTATAATAAATAATACACATTTTTACTAAAGAATTTTACAAAAAATATGGGGGGGGGGGGTAATTATTTATTGAAAGATATTAATGGGACTTTCTCAATTCAATATGATGCAATTCAAGATAAAACCAGATGTGAGCAGGACATTTTAGAGGTTCGTTATTTTATATCAAACCTAGAAATTAAAGAAATATATTATTATAAATATATTATTAGAAATATATTATTAGAAATATATGTATAGGAATATGCAATATGACTGAGGCTACAACTTGGGAAAATATAGCAAATTTAATTGTATCTGAACTTTAACATATTAACTTTACTATTTCTATATTTCTAAATTTTCTAAAGAGTACAGTCATATAACGATGCAGCTAATATGTCTGGTAAATGTAATGGTGTAAGACTATAATAATGACTAGACAGCAATTAGCTTTGTATATCCACTGGAGCTCATCGCACAAACTTAATAGATAGAATATTCATTAGATAGATAGATAGATTAGATAGATTAATAGTTTATTATATGTACGAATGATATGGGTATGTGGGATAGGGTTAGGGGTAACGAGTAAGTACATATAATGAGACATGAAACACGGATGAACAAAACAAAAAGGTAAAAATAGAATATATACAATAAAAAACATAATGAATTAATCATGACTCTAGTATCGATAACATTCGATATGTTGGTTTAATTGGTTGTTTAATTAGATAATAATATAAATATAAGAAAATCCTTTAGAGTGGTTCATGATATGGGATTATTATATGAGAAAACTATCAAATTCCGGAATGTATACAATTCTAATAATAACAAAGAAAATATATTGAAACCATTATGCCCAACAAGATGGACTGTGAAAATCATGTATTAAAACAACATTAGATCAATATAGTGGTATAATCGATTAAATGAAAGAATATAAAGAATTAGATTATATTACCAATTACCAAAAATATATTGCACATTTATTATTAAAAAATATGAATAAGTCAAATATTTTTTCTATGAATATTTCAAGTTTGATGTTTGAAAGCTTGGATTTACTTACTTACTAAGTCCCTTTAGCGGGTGATTGTAGGGGTATATGAATAGTTACAACACAAGTTCTTCTCCATCCGTCACGGTTCCGTGTAGCCTATAGTAGTTAGGTCAGATCCATTTCTGTCCCCGTCCATTCCACTATGTTATCCATTCAGTTTTTTGCTGGGTCGTCCTCTTCTTCTTTCACCAAAAACGCAACCTGCATCACAGTTTTATTCAGACTATCATTACGCATTGTTCGAATAAAATATGACATTTTCCTTCTTTTTCTGTTGATAGGAGATGCTTAACTTGACATATGCACTCAATAATTCTTTGGTATACATAATCATGTTTTTCTTTCTCTGTAGGTAATCCCCAGGATTATTCTATAGGAGTTATGCTCAAATGCGGTAATTCTTCTTTCCAGTCTTTCTGTTAGTGTCCAAGTTTCGCAGCCATAAAGTAGTATAGACAATATTAGTGATTTTTACAGTAGTATTTTTGTCTGTTGTGATATGTTTCGACTCTTCCATATAGTGGTTAAGCGAACTAACGCAGAGGTTGCTGTCGCCATTCTTATGTTTATCTTTGTTTCACTTTCTCTATTTTTCGTTAGATACGCACCCACTTATTTGAATTTATCTACCACTTCAAGAGCTATCATTCATTGTTTTATCTTTATCAGTGATAACTTCAGCTGTCTCATTATTCTCGCATTCGTTGACCAATATTTTCTTTTCTCGTAGCTGACCTCCATACCATATGTCGCGATCTCTTGAAGAGTTTTTTGTGAGTTATTGCAGCTCTGTATTTTATCCTGCCATCAGGTCGATATCGTCTGAAAATCTTAGGTTATATAATTCATATTCTCCAACAGATATGGTGCTGAAATGGTCTTCTAGAGTATCTTGCATTATCTTTGTTAGGAAGATTTTAAAGAGTGTTGGTTATAAAAAGCATCCTTGTAGTACTCCTACTGACGTATTAAAGAAGGACCCTGTTTTTTTGGTAACCAAAACGGCAATGTTTATTTTTTAATAAAGATTTTCGATTAATACAATAATATGTTCATCTATATCGAAGTGTCTCATTACTTTCCATAATCCTTCGTGCCAGACTCGATCAAATGCTTTTTTAAGTCAACAAAGTTATGGTATAATTTTATTCCATGTTCAATATGTTTATTTGCCATAATTCTGAGGTTTAATATCTGTTCGATTGTGCTTCTTTTATTTCTGAAACCTGCTTGCTCTTCAGCTAGGATATTTTCTGCTATTTGATTGAGTTGTTTGTTTGATTTAATATAATTATTAGCATGATCTTGATTGGGTGTGATAGCAGGTTAATAGTTTTATAATTGTTACACTTTCTTAGGTTACCTTTCTTTGGTATTGTAATAATTAATGACTGTGCCTATGCATCGGGCCATTCTTTCTTATCCCATATTTTCTGGCAAAGTAAAGGCATTGTTGTCACCATTTGTGAACCGCCGTTTATAAATATCCTACTTGGAATGTTATTTATACCAGTTGATTTTCCTTTTTTTAGACTTTTTAGTATATTTTCATCTGGATTTATTGGATAGTTATAGACTTCTTTGCAATATTCTGTCCATTAATTATAATAGTATATATATTAATAAATAATAGGATATATAATATAAAATAGAAATAAATGGCCCCCCTATAAGAAATATCATTCCGATGCACTTACCTGTAACTATAGTTAGATAAATATACACAACTACCTGTGTGGCTCAGTTGGCTAATGCGTCAGTCAAACAAGTAGTAGGTCACGAGTTCAAGCCCCATCCGCACCATTAAAATAGGTCTTACAAATAATTATATAAAACGTCATCTAAGTTGCTGGGTGGGATGAAAGGAATCCACCAAGATGAAATAACAATAACAATATATACTCATGTACACGAAGATAAAGGGGTTAAGTATACGCGTGATGTAAGTTATATGCCTATATTGTATTATAGGAATAGGTAATATATACAAATGAATGCATATATATACATTGTACATTGTACACATTCTCAGTAAACGATAATCTATGATGTCGTGCAACAAATGTGGACCGTAATATTACATATATTGCGCAACTTTGAGAAATATTATAGATTATTATTTACTCGTTTTCGCAGTGTATACACTATACAATATTATATAGTATATATATATATACTATATAGTATACGGTATACAGCCTACCTAACCGTATATAGTGTACAATGTATACAATGTATACAATGTACACAATGTATACAATGTATACAATGTACACAATGTATACAATGTACACAATGTATACAATGTACACAATGTATACAATGTACACAATGTATACAATGTACACAATGTATACAATGTATACAATGTACACAATGTATACAATGTACACAATGTATACAATGTACACAATGTATACAATGTACACAATGTATACAATGTACACAATGTATACAATGTACACAATGTATACAATGTATACAATGTACACAATGTATACAATGTACACAATGTATACAATGTACACAATGTATACAATGTATACAATGTACACAATGTACACAATGTATACAATGTACACAATGTATACAATGTACACAATGTATACAATGTACACAATGTATACAATGTACACAATGTATACAATGTATACAATGTACACAATGTATACAATGTACACAATGTACACAATGTACACAATGTATACAATGTACACAATGTATACAATGTACACAATGTATACAATGTATACAATGTATACAATGTACACAATGTATACAATGTATACAATGTATACAATGTATACAATGTATACAATGTACACAATGTATACAATGTATAGTGTCGTACGTATCACAGCTCGTGCAAGTCGTGACATTAGTTCACTTCATTAAGAGGCCATTACTAAAGGTACGTTTTCTTATTCGAACAGAGTAGGAACCATTATTATCATTAATTGTTATATAGTATTACACAATTATACTCGCTTACATATATACAATTAAAGGCGTATGTATATATATATATATAAATATATTATGATACAGAAATATCATAATATGTACATTGTACACTTCACGTGTGTATACTATTCACTGAATATCTAGAACATTATTGTGTACGTGGTTATCAGTACGAAACTATGCCGTACTTGTATAGAGTTCTATATATACATACATATATATATATATATATATATATATATATATAATATTTATTTATTGTAACTTGATGTATGTATACACACACGGATACGAGTGGAGCCCTAAAGACGGCATTAATTCGAACACAAGTTATAAATAGCCTCGAGAGACACCCCGCAGCATGGTACAGTACACATAGTAACGCGCCATAGCGTGCGAAACGATTGCTTCGTTGGGAAATAACTAAAGGGGACATAGTTTTAATTTATAATCTAGTATATATATATATATATATATATATATATATATATATATATATATATACGTGTATGTATGTGTGTATGTATCTTCTTTATAATAAGTGCACTTAATACAATGTTATTATTGTATACAGTTGTAATTGTTTAGTATATGTTAACACTGATTTAGATATAAGTATATAAGTATATCCATGGTATATCTACCTATTGCTATAGCAACCATTACAATATTTATATATAATACATGTATTTTGTCGGTTATTTGTTATAATTGGAAACATAAGTTGTGCACGTCACAAGTCTAAATATAGATGTCAATAGACAATAGTATTATATAATAGTATTTTAAAATAGTACGCGATAGTATGAAATTCTAAAAATAAATATTCACTCCCAGGTAAACCTAATTATAGCTATAAGTATACATAGGTATATATATATATATAAATAATATATACATCATTGTAAAACACTGTATTGTTTAAACTATTGGTTCTCAACTTATGGGACATAACCAACATTAGGGTCATTGGGTTTTTTCGTTGGCTCATGACTCATGACTCATGAGCCAATTTCTAAATATATATATATATATATATATATTATACGGTATACGTTGATCAATACCGTTCACTTTAAGGAGGACCTTTATATTTGATAAAAAACAGTGGTCGTACACAAGATGTATTATATCTATTACAAAGTATGTAACATATTTAAAATCTTAAAATTGGAGACTGTTAACATTCTGGTTTTTCATATAGACATATTTACGTACAATCTCTCGCAGGAGGTACAGTAACACATGCAGTACATATCGTTAACATCGAAGGCGGTTTAAACATTAATAAGTATAATTCACAGTAATTAATTGATGATATAGATAGATAGATTAATAGTTTATTATATGTACGAATGATATGGGTATGTGGGATAGGGTTAGGGGTAACGAGTAAGTACATATACTGAGACATGAAACATGGATGAACAAAACAAAAAGGAACAAATAGAATATATACAATAAAAAACATATTGAATTAATCATGCCTCTAGTCTCGATAACATGTGATATGTTGGTTTAATTGGTTGTAATATGAACGGGGAGACGGCGCTGGAGTCACACATGGTGAAGAATCGACTTTCAGGAAAGGGTGGATCGCTTCCTGTGACGTAGGGCGATCTAAATTGGGCTAGGAAATAGCATCGCGACTGACACCCTTACTTCCCTTACTCCTTGTCACCATGAAGTCCAAACCGTCATCCATAAATAGTATTTTCCAAAAATGTACTACACATATTACCGAGACTCATTAGTATAATATTTGTGTAGTCGATTGGTAAATAATATACAATTAGGGGAGTTAGTGATATATGGTGGTAATGAGTTCCATACATTTTCTACTCTGTTGCCAACATAATCTGCAGTGCGATTCGACTTGCATGTATCCATCCTTATCTTTATACGTGGACCCCGATTTGAGTTCGAAAACGTGTTGATGAAGTGGGATACGTCTACATCAAGCAGATTGTTGATCAATTTATAGGCCAAAGACAGGTCACCGATCAGAGATGACCAATATATAGAGAACTGATCTATAGAGACCCATAGCTCCATAGTTTATATATTAGCATACATACACATTGTATGTTAACATAGGGAATGCATTGGTTAGCGTGCATTTGTATATAAACAATTTATATTATAATGTATACAATAATGTATACAATAATGTATACTATAATGTATATAATAATGTATACAATAATGTATACTATAATGTATATAATAATGTATACAATAATGTATACAAGAATGTATTCAATAATGTATACATTTCAAGAGTTGACGTCCTGTTATTAATCGCTTACAAGCACCAAGGTCCTCACAAGCAACAAGTCTATTTATAGATAAATAACGAACACTTTTTAAATCTAATTTCGTTTTCACACCTAAAAACCACTAAGGTTATAGGGTTAGACGCATTCATTTGTTATTTGTTATATAAATAAATACAGTATTTATTGTACCCATTACTCCAATACAGAAGTAAACATATGCACTATATATTTATATAATAACATGTGTACCTTACTATTAATAAGTAAACTCGATAACAAGGGTTGTACCTATATATATATATATATATATATATATATAGATATATATATATATATATATATATATATATATATATATAAATATAAATATATATTTTTAGGTATAGTTTGATCACAGCCCACACCACCTATCGTGAAAAAATTAGGTTATTATTAACGAATAAACAACCCCTAGGTGTGGCGACGAACACTGGCGTATGAAATATAGTATATAGGGGTAGAAATAAGTTAATACTAATAATATATAACATACCTGAAATATTGGTTCTATATATATATAGTATATTATATATATATATATATATAATAGTTATATATATATATATATATATATATATATATATATATATATATAACTGTTTTGCACATAGACAATCTACTAACTAACAATCCCAATAACGATACTGAAGATACATACGATACTGATAAAACTACTGATACTAACACTACCAACTATGACCCTAACGACACTTTGCCCATACATTTAGATACACCACATTTATCAGTTTACATTGACAATATACAAACTAACATTTTACATAATAACAACATTCATATAAACACTATTAATGACACGCAACCATGCGAAACGATTAATTATAATGTCTCGAATAGCTATTGTTATGATTTATCTACAGATCCTAGATCACAAAACAATATTGATTTAACTAATAAAACAAATATTGTACAATATATCTTAGATTTACACCCTAGCAAATACATATTACCTAGTTTACAATTACATATACATAATTTTAATTTCGACAATATTCAAAATCTAATAGACCTAGATTATGAACAATTAATTAATTCATCTATAGTTCAATCTAAAAAAAAACCAAAAATATTACGTAACAATATTATTTCTAACAATACACAATGTAATGATAATATAGGCGTGCAATCAAATAGAAATGTTAAGCGTAAACAAAGGTGTTTATTATTTGCTAAAACGCAACAAATGTATTCTAAAAATAGATCCAGGCTCGCTAAATCTATTTTCGAAGGCGAAGATATTACAAAAGAAATTAAAGAAATGCCAATCGATTTACAATTTAAATATTGGAGTGAGTTAATAAGTAAGCCATCTATTCCATTCAACCACTTATTTGTTAATAATAGTAATGCATATTAAATATAGTAATACATACAATTACGATAAACGAAGTAAAGTCATGTTACGGCACATTACACGATGGCGCCCCGGGAATAGATGGTCTTAAAAAATGCGATTTAAAATATAAAAATGGAGTATCACCTAGTATACCAGTCAATCGTCGAGTAAAACAAGGTGACCCAATGTCTCCCGCTCTTTTTAACTCCATTATAGATTATGTAACTGATAATATGCCAGGTAGTATTAATTTACAAGGAAATAGTACAATAAGCCATATGGCATTTGCAGATGATCTGGTTTTATTTGCGAAAGATGATATAATGATGCAATATCAAGTTTATCATGTTTTATTTAGACTAGCTCAATGTGGGTTAAACGTTAACAAATCAAAATGCGCTACATTGAATATAATTATTAACCCAAAGAAAAAACAATGGATATGTAACCCATATAGTTTTATATCTATTGATAATTCTACAATTAAAGCGCTAAATATAGAAGACACTTATAGATATCTTGGCATCAACATAGGCGCTTTGGATAATAAAAATAATTCAATTAATGATGACCTCACATCGAAACTCTTGGCAATATCTAAATCTACTCTAAAACCCCAACACAAATTGTTTATGCTCAAAAATCATCTAATTCCAAGTATGCTTCATACCTTGACTTTCTCTAACGTCTATTTAAATTCATTAAAAACGATGGACAGAAGTATTCGGGCGTTCGTCAGACGTTGGCTTCGACTATAGTATACCTTCAGAAGTATAGCTGTAAGGTATACCTTCAGATACTTCACTCGGTGTATTCTACGCACCTAGTAGTGTCGGTGGGATAGCTATCACTCGTCTTTTTCTGGCAATACAGGTGCTGCGGCTAAAAAGGATTTCATCCATTAGAAGGAATGATGACACTATTATTCAAACTCTTCCCGATAGTGTTATTCTAAAATGGTCTACACCTCGAGTATACGATGAATACACGTTTATTGATAACACCTCCATAAATAAATATCATTCAATATATTTATTTAATTCTGTCGATGGCAAGGGTTTAGAATTAGGCACGCATAGTCCTTTTATTAATAATTGGATAACTTCTCCTATAAAGATGTTTTTTGGTCGCGATTTTGTAGATATGGTAAAGCTAAAGCACGGTCTACTATATACACATTACAGATGTAAACGTATGTTTCCAAGTTTAAATACAAACTGTTTAAGGCGAGGGTGTAATTATAAATATGACTGCCTAAATCATATTATGCAGACCTGTAGATTTAATTATAATAACATTATTCACAGGCATAATTATGTTAACGCTCTTTTAATCACTCTACTTAATAAGTACAAATTTACAACTATACTGGAATCACATATACGAACACAACTTGGCTTACGCAAACCTGACTTACTGGCTTACCGAAAAGACATTGTTTATATTATAGATACGCAAATCTCAACTGATACAATAGATACCGATACTAATTACCGACACAAAACTGACTACTATAACAAACCTGAAATACTCTCCTACGCAAAACAACTTACTGGTGCAAAGCAGGCTAAACTAAGTGCCTCTTGTTGGAACTGGCGTGGTATACTCTCATCCCTAACGTCTAAAGACCTATATTCGTTAGGCCTGAGGAAGCATGATATTACGCTACTCAGTATTCGTGTCATGACAGGCAGTCTAAATATTTATCGCAAATACTGCTGCAATGGATTATTGTAAAATCCTTAATTACCTGGCCTCTCTCTTGCCTACTTCGTCATATTTTTATTAATATGTTTTCGCTAATAAATGGGATAATTGGCTCTGGTTATTAACTAACCATTGTCCGAAATATATATATATATATATATATATATATACATATATGCATAGCTTTCTATTTACCTAAACTATATATCTATGTATCTATGTATGTATATCTAAGATACCTATCGTAGTACACACACACACTCATATATATATATATATATATATCACATGACCTAATATGGAGATTCGTCCGTGTGTGCCTCACATGTCTATATATGGATGTATTAACCCTATATACGTGTACACAGTGCCGCCTATATACCCACCAGTGATGTCTATATATATGGGTATAGTACATTTACATCGACCTATATTCGATGTATATATTTTTCCATTAGCCGTACGCGACTATAAATAGAAAGTCCCCGATATCTACCACACGAACATCTATATATAGTAACGCGCGTGTTCACACACACACGGTGAGCTACACACCCCCCTAAAGCACCCCCTTCACCCCCTTCACCCAGTCGCAGCAGTTCAGCGTAAACACTCACAGTAGCGTAACGATGACATACGAGGTATTGGATGCGGTGGGGTGGAGGGGTGGCGGCGGGGGGGGGGGAGGGTGTAGTTATGTAACCTAAAACGTGGATGACTAAATATAGTTATACATCGAATGATTACGTCGGTTATAAAGTGTATAATATACACTGCGTTTAGTCTCTACCGGTGCACAATGTACCGTTTGTAAATATATATATATATATATATATATATGTAATAACCTATAGGATATAGGTGATTACACACCTACTAGATACTATAGTTGGGTATACCCTATAAGTGATAACATTGCATGAATGACCTTCGTAAGAGACACCTTTACGGTGACGCTTTGCTACTTTTCTATGACAAATTATATTTTTAAAATCACATCGATCATCGATCACATCGTATACGTTATACCCACACACGTAGGCATACATACACACACGTACACACGCACACTGTATGACGTACGACGTACACAGTACAGAGTACGTCGTTATTAATATAAACTATTTATAATTAATTAAATTATTATTTATAAATATAATTCCTAGATTTACTAGGAAAAATAGAAATATTATTTTTTTTTCAATTTTTTTTTATTAAATACTGCTATAATCATGCTTATTAACCATATACTTCACTTTCATTACATTTTCACTAATTTATATGTTCAACAAAATTGATTGAATTTGATTCCTATGTTCTCAATGTTAAACATGCTATCTACCCCATGTTAAACCTATAGGTGATTGCGTAATACATTATAGGTATCAGTTTTAAACAAAATTTCGGATTTATAATTATAAGTACTTCATCTTATTAACCGAACCCAGTCAATGTCAATTTTCGAAAATACATAGGTATTCACTCCACCTTAACGTACAGTTTACACATGAGTCATGATGTAAAGTGCATACTAGGTGCATACTAAAGTCTCCAATTACCGACCACCTCCTATTACCGACCCCTCGCGTATCTCAGTAACTATAAAAGATATCAAACAATAATATTTACATAAAATATTAGTAAATTAATGGTAAATATGAATAAGTATTTTGATTTTCAAAATATTTTTTCCTACAAATGTTATTTGAATAAATGTAATTTTCTGGTTTTACCTTTTAAATATTTGGGAAAAAAAACATTTTTTAAATCATTGTAAATACTTTATTAATTAAAATAAAACGTAATTCTATTCATAATATTGTAAATAAATTAAATGTTTACAAATATAATTTAATTTTAATAACTATTAACCAATATATCTTAATTATAGAAACCAATATGATTTTACTATTACCGATCCACTAAATTACCATATTACCGACCACATGTGATTTATAATATCCAATCAAAATAGATCCTTATTTTAGTTTAAAATGTGTCGTAAGTTGTTTGTGTATCATTGATATAGATTTAGGATTCATCATTACAGTTGATTATATACATACTGATAAATAAATAAATATATATAATAATATACACTATTTTAATATAATAAATATAAAATTTAAATTTAAATTTAATATTAAGATTAAAATATAAATTAAATAAATAAATTGTGTGCGTTTTTTAATTAATTATAACTATGTATATCTACTATTTTTATATTATATATAATACTAGTATTATAATACTTCAATTATTTCTACATCGTTTATTTTAGGGGGTCGGTAATAGTAGAAGGGGGTCAGTATTAGGCACATGTATTCAATTACCATAATATTACCATAATTACAAAATTTCAATACATATGTTGAGTATTTAATAAGTTAGTAAAATAATCATTTAGGGGTCTGTAATTGGAGACTTTCCCTTATATACATTAGAAAAAGCTTTGCTACTACTATACTAACCTAAGAAAAGGAAGAAAGAATTGGTGAACATACACGAATAAGTACACCGCGTAACGAAGTTAGTACCCACTAGGTACACACGTGAATTTGACATATGTAAAAACCTAAATATAAAACATTAAATTATAAATTTCTTTTCAAGTTTTTTTTTATTTTATTTTTAAAAGATGAAATATATATATATATATTGTATTGTCCGGTGCTCCTCAAAGTTATTTAAAACGTTATAAATAACTAAATGTACTCATATACGTCTATGACTTCACGAAGCGTCCATTTGTATCCGATATTTTTATTGTAGTCCTATTAAATATATATATATAATACTGTAATACAGGTTGGAGTGAAATTTGAAATAATTATGGAGATCTGGTTATGACTCACGATAGTGATTTAACGTTATATGTGGAGAATAAATAATGTCACTAATTCAATTATAACGTTACATCACTATCGCGAGTCATGACCAGATCGCAATAATTATTTCAAATTTCACTCCCACCTAATATATATATATATATATATATATATATATATTAATTTAGTAGTTTAGGTATATTAATAATATTAATGATTCATTAATAATATTAATATAATATTATATATATATATTAATTTAATAGTTTTGTACACGTGCACCTATTATATATATATATATATATATATATATATATATATATATATATATATATATATATATATATATATATATATATGAGATTTCATTAAATACATATAACTACTAAGTACTACAGGTGAACCTTTAACTGTGCTAATCTCCGTAGCTCCGGATTCCGTGCCCCTGTCACTGGAACATGAGGTAGTGTTGGTGGCTGTGTGTAACGTGTGACATGTGACATGTGCCATATGGCATGTGACATATGTCGTTAATAATGGGTTATACTCGCACACACACACGCACACGCATACATATACTTTTGCACACACACACTCACACACACACACATACACATATATATATATATATATATATATATATATATATATATATCATATATTAAAGTATATAAACATGTATTGATAATGATACCCGATATTTACGATAATAAAAAATATACCGAACTCCACTGTATTCTTTACAACATTGACAGAACAGCACATATCGAACATTAACAAGTCTATGTATGGTAACTTCATCTATTTCAAGAAAGCGATAGAGTTGGGGACGCTGAAGTATAGAATGGCACGAGATATTATAACGTCAAAGAGAGAACGCACTATTAGATCTCTCAAATAAATGTTGTAAAAATGCTAATACATAGGAATTAAAGCTAGCTTTATGATTCTTATACGTGTATCATAAATCACTTTATAAACGTAATGCATTTTATTTAACGGATCTGCTATACGTGAAAACTAGTAAAAAGAACATAAACTATTATACATAATTCCTCGAGACTTTATACAACTATCACATCTTACGTAACTGTTCTACGTTACATAACAATTTGTAAACGGAAGATTAGGAATAATAATTTAAATCTGTTGATGGTATCAAAGGTTATTCGTAAACAAGACTAATTCACTGTTCGCTATGAAGCTCTGATTATATGCAATCGATTAATATACATATTTATAAAATAAAATTATTAAAAAAAAATAAGTAAGATTTTAAAATATCTAAACTACTCCATATACATTTAAATGCATATATTAGTTTTATTTAGTAGTATTATATACTCTATATTTATCAGGGGTCAGTAGGGGTCACCGGGGTCAGCATATCAATGGAAATGTAACTTGCTGACAAGCGAGAGGTCCCAAGTTTGACTCCAGGTATACCCAAGAGCTATAGCTATTGATTTTCGCTTGTGTTTATCATGGCCGAGAAATCAACACATAAGAAAACAAATGTTACATATTTGTATTGTATTGTACGGGGCACACAGTGATATCCTCATCGTTATGTATAACATGACAAGTCTACGTCTTAATTTATATTGTAAATACAATATATATATATATATATATATATATATCGCTATTTCAATAAATATCATTATAAGGATTAATTAAGTTATTTTCCTTTTTACTCATATTTTCTATTTATAGTTATTTAATTATTTATTGTATTTTTATTATATTTTATTTTATCATAATTTATTTATTATTAATTTTAATTCATACTTTCATTTCCAAATTGCGTTTATTCGCACACGAATATATCTGTTTTCACAATTAATACACATTCCAGAATACCACACGCTCTCGTAATATATGTTAAATAAAATATCATTTTTATAAAATGCTAACATTCCAGAATCAGTAATTAATATGTTCTTTATATCAAGAGTAGGAATGCGCCAAGGTTGCATATAATATAATACCCCACTTATGTTCAACATCTATTTATTAATAATCATGTTATATACTCTTGAACACTCTCACCTATACACTCTTACAACGAAACGACACTACATACTGGAAGAACATACATTACATTGTACATTTTTCGGTTTTCCGATTGAAAACTGAGCCTATATATAGTCTATAGGCTTTAAAAGCCTATAGACTTTAAAAAATATAAAAAAAACCGAATTGAAGTGAACACTTAACAAATTTGTTACAGAAAAATATCTGTAAATGATCACTTTCTGTACGGTTTCACGTAAGCAATGATACACGGAATTTATGTTAACACCCTATAGGGTATATAGGTATACCTAAAGCAAATGACCGTCTAAAGTAAGAGATATATGTACATATAGGTACACATGTACCTAGAACTTTTATTTATACCTACGATAATGATTTCATAAACATTTCTAAAAATACACCACACATCCTCCATGCTCGACTACCTACACGATAGTCTATCATTGCCATCATTACGATCTACATGACGAGCAGAATAATGAAGTAAGTTTGGAGTAGGGAAGGGTCAATATATCATCGATCATTATGCGAATAGCATTACAATTGGAGAACCACTATGGGAAATAGGTTAACAATAGGTTAACAATAGGTTAACAATAGGTTAACAATAGGTTAACAATACAAGAGTTTAGATGCGGGGTTCATCACCTTACTACGTAATACATCTCAATTCTAAGTTCGACCGCAACTTCTGAAATGGCGGAGAATATGTTGAACACCTCAAAAGTATTAAAATATAAACTAAAAGTAATACATTGCATTGTATGTATATTAAATATGGACATTTACGTATGAATTTGAAATAAGTATCCTAATGAATATATAACATTTGAATATAAAACGTAAATATTAAAATATACAATAATCTACATAAAATTAAATACAAATTAATTAAAAATATTAATTAATAATTGAATAACGATACTTATCATTATAACGATATTATATTATAATAATACCATATATGGTATATATGCGCATATATACGATGCGGGGGTTTTTATCAAGAGGGTGTTTTGGTCGACGCCAATATATTTACAACGATAATAGATATGAACATATTTTACTTTAACTAACTATGTATAATGTTAATATTAACAAATATGTTAAGAAAATTAATAACAATTAAATATATTGAATAATATTATCGATTATGTAAAAAGTGCATTTTATGCAATATTATTGTATTAAATGGCGTAGAATTAATGGTAACTTAAAATTATGTGTGTATTACATATTATCATATCATTTTAATAAATATTCGAATTAGTAATTTAACTCAAATGTTACTATTTCAGTATATAAGGCGAAACGTATTAACACATTCGGACTATCGATCAAAACCACCTCACCTACCATATTTCACGGATATTAAACAGTAACATTAGATATGATAATATATACTTTTTTTATCATGATATAAAAATCCGAGATAGTTATTTATTAGATTGATATCTTTATAATAAGTATTCTAAAAAATCAGATACTGAGATTAAATATTCACGAAGTACTGGCTAGTATAGCGAGTGCCAAATGAGATCTTGGACAAAAACCCCCTCACGTCCCATATCAATGATGACACTAGAACATTAATCCATTACGATTGCTCCATTATTATTATAGTTTACTATACGCTTATATTACAATACATTAACACATCAATACTATAGTTTATTAGGTAGATATCTAATTTGAATATGTATATATGCACAACCAGCTCACAATCGTTATCTAGACCGCGTTACTTATACCAGAACGTACTATTTCCACTTTTATTTAGTCTATAGACAATTATTTATATATAAATAATGAATGTATGATTTAATTACTGATTACAATAGTACCAAAGATTTTGCCAAGCAAAAAAACCTAAATTCTTAGAAAAATCTTTGATAGTAGGTATAATACTATATATAATAATATATGAATTCACGATAATCTAAACATCTCGTTTATACATAGGGATGTAGAATATGTAGAATAGGGATGTAGAGTATATAGAACATATAAGAGGTTCTTAAACACAATTTAGCAGGTTTTGTATGAACATTTTACATGTGTATGATTCTATAGAATGATGCACGATTCTACAGCCATGATTCATACACATTTTGCTTATATTATATAATTTATTTTTATTTTATCAATAATTTGCATATTTTGTTATGACAACATAATACGTACATGTTTTAAAAATGTTGAATTATATAAATGTTTAAAAATCATATCATTAATTTATTTAAAAAATTATATTTCAATTTATATTTAATTTAAATATTAAAATATTATAATATGTATCTTAAACTAAATAATCAGAAAGTATATAATTAATATGCTAATATTAGTAAATATTTATTGGATACAATCATTTAGTAATACATTATACTATATGTATATATATATATATATATATATATAGAAATATGGGGAAATACCTATACATCAATTATAAACATTATTATGTTATTGCAAACAAAAATTATCAGAATTATTAACAAAATCATCTTAAATTTAAACCAAATAACTTTAATTATATTATTAAATAGTCTGAATAATTTATTAATAATAATATTCTGAAATTAAATGATCTAGTATTTTTAGTCATATTATAAATATTAAGTTAAAAATTACTAAATAAAAATTACAAAATTAAATTTAATGAATATTTTACATTAAATAAACGTAATGATATATTCATTTTACCATTAATGAAAACTATAAAATACCAAATACAGTATTCTTTAAAGGTATAAAGATAATATAATAATGATATAATATTTGGTAATATTCTTAAACAAAATAAAATAAACAATATATTTCAATTGAAAAAAGGTTTGAAATTGTTTTTCATTAACCAATATGAAATATAATACTGAAATATATTTTTACAGTGATATATTTAATAATATTGCAAATATATTATTTTCAATAATATTATATTGTAAATTAAACATATATTTTGTATTATAAAACTATATTAAAAATACGTATTAAATAGGTTTTTCTCCATATAAATTCTCCATATAAAGTTTACAATTTTACATTTTTACATATTTTACATATTTATATATATATACCTATTTTGCATTATATAACTAAAAAAACAAAACAAAACAGTATTACAAATTAGAAGCATTAAAAACATAAAAAACAGTATTAAAGATTATAAAAATTACTATTTATCAAAAATATTATATAATTATTTTATAAATTGTACGTCTTATATATTTAACTTTACATAACTAACAAAAAAAAATAAACATTATTAAAAACTATGCATAGTTGTGATACAAATATTTAGATTTTTTTATAAATATTATATTATAATTATGAAAAATGTATTACTTTATTTTATACTTTGTTTTGGATGCTAAGATGGGAATCAAATATGTGTTTTAGTTTTTATTTTTTTATATTTGTTTTCATTGTTTAGTTTAATATCCATTTTTATGTAATTTTATTGTATTTTATCCGAATGAGGAAGGTTAAATATGACATTACATTACTATTAGGAGATATTGAACTAACAAATCAAATCGCTTTTACATATTATACTTAAAAATTGTCTATAAATGAATTCATTAATTTATTAATTCATATATATATATATATATATATATATATATATCATATATGTATTATTAAATACACCCATACATGTATGTATATACTAGTGTCGTTATAGACTCCTTTAGTTGCTAGTAATATTAGCTATTCAATCTGACACAAGAACTGAAGCTACGTCTGCAACAGATGTCGTCCTAATTACGACCAAACTGATGTAATACGACTACAATAAGATCAATAGGACACCTAGTGAGTAGAATTAGAACTACCTACCTATTCGATAATCGTCGTGTTAATTCTACTTGAGGATTTATTGATCGACGATTACGTTTACAAACACAAATACACACTACATATAATATATATATATATATATATATATATATATATATATCGATAATATAATACTGATAATTAGGTCTGACTGAAATGCTATACGAATGGACACCGTGACGCCGATCAGCTATTAACTAAACTCTTGACGTATCTCTTATTACTAGTATTACTATCATTATCATCATTATCATTAATGTTACTATTATTACACCCATTGACAGTATATTAAATAGGTTACCTAAGTGTTTTCATTGTAAACATCCGGTTAATACTAACCACGTGGTACATATCTATGAAGCCACACCTCTCTCATTATCACTAATCACTGATTAATAATAAGACTCAAGTATTCTAAAATCATTAACTCACTTAAATAGTATACCTCCATTTTATTCTATAGCCATGCTAATAATCATCAGCCTATATCCATTATACATTCTATATATATATATATATATATATATATATATATATATATATATAGGAAAATCAGCCTAGGTCTTTAGGAAAATCAGCCGCCATCGATGTATCAATCACCTCACCGCTGCAGAACACTACTATTTTAAGTGCGGCAACTGAGGCTGGTTTTGCAGCTGGTGAGCGTGAAAAATCTAAAGATGAGAACATTTTTAATAATTGTCATGATGCAGGTATTATTTTTCTCCCTTTCGTTGCTGACAAATTTGGTACTTGGGGTCAAATTGCTAAAGATATAATTAGCTATATTTTAAACGATGGGCTGATAAGCATATGGAAAATAGAGATAAATCGCTAAACTGGATTTATCAAAAGCTTTCTGTAGCCATGCACCGAGGAAATGCCAATATGATTATTTCAAGAAGCCCGATAGTTGAATTTTATAGTTAATTTATTTTATTGTTTTTATTAGTTTTATTTTAATATTTTATTCATTTTTTATATATTATTTTGCGTTTATTATATTTTATTCAGTTTTATTTTAATATTTTATTCATATTTTTATTATTAGTTTGCGTTTATTATATTTTATTTAGTTTGGCGATATTGTTATTTTTATTATTGTTATTGTTTATTTGGTGGAGTCCTTTCATCCCATCCAGGAACTTAGATGAAGTTTTCACTTATAACCATATATGGCTCTAATGTCCCTTCGAAGCCGCTCTCATGTTAAGGCATTCATGGTTTTAACGAGAGCCGATCATTTATTTATACACAATTATATAAGATCACTTCTAAATAATATTTTAAGACCCATTTTATAAAATTAATTAATGGTCCGTACGAGGGTCGAACCCGTGTCCTACTGCTTGTGTGTCTGACGCCTTAGCCACTGAGCGACACAGGCAGTTGTTACATAGACAGTTATATATATATATATATATATATATATATATATAATATCAATAGCATTCAATTTATTACATCCAATTATTTCATCCTTCCTACCAAATCTTAAAAATGGCGACTAAAAAGTCCTCATCTTTATCTATTTACAAATTATTAGAGACTATTATATAGTTCTATATTTATTTTGCATATCTCCGTTCAGATCTCCAACTCTCCACATCAACCATTATCACAAATACACCACTTATCTATCATTATAATCTCTACCTGACCAATGATTACTTACCATTCTAAAACTATTCCTCCACAATATATTCCATTATTAACAATCCCGGATGAAATATCTCAACTTACTTTACTCTTCATGCATTGTTATCGAACATTTATTTGATTCTGAAACACACTTCGAGCTTATCAAATCATAAAATTATAATATTACAATCGTTCATTAATTATTGAACACGTACAGTGTATGTCGTACACACGCTATTTCTATCTTAGCATCAGCTCGTAAGGATACTTCTCTCTTTCAATGTACTATCAATATATATAGTAACCAATTTATAAATAAATTCTATATTACCATAACTATCTCTTTCCCAATATTCTTACTTATATGACATAGATTGTCTTCCTTGACAAACTCGACTTATAGGTAACATCACCTATCGCGCCTATATCTCACCACTACCTTACGTACCTTACCACTTCGTTACATAACAGTCTACTATCAAGCATACACCTATATGTAATAAAGTCACTAATATATTTGAACTACAATGGATTCTTCTCACAACACATTAGTCACTAGTATGACTCACTACCTCCCCATACTATATCTAACACGTTATACTTAAAATCGAAACAATCGTACTATAAGAATTATATTCAACGACATCAATCTATGTATTTGACGTAAAATAGCGTGATCAAGAACTATTCTAAGGAGTGGAAGTTGAGAGATGAGCGCCTCCTAGAGGGCAGTATACCAACTATAGTTGAACATATTATTAGAATTATGTCTTTCCTCATCGTAAAGCTCTTCTTTATCATTGACTACATAGTATCCACATTATATTATAAGCTATTTCTATATTAATACTAAAATTGGTACTGATATATATATATATATATATATATATATATATTATATAATATATAAATATACTACCTCTACATATACTATTTCTCATTCCTACCTATAATATAACCAAGGAAAAGTCCTTGATAAACACTACGCCCCTCTAACACGTCATGCCTTTATACTTGTATAGCTAATTAATAGTCGATCTCTCCATGTAAATCTGCTCATACTACTATCTTATATAAATCCCTTACATGTATTGCATTTATTGCATAGATTTCTCCAATTGACATTTATTGGTAATATAAATCAAGGATTTCTCCTGCTGCCTCGAATAACTTCTATCATTTCCATGATATTGATTATTGTCTTCATTATTTACTAATGGACGAGGAGTTGGTTTAGAATCCTAGTTTATTTTGACTTACCCAATCCTACATTTACTTATCCTCAATTCTCAATTAGTGACTACATTTTGGTATATTTAACTCATTCAAACATTATTCTCTGACTTTATATTATTTATAGACCCCTAAACATATTTCACCATACAATATTAACTCTCTTCTTTAACTAAGTTCATTATATTATTTTTGTTATATTATCAAATTTATTATATCGTAATTCATCGTATTTTACCAAAACACACAAGTATCCATAAGGACTTTAAAATTTCACTGACACTTTTTTTACTTATTATACTTTCCTTACATCTTTATCTTAATCAAGTAATTAACTTACCAACTAATTCTATTGGGAACACCATTGATCTTATTGTCTGCCGATCTTATGATATATATATAACTATATTACTGACAACAACAACTTCTTATCTCATAACTACCTTTATTATAATCAATGAAATTAATTTTCCCACGCATATTTAAAGCTCAAAGAAACTTATTCACTTTGAAATACACATGCAATAATCTCCGCTAATCCTCCATTGAAATTAAATCCATTCTTTTAAATATTCCAATATATTTTGAATCACTAATGTAACCCTTTTAATAAAATTGACAAATAAATTTTATTTAAAATCGTATCTTATTCCTATGTATATAAACTTCCTTCCGAAATTTGAACGGACAATGTCAGGCGACATCTTTATCCTGAAAATCTAACCAAATATAGAAATGTTTATGTTAGACTTATTACCTATATTTAACAACCATCGTAAATACTATAAATCATAAATATCTAAAGTTAATTTAATATATTAATCAATACTATCATCCAACTCACGTTAGTCACTTGCACTCGGTAACGTTAATATTCCACCCCTAGATAATATCCGTTAACATTGATTATGCTATGACTTGATTGAATATTATCTTTAAAATATCCTACTACTAATTCAAATATTACTTCCCTTCTTATAACTTTCAACATCCCCTGTAAAAAACATGCATAACTCATGTATTCGTTACCTGTCTCTTTTATTTACACATTCTGTTTAGGTTGGGTTAAGTTTTAATATTGGTAGATTTTTTTAGCTGCATTACTTCCCGTGTGAGCCTATAAAAGCATATTAATTTATATTGTTATTTTAACAGTTGTGGTTAGGTTGGGTTAAGTTTTAATTTGTATAGGTTTTTTTTATCTGCATTACTTCCCGAGTGAGCCTATAAAAGGATATTTGCACAGTTGTGGTTAGGTTGGGATAAGTTTTAATTTGTGTAAGTTTTTTTTAGCTGCATTACTTCACGAGTTAACCTTTAAAAGCATATTCATTTATATAGTTATTTTCACAGTTGTGGATAGGTTGGGTTAAGTTTTAATTTGTGTAGGTTTTTTTAGCTGCATTACTTCCCGAGTGAGCCAAGGATATTTGCACAGTTGTGGTTAGGTTGGGTTAAGTTTTTATACGTGTAAGTTTTTTTTTAGCTGCATTACTTCACGAGTGGACCTATACAATTATAGTGATGTGTGTGTGTTCAGTGATATTTTGAGTATTAGTTATTTTCACAGTTGTGGTTAGGTTGGGATAAGTTTTAATTTGTGTAGGTTTTTTTAGCTGCACTACTTCCAGAGTAAGCCTATAAAAGTATAGTGATATATGTGTGTGTTGTCATTGATATTTGGAGTATTAGTTATTTTCATTGTTGTTAATTGGATTAAGTTTTAATATTGGTGGTTTTTTTAGCTGCATTACTTCCCGAGTGAGCCTATAAAATAATATTTATTTATATTGTTATTTTCACAGTTGTGGTTAGATTGGATTTTTTCATTAAAATAAAAAAAAGATAAATAACGGCCCACTGACTGCTAGAAAACATTATATAAAAATCTAAAAAAGACCCAATGGTCTCAACTAACCCATTACACCCACACCTAAAATAGTCTAATTCACGGGCAACGCCGGCCACCCACCCTAGTATATATATATATATATATATATATATATATATATATACTTAAATAGTTCATCTGTAGTTATAATATGTAATTCATTCCTTTCTAATCCACATCATATATTTTATAGTTTCTATTAAAGTTCTATCATTGAACATCTATTATAATAAATATCCCACCTCTATATGCCATTAGTATACATTGTCCTGCTGTTTAATAAAATGTTTATGCTGATAATGTACGACTATTTCCTACCCATCTCTTCTCACGACAATCCATAACTTATTGAATATGCCTCTTCCTGGATTATAATGTTGAGAATGTCCACTAACATTCTTTTATGACATAACATACCACCCTTCTCAATATACCTACAAACTCATCGTTATTTCCATAAGTTTTATTCATATTATTCTCCCCTCCCATCAATATAAAACATCCTTCGACTTTGATCTATCCTTACATTAAAATGTATTCTTTTTATGAAAAGTCATATTCGAAAAATATAAATTACTCTTTCATCACTGCATACGTGAACAACTTAGTTCTATCTTGTTTAGAGTGGGAACTGCTACTCTCTTTCTAATACTTCCCTGTTTATTACTTGCTCCTCTAAGTATATATATATATAATAATTAAATATTCGTTTAATATTTAATTTACGTCGTGGAGATAATTATTCTATTGACTATCTACAAATATCTAACTGAACCCTTTTCACGAGCGCTCTGTAAGTCCATATTAATCCATAATACATATGTATCAACATATATCTATTGATTAATCTATTTCCACTCACTTGTCAGTCTTACCTCTCCTTACCCCCCGCACTCGGTCTGAATAGGGTTCCAATCTTATCTGCTTACTACGATATTCTCCACATTTCAAGAGATGTACATTCCCATACATTTCCCATGATGCACTATTGTAGAATCCCCTTCCACTATGCACCCGATACACCCCATTTTACTATCCTTGTATAATAACTAACTTAAATCCTACCTTAAATCACCTATTTAAATTTATATATTTCATCTATTTCTTCTTAATTTTCGTTTTAATTTTCCTATCTGTATTATAATATTTGTCGGGAATTTGTTATTGTTATTGTTTTTGTTTTTTTGTTTATTATTTTGTTTATTGTTCTTTTTTTTATTATTTTGTTTATTGTTCTTTTGTTTATTATTTTATTTATCGCTTCTTCTCATATACGAGTATTTATCACTTTGTTTTTGTATCTAATAAATGTATATCGTCATCATAATCAAGTATATATATAGGTATATATACACCTATAGGTATATATATAAAGGCTATATTGATACATTTATATATATATATATATATATATATACTTCTATAGATGATAAATGTGAGAATATAATGTTAATAATGTTCTCCCGCAGGCACTTCATGTTTCGGAGTGGCGCCTAGTGTTTAATTAATTTACATCGCCTACAGACAAATGTTAATATAGCCTTATATGGCTATACTCTAGCGTATAGTGTATACTCTAGCGTATAGTGTATTAATACGATACGCTCCGAGATCTAGAGCTCCGATATCTAATGTATTCGCTGTCGGTGTACTATGGTACCCCGCGGTGCATTGTCTACCTAGACTGCAGTGGTTAATATATCACGAAATGGTGCACTATTGTAGCGCACGTAATCAGATGTGAGAGATTACGTGTAATTTAGTAGCGAATTATAGCTCGTATCTCTGATTACGTATTCGTAATGAATATACGGAAAAATTAAATATCTCGGATTATTTTAATTAAAAAATATGAATAATTATTTTATTGACTTTATAGTGTATATAACTATATATAACCCTGATTATGATGACTATTATTGCATACTTATTACATAATGATGTAAGATTATTTAACATACTTTACGAGGTCTGCGTCAATTTATCACAGCAAATCACGGCATATTGTACTATGTTATATAACCTGTTCTATAGAAAATATGTATACTATAAAATGATTACCGTATAAGGAGATAATATATATGTCATATTTATGCTTTAAGTTTACTTAGGTTTATAATAATTATACACTTATCACAAACAAGCGCGTACACAAACTCACCTATATATATATACTTTTTTTTACACAATTGAGAACGTATAACATTATTTTGGTGTCTACATAAACATAAATTCATTCATTCATTCATTCATTCATTCATTCATTCATTCATTCATCAATTACTCGAATACTAACATACTATTGTTGTGGAGACAATAGATTTCATGTGTTTTCTCACAATCTTCAGTATTATCAGGGCAGCGGTTACGATGATGATGTACTGAAACAAGATTATGATGTAATAGAAGATGATGACGTAACAGAATATAATGATACAATATAAGATTTAGATGTACTAGAAGTAACTTATGAGAAACCTACATCATATATGATGATGAATACATCTTGTAGACAGACATGTGTGTACATTATATTATAAGTTGGTATATAATTGTAATCACTTTATGAGTTATTATTATTGTTATTGATGTTGTTATTGATATTTGGTGGAGTCCTTTCATCCCATCCAGGAATGTCTATAATTTCCCTTCCAATCCGCTCTCGTGTTAAGGTATCCATGGTTTTAACGAGAGCCGATCATTTATTTATACACAATTATATAAGATCACTTCTAAATAATATTTGAATACCTATTATAATGGTCCGGGCAGGGCTCGAACCCGTGACCTACTGCTTGTGTGTCTGATACCTTAGCCAACTGAGCCATACGGGTAGTTATAATCGCAACGTTATAAGTTTATACAATATATTGTTAATGCGACACGTAACTAACTAGCAGTTATGATAAGATATATCTTATAGTATATATATATATACTTTAATATAGCCGCTTAACTGAATCGCTGCTTTTAGATTATACAATACGAGATTATATTTAAGCTTTTATAATGAGAATGTATTGTTGATGTATAACTATATATTGTTGATATGATATAATATATATGATATATATATATATATATATATATAATATATATTTAAAAATAAGACTATCGATGCTTCAAAGCTAAGCATCGTATACCTCAATACGAATAACGCTAACACACGATGCACCCGAGCAGTAACACTAACACCAAGTGTACAACGTGTACAATGTGTACATTTATTATGTGCACATCCTTCATTAGATATCATTCGGTATTGGAGTTATTACCGGTATAATAATATATGATATATGTGCAAAATGTATTACATATATTAATATATAAATATATATTATGCAAAAAATGTACACAATTAAATTTATATTTAATAAAATAAATCGATGTTGTTTACGAATAAATGGTTTCCATGGTAACCTGATTATGTATTGGTGCTTTATATGATTATTTAATGAGTTCGAATTACGTAGAATTAACGACATCGACCACCTTGTCTCTATTTCAGTGATTACGTAATCTACCCGTTACGTAATTAATGAAATCTCGCGAAATTAATGAGATATTAGGATAGATTTCAGTACAAATATCTCATTTGTTAGAATTCGGTGTATTGGATTTTACCTCGGGATGCGATTTCAAATGTGAACGCGCTAATAATATTATTAACATTACTAATACTAATACTAATAGTAATGATATTTATAATATTAAATACCAATAATAATTTATTATAATACTTTATTTATAATATGATAAATATAATTAAATAAAAACATAGTTATAACCTATTTTATTTCTACATGTCTTCAAATTAAGATGAATATCTGCACAATTTCTATTACCGTTTACAATAATAATAAAAATAGAGTATCGTATATAATATATTATCGTATATCACATTACAAATTAGTCGTATTTTAAATGAATTTCAAGTAAACCATCGATCGCGGTATACGAATAGAAAGGTGGCATGTAACATCGACACCTACGAATACACACCGTCCTTTGATGATACCGCGCTACTTATGTCGTTATGATAGCTATAGTTTATCGTTGTTAGGTGTATACACCTATGTCGTATACGACGGTACCAGTGTATTATAAAACACCACACATCCGTACGTACTATAGTACACGGTACACGGATAAGAAGCACGCGATATAGTTAACGTAGAATTTGAATATTTCTATTCCGTTTACAAAATAATGTATTTTATTTCTATTTTAGATTATTTTTACGCTATATAGATTATTTCTATTAAAACGTTTTATTTCTTTAATTTTTTAATTTCGTATTATTCTTTGTTTAATTAATAAACTTTATATTTCCGTTATATATATTTGCTTAAATAAATTATCAATCAATCAATCCGTTTTATATTAATTTATAAATTTAAATCAATATCACGCCACTGCTTAATTACGCTATTATTGATAACCGATATATTCAAATAGATATGAGTTGTGCTATCATCGTATGTATAAGTACGATGGAAAAGTGGGCAAGTGGCTAAGTGGCCAAATCTGAATAATTTAATTACAATTAGAAATACAAAAATATCGATATATACGAGCGGATATATATATATATATATATATAAAGTGGATAAGTGGATAAGTGGGCAAGTGGGCAAGTGGAAAAGTGGTACTAACCTCGGGTACGCAGAAGTACAGCAGGTATTGCAGGACGGACACGGCGGACAATACCATATTGCACTGACCGCCCACGAACATCAACACTCCGTAGCCGTTGAACACCACGTGCACGTTGTATACCCTAGCGAGTAAATCCAGAATATTATTAGAATTATACTTATTATAGATCGTCGAATTGGTTCGCTATGTTATATTAATATGTAATCTATTTCTAATCTAATATAGGTGTATATAGTTATGTAGATTTATCTATATATATATATATATATATATATATGATGACAAATATTTTACATATAACATTATAGAAGTTGACAGGATTTATAATATAATAGCGTATACGCTATTAAGATATATTCATCGCGTATTATTTATTATTTTACTATTACCATTGTAATCAGCATACTTTAAGGACACTAACATACACTATTAATATAACATACCTTACTATTGAATAGCCTTAAAACAAAAGCTTTATTAATAAATACATCCCCATGGCATTATTCCATACCACTTATTATTATCAATAATCACATTATAGAATACTCTAACCAAGCTAAAAACCTCGGCCTCACACTTGACCAAAAGCTGTCTTATCTACCACATATAACTAATATTTCGAAGTCTATTAATTACACATTACATACGATCCGACTTATTAGACCTTCCATAACTACTGAACTTGCCAAACTACTAGATACTTCCTTAATACTGCCCCGACTTGACTACTGTAACTCTAGTTTAAATTCACTCCCAGCACATACTATCAAAATGCTCACTAAATTACAATATTGAACCATCAGAACCATTTTCAGGATACAAAAATACTCAAGACAACATATCACACCTTATATGAAATCCATTCACTGGCTACCCATCCCTTACCGCATACAATACAAATTACTCCTACTGACCCACCATACCACCCATAATAACAAATCTGACTATCTTACTGAACTACTTACGAACTACAAGTCATCCCGACCACAACGAACAATACAAACTAAATATACCAATAACTTTATCACTTAATAATAAACAGGAATCTTCTTTTTCTATAATATCACCTAAACTATGGAACTCTCTACCTCACTCAATTAGATCTATAGTTTCTGACCACACCTTTAAAATCAAATTGAAAACACATCTATTTAATATAGCTTATAATAATTAATATACGATACACCGCCGAAAACTCATTACCGATGTTGATCGCAGTGTCTAAACAAATTGGTTACAAGGTTACAAGGTTACAAGTAAGGACATTAACATATATGTCAACATCGGAGTCTATATCTCGAGATACTTTTAGATTCTATAAATGTCCTACTTGTTAACTGAATCTGAATATTATACTATATTACTATACTATACTATACTATCTTATCATATACTATATTACTATACTACTATACTATACTATACTATACTATACTATACTATACTATACTATTATTATTATTATTATTATTATACTATACTATACTATACTATACTATACTATACTATAGTATACTATACTATACTATACTATACTATACTATACTATACTATTCTATACTATACTATACTATGAACAACTGTTGCGTCCCTAAGTAGGTATTATCTTGATGACGTCACATATTAATCACGTGATGTAATAGTAGAGAACCGATGACATCATAATTAGGACTTATCGATATCATTAATAGATATGTACTTATGTACACCGGTAATAATGTCAAGCGTATCGGTTATAGATTAATAATTACTATATTAGATAATATATGTGTATTATAAATCCACAAGCTACGTAACCAGACTTAACCGGACTTAACATACTTAACCAGACTTAACCTACTTAACCAGACTTAACCGGACTTAACATACTTAACCAGACTAAACCGGACTTAACCTACTTAACAAGACTAACTTACTTAACCAGACTTAACCAGACTTAACAAGACTAACCTACTTAACCAGACTTAACCAGACTTAACAAGACTTAACCTACTTAACCAGACTTAACCTACTTAACAAGATTAACCTACTTAACCGGAATTAACCTACTTAACAAGACTAACCTACTTAACCAGACTTAATCGGGCTTACGGAGACGATACGGATGTCGACTAGACGGCATTACACGACATAACGATCCGTTACGGCTATACGGTATGACGTCATCACTAACACGTGACATCCACGTGATATACTCGTAACGTACTTACCACAACATCCACGTGACATCACCATAGTGATATCACGTGACATCCACGTGACGTCATATACTAACGCCGGTATCGTCCAACAGAAGAAGATCACGATGCCTATGAACACCGGTGCCCTCTCCTGGCTGTACTGTGTGTGCGTGTGGGTCAAGTGTAAAGTTAACGTGTACTATATATAATATATATTATATATTATATATATATATATATATATATATATATATATATATATATATATATATGTGTGTGTGTATGTGTGTATATTTGTCATTATTTACAATGTAATATTAATATTAGGCATTCGAAACACACTGGCTTATTACGAATACCTTAGCTATGATAGGACTACATTTCACAATTCATTCAATATAAGCGTTTACAGTACATACGTCGTACGGTTTACATCAGAAGAGACTGTTTTGGTAACTTTTGTAGTTCCCTTCATAGAAAAGCGCCAGATAACTCGGAATAACTCCTCTTCATTATTCCAGATATATAAAAATAAAAGAATCGAAAACCGAAAAAAATTCAGAAAACCAAACAATATTTAAAAAGATATGAATTTACATTGAAAATTAACGAAAACATTTAAATTACAGATATATGAAAGGAAAAATTATTAAAAGTAAAAATTAAGTGTATACATTATATATATATATAGTATAATATTCCTATAGAAATATATATTCCTATATGAGTTATTAAGGCTCCAAGTTTTGACGAAAACGATAAAAAGGGTTATATTTAGTCTGAGGTAGATAGTCAATAACGTATATCGATGATGTTATTTATTAAATAATAATCAAATATTATACGAAGTTCACTCGGCTGCAGAATTGATGTTTAGATTCATATTGATGTTCTTCATTTATAGATCGAGAATTTAGCGAACAATAAACGAAAATATGTACGTGCTACGAGGGTTGGTGATAATCAGAAAGTAGGCGTCGAGTTTATTTTGAAGAAGAGTGGTAATAAGTATGAATTACATGTTTAGATTTGGACAGGTACATATATATATAGGTGTAATGATCCTTGTTTAAGGAACCATGACCAGGTAACCAGCAATAGTATTTGTCTGGTACATAATTTATTTAGAAGGATTATTGTATGGGATAACCTGTGATATTTATCCCATTGGTACAAAGCCCCTTCATGTACCATATAATGTACCAATGGGTTATTGGTACCATAAAATAACCTGGGTCAGATATCCCATCTCGTACCATCATATATACCATTTGTATAAAAAAATAAAAGCCCCTTCATGTACCATATAATGTACCAAATCAAAATTAAAATATTGATTTTCTGCCAGTAATTAATTAATGTATAATAATGATATTAGTTTTTATATTCCATAAAATGACATTTAATTAAAATTCAGATTTTTTATTAAAAAATTAAAATTATAAAATGAATTTTGTTGAAATAAATCAATTATAATTGTATAATCAAATAATAATCTTATAAGCCCCACCCTCTAAGTTATTGTAAATAGCAATTCATATATATATATTCATTATATGACGAACAACTGCTAAAACATATACAAACATTGAACGCTTATTTATCTACATTTAAAATGTTAGTTGCAATAGTTATATATGTTAATATGTATATATTACCTTACATATATATATATATATATATATATATATATATATATATATATATATATATATAATTAATATGTATTACATATCATATATATATTTTAATAATAATACAATTATTTATATCATTAAATTATTTAAATAACTTAATGATGTAAATAATTGTAAAAATATAAATAATTGCATATTATTGCATATAATATATATATATATATATATATATATATATATATATATATATATGCATATAATGTATATATTCTATTTAAGCTTATTATACTTACTGCTTAATACTTATAGTATTTAGAGATGTACTAAACGTCAGTAGTAAACCAGTATATATATATATATATATATATATATATATATATATATATATATATATAGTTATATATGTATATATACTATATAGTTATGTATTTAAAGAACTATATAAATTTTAATATTTATTCATGAATTTATCAATATCCCAGGATGACATTTATTTGATTTGTTTACATATTTCATAAGTTTCATTGGAAGATAGGGAGTGCGAACGCTTGGAAATACACATGGTTTACATATATATATATATGCATATACATTTTAAAATGAATATATATATATATAATTTAATATTTTACTTAATATATATTATTATTATTTACAGATACCATAGAATAAGAATTGAAGAAATGTTTTATTTAATTTTATCTTATTTTCTATTTATATATATTTTTCTATTTCTATTTCTCCTAATTTCTTTATTTCATATTAATAAATAATATATTACATTATAAATGTGTTCATGTTAAATAAAATCAATATATATATGTAATATAAATATATATATACATTACCTCTGGCATAAAGCAGTACTTCTATGGGATATCTGACCCAGGTTATTGTATGGTACATAATTCCCTCTGGCATAAATCAGTACTTCTCTGGGATATCTGACCTAGGTTATTGTATGGTACATAATTCCCTCTGGCATAAATCAGTACTTCTATGGGATATCTGACCCAGGTTATTGTATGGTACATAATTCCCTCTGGCATAAAGCAGTACTTCTCTGGGATATCTGACCCAGGTTATTGTATGGTACATAATTCCCTCTGGCATAAATCAGTACTTCTCTGGGATAGCTGACCTGGTACAAACTGCTCACTGAGCCCCATAAAATAACCTGGTACACATTACCCAGGTCATACCAGTGTTATAACCCATGCTTTGGTTACCTGGGTATTTAAGGTGTTTAAGGAATCATATTACGATAAACAATATGTTAACACATCAAGGTTAATCATTCTAGCAAAGCATGCATATTTTACATATTGCCATGGTATATCATTTCATAACTATTAAACATATTACATTATATTTGAATATAATTTATTTGTTTATATTAAAATAAATATATATTGAAATATAAGAGAAGCCGGACAATATAAAGAAAGTGGATAAGCAATTGACGCACGTAATGTATAGATACGCGAATGACACTTTTATCGAAAAATTAATACATTAAAACTGATAGTAATTATCACTATATATATATGTATAAATAAATAATATTAATTTAAAATTTAGTAGGAATTTAGTAGTGGGTTGCGACTGCAGCGCCTCTATCGCAAATTGCCATACACTACATTCAATTGCACAGGTCCACTTTATCGCTACATCGATGGTCGGACACGGGAGTTGTACACGACATTATTGATAATGTAGTGTGCATAGAAACACTAACACACGACTAAGGGAGGGGGGTGGTCGATGACGCAACAGTGTACGCAATCGATTAAGTAACGATTGCGTAACGTCGACCACTGAACGAGATAGCGGGAGATAACGCGAGATAAAAGCGCGGAGATAAAGGTATTCCCGTTGATTATCTCTTAATTATAGAAGCTGTTCGTTTAGTAATAGGTACCCGCTGCCGCTCGTCTCGGCCGGTCGAGTAAACAGGTTTCGATTACACGTTTCGTGCGTATTTATATATGTATATATATATATATATATATATATATATATATATATATATATGTATATATGTGTGTAATAAGGCGCGCGTAATCACCGCCGAGTATTACGTAACGCAACACGTGACCGCCGTCACGTGGTCATCGGTCACGTGACCGCTGTCGGGGTTACGTCACCACCTGCGCTGGGTACGGGGCCTCTGGTGGTGTTGCGTCACTCTGTGGTTACATCATCGAGTGACGCGATGTCAGCGGGTGTTAAGTAATACCAAAGCCCATGGGCTTTGGTAATACGTCACGTGATCCGTCCGGACACGTGACATGACGTGTGTCCTTCGTTCACGTCCTTCACGATATATATGTGTATATATATATATATAATAATAATTGTATTAATATACATTTATAGTAAATTTATAACATTGTTAATTTATTTATATACGAATTTACGTATATAAATCAATTCACACCTTTATATATTTATTAAACAAATTATTGTATGTAAAAAATATGTACTATAGTATCTATAGATATATTATTTTGTATAATATAATATATATTATATATATACATAATATGTATTACATATATATATATATATATATATATTTATTTATTTTATTTATTTAATTTGAATCAGACATGCATAACAGAGGTCCATAGAATATACAATAATTAAAACTAACAACAATTAAACGAAAACGAAATCTAAAATATTATCTAAATACAGATTTATACCATAAGGTAAATAGTTGCGAAGGGCACAAGATATTATAATAATAAAGTTGAATAATTAACGAATTACGAGAATTTCGTATACGTTGATAAAGTGAATTATATGATTTACGTAGTTTAATTGTTAAATTATTAACATTATCATATAAAAACATCAATGACGCGCTATTTCGACGCTTATATTTCATCACTATACGATATGCGTTATTATATGCTACCTTAATTTTTTGCATGTTGGCCCTATTCGGTAACCATATACTACTAAGGTAGATATTTGAAACAAACGATTTAAATAGAATAATCTTAGTAGCTTTAGAGCAATGGCTAAAATTATTCGCTATCATATAGCTTTGTTTATATAGCTGTTTGATATTATTATATATATCAATATCATCAGACAAGTCTTCTGATATCCAATGTCCAAGATATTTATACGCTTTAACAACATTCAAAAGTGTATTACCTATGTATAACTTTACTGGATTATGTATAGATGAACCATAATAGATAGGCAAAATGACAGATTTATCTATATTATATGTTATGAAGTTATGGCCAGCGAACTCTTCACAACAATTTATCAATAATTGCAGACCCCTCAGTGATGGTGAGAATAGAGCTGTATCGTCAGCATAGCATAAATTATTAATTATCTTCCCATTTAAACAATATCCTGATTTTATTTGATTTAATTTCACAATCATAGGATTGGTATAAATATTGAATAGTAAAGGTGAAAGAATTCCTCCTTGACGGACACCATTCGAAACTGGGAAGCTATTTGATGTATTATCACCCCACTTAATATAGATTCTCTGATTTCTGTACCAATAATTTAAAAAATTTATTATATAAGATGGAACATTATTATCTTTTAATCTATGAAATAAAATATTGTGATTAATTTTGTCAAAAGCTTTAGATGCATCTAGAAAAGCTACAAATATATTGGTATTGTTATTATAGTAATCTTTTAAGTATTGCTTAAGTGCAAAAACACACATTTCGGTTCCAAGGTTTTTTTTAAATCCAAATTGATTATCAAGAGTAACCAATAAAGAAGATATTCTATTATATATCACCTTTTCAATTAGCTTACAAATAATATTGGATATACATATAGGACGATAGTTAGAAGAGTCATTCGATCTTTTATTTTTGTTTTTAATTATTGGTAGAATATAGGATAATATTAACTTTTTTGGAAAATAGGAGTGATGTAACATGTTATTAATGAGTAATACTATGACTTGGATAATAAGACTATTTGAATTAGAAATATGTTCTATGGAAATTCCATCAGGACCTACAGATTTACCACCTTTAATGGAATCTATAATAGATGAAATCTCAACCGTATTTGTATAAACAATTTCATTAACATTAATTTTATTATATGGGTACGGAATAGAATTAGTACTGTTAAAAATATCATTAAAATTATCAAACCAGAATTTAGTAACATCAGCTATACCATGTGCATTCTCAATGTTATTAGGAATAGAAGATTTTTTTTTCAAATTATTTGAAATTAATTTCCAAAAATTATTTCGATCACTGATTATATTTAAGGCAATATTACCAGCTTCTATTTGTTTACATAACAATTTACTATGGCGTAATTCATATTTAAAATGTTTTCTTGCATTAACCATATTGTCATAACATATTCCAGCTAGAGGTTTTTTATTTTGTATCCAAGTTAAATAATATGATCGGGCAATACAATGTTTTTCCTTAACAATACTATTCCATTCCGAACGAGCGTATTTACTATTATTAGATTCAAAACATATATCTTTAGAACATTTTAATAGTATATTTATTAACGAATTATATAAATATTCAGAGTAATTATGATTAATATCAAAGGAGTATATATGATTTATTAATATACATAATTCTACTTTAGTGTCAATATTGTATTTTAAAATTTGATTCCTATTCAGTCTATTCCATTTAATTATTTTATGAGTTACACATTTGTTAAATAATGATCTAGGGACATTATTCTGTCTAATCACAATAACTAGAGGATGATGATCAGAAATTATAAAATCGTAATCAATTTTAATATCAATTATAGATGTATGCATATTATGCGTAGATAAAATATGGTCTAACCAAGAACAAGATTTCCACGCGGAACTAACGCACGTATAGCTATCAGAGTTTAGAATAATTTTATCAGACATGACAATATTTGTATCTGTGCAATATTTAAGTAAAATATTACTAAATTTTGAATTATGGTTAGAGATATTAGAGTTAAAATCTCCAATTATACAAAAATTTGATGTATTTAATAATTCACAATATAAAAATAGTTTAACAAGACGATCTTCAAATAAATCAATATTATTTGGACTCTCATAAGGTAAATATATATTAATAATATAGAAATCAAATAGTCTAATACATATAAGCCAATCATAAGTAGAGTTCACTATTGTAACATGTTTATCTAGGACTTTCTTCCACATAAAACCAACACCACCAAAGGGTCTGCCAATTCTCAACTTAGTATTATCAAAAGAAGCATTGCCATAACCACAATATTGTGGATTGTTAGTATTAAATATAGAACATTCCTCAGAGGGAAGCCAATGTTCCTGAAAACAAAATAAATCAATAGTAGGATAACTATTTAAAATAAAATTAACCTTGTTTTTAAAACCATTACAGTTTAAGGAAACTAAGTTTAATTTGTCACTACTATTCATTATCAATTAGTTGGATTAACATTAACATTAATATTATTGTCAATATTCGTTTTATTTATTTTATTATAAAATCGTTTTATCAATATACCACTAGGCCACCTATTACAGTTGTACATATCTTGAACATTATCAATCATCAGACTTACCTTAAATGAAGATACAAAGTGACGCGAAGTAATTATTTTCTCGACCGAGCATTCATCTGAAGTAATCTCAAATTCTTTGCATATATATGATTTAATTGACTCTATAGTCACATCAATATTTATACGAGATAAGAATAAGTGATATCGTCTAGCTGGTGGTTTCCCGAATGCTTCAGAAGAACCTTTTCCAATTGTAATTACATTGCGGCGCGTGGTCTTGACTTTATTGACGTTCTTGACGTTCTTTACGTTCTTGTTGACTAGTGTGAAGTTGTCATCGGCTGTCGGTTTTCGTACTTTTGAAGCGTACGTTTCATGATTATTCACAATAGCGTCAGGTAGCGAGTGATCTATAGAAATATCAGCAGATGTATGTTCGCATATATTTGGTATATCATTATCTTTATTAATATTGACTTCATTAGCACTAATTAATAAAGGAGTAATTGCTTCATTAATTAAATTGACATTATTTCGCAGCAATATTATAGCAGAATGAATAGAAGCCATATTTGTATTTTGATCTCCAAGTGGAGGTATTCTACGAATATTAGAAGCAACATATAATGGCATTGATTCTGAATTTAATTCGTCTATTAGGTCAAAAATACCAATTATATCTTTTGATATTTTGTTAGCTAAATTTGGAGCTTTACGCTTCACAATAAATCTACATTCCGATTTATCTAATATATTTTTAATATATATGTCACTAGTGAGTATCTCTTTAGCAAGAGTTAATTCATTTATTTCAAAATAGCCTGAAATAACCATTTCAATTGAATCACGATTCATAGTTTCTCTAGCATTCACACAGTAGCAAAGCAATTCATTCACAATAATTTTCCTTTCATTCATAATGCTAAAAAAAAAACTATAGGAATAAAAAAACCTATACAATTTAAAATTGCGTGCGTACAATCACTGATTAGATTCGAACATATCTAAATTTAAATCAGTGATTTTGCCAGTAATTTGATTGGTTCAAGAATTAGGTCATGACAGATTGATTCCAAGGAATTTAATAATATTTATGTAATAAATATCAATTAAATATGATTTATAAATAAGTTTAACTAAACTTATAAGCAGGGTGAGTAGTCAGCCGACTACTCTATCAAATATCTTCAAAGGGAGATCCTCTGAAGTCGATTAGTCGGCCAATAATCGAATATGAATTACAAATTATAAACACGTCTACTTTTAGTTGTTGACAGTTGACATATATGTGTGTTTTCATAATATATATATATATATATATATATATATTATATTATATTTGTATATATATATACAAAATTATAGTTCTAATGATATACAAAATTGAAATTTTAAAATAAGCTATTGTCATTTTATAATTTACTAATATTTTTTTTATTTTTTATTCTTGTAATGCTGTTATCAAGTTTAGTGGGAAAATACCTAGTCAAGCTTTGCTTTTGTATTTTCCTGAGTGTTTACACTCTATCTGATTCATATATATATATATATATATATATATATATATATATATATATATATATATATATATATATATTCATCTTGACATATGAAGAATGATTAAATATATGTAATACACTTAACTACTCTACTTAGCACAGTTGGCTAAAGCGTCGGGCACATAAGCAGTAGGATCACCATCACTCGGGGGGGGGGGGGCCTCTGCAGAGGTATATACACTAAATAAATAATAAAATACATGTTTTTTACTTCAATAATTTTTTCATAATTTTAATATTTGAGTGCCTATCGCCTATACTGGAAATCCGCTTATAACGACATTTTGTGTGTTCCCCAGCTATGTCGTTATAAGCGGCTTTCACTGTATATATATATATATATATATAATAATTGTTTCAACATTTATTGTTCAATGTTTATTGTTTAATAGGGCTACGTCGTAACCCTGTACTTGAACACATAACAAAAATGTGTGTGATTTATTTGTAGGGTATATTTATCAAGAAAATCAATTATCTTTATTAATCTGTTAACTTTAAATATCCTATTATTGCCCTCATTATTCCGACTCGGGACACGTGATTCTACTCGTCTAAATAGATAGCACTTAAACTGTACACCAGTACACATATCTAATGTACATTTATATCTAGTTTAACTGGTTTATATATATATATATATATATATATATATATATATATATATATATATATATATATTGTGTATATATAAATGCATATACATATTGTATATATATATATATATAAATACATATCTATATATATTGTTATGTGATTTTGTAAATCGATGACTTAAAATCGCGTAAAATTTCGTGGGTAATAATTTGATTACTATTTATACTAATTAAAAATAATAATGAAAAATATCATTAGTTAATCATTCTCAGATGATATTATTATAAGTTTAAAATGGCAGCAATACAAATAGAAAACCACCCTCTAAATTACATTAAAAAATATATTGTGAAGTACAATTTACATTTTTTTTAAATGTATGCAATATTAAAAATTTAAACCAATTTATAGATCTAATGAAAAACATGACAGTAAAAGTTATATACCAACAATAATTTGTTGGTCAATTTGTAGTGTATTGTATTGTTATATGATATACATTCTCTGAACACATTATTGAAATTGGTAAATTATTGACTGACGAGGATGTAATTTGAATACGAAAAAAAAGTATTCTGAGATAATCAACTAATTGTGTTGATTTTTTATTCATAGAACTATTTTTTCCTATATGTTTTTATAAAGTACTTTTTTTAAAAACCTTTTTTATCACTTATATGTAATAATTATGTTCACAATTTTTAAATCTAATAAATAACATATTAAATAATCTATGTCAATCATAAAAAAAAACAATTCATAAATTCATAAATGTTGATGGAATGTGACATCCCCTTAATAAACACAATATAAATTACAGTGTATCTTTAAACACATAAGATTACCAGTCATATCTTGTGTTATATGATCACATAATACGAAATAAAGAACATAAGAAATGAATAAATACACCGATTTTAGATCTGCCGATAGATTAATTATAATTAGCATTAAAAAACAGTAGTATATTAATCCGGTAGATATGGGTATGAGGTATGAGGGAAATCAACTCTCTCTAAATCATCTCTCT